>VDCT01000037.1:0-348904 GCA_009763385.1 Coix lacryma-jobi var. lacryma-jobi | reverse complement strand
CAGGTGTCGGAGCTCGGGGTCGCCTCGGGGGTAGGTTCGTCAGTAGCTGCCTCGACTTTGATGCCTTCTCCTTCAGTCACTATACGTATGCAATGATGTTTGCTTATGAGGATGCTGACATGAACAATACGGCACAGGACAATTCCACTGATTCTAGAGTACAACTTTCCATTGTGTAAGTAACTTAGAATAGACACAAAGTTGCCCGAGGCCTGACGCGGAGGGCTCGGGCGAGACGGAGAACGATCGTTCGTCGAGGCCTGGCTTGGAGGGCTCGGGCGAGAGGAGAGCGTGTGTTCGCCCGAGGCCTGGCTTAGAGGGCTCGGGCGAGGCCTACTTCCGCTGATAGGTTTTCAGGCTTCGGCTTGGTGGGCCATTAAGGTAGCAAGATTAAACGACCCTATTAAGCATATTTACCCGATCAAACACAAGTCATTGCATGGCATTACAATCATCATAGACCATTGGGTGGGGGTCTATGAACAGCAAACAATCCCAAAAGTCACATCACAGGGATACAACATAAACCCTAATTGCTTTCTATATTCCTAATTATTTAAAAAGTATTTTATGCAGAAAAGTAGAGTTTCTTATTTTTCTAAAATATTACACAGTGCAAGGAACATACCACATTTTTTTCTCAGGATTTATGGAACAGCAGATTAATTCTCACAAAAAAGAGAAACAGAACACTATTCACATTTCTAAAAGAAAAAGAGCTTTGTCCTCTTTCCCACGCGGTTCATGGCGCTCGCCGGCGAGAGCGCGCGGCGGACCGGCCGCTCGGGCTTCGCGCTGGGAAAAAGAGGGTGGGGGAAGCTTCGCGGGCTCACCGGGGGTCGGAAGCGAGGAACGGCGAGGCGGTGCAGGGGTCGGAGGAGGGAGTTCGACGGTGGCAGTGCCTCGACGGAGCTCTTCGGCGGCGAGCAGGCGTTCCGGCGGCTCTGTCACCCAAAGAGGTCGCCGATGAGCGGTTAGGAGCGCACCGAGGTGAGGAAAAGTCGGCGGGGGTCGGAGGGGAGAGAGGAGCACCCACGCGACGAATTTCTCATCTTACCGCGGGCGAGGCCGTTCGCCGGGGTTGAGGAAGAATCGCTCGCGCGGCGAAGGGAGGGACGGAGGGGGTGAAATTGGTTGCTCAGGAAGGTGGAGAAGCTCAAGGCGAAGACAGCGGCGGCCTCGGCGGGCGCTGGGGTGGTTCGATGGCTCGGGTTGCCGAGGAGGCGCTGGTGGTGGCAATGGCGAAGCTCGGCGGCTTTTATAGCCGCAGGGTGGCGCCGGGAGGGGTCCGGGCGAGGGGGTGAGGAGCGTCCGCGTGATACTAACGGAGGTAGGGACGGAGTAGGGCGGCTCGGTGTGGGCGGGGAGCTCGCGCGCGGCGCGGCAGCTGCCCGCTGTCCGTGGCCGTGTAGGAGAAAAAGGGAGGGGTAGGGAATGGTCGAGGCGGCGGTAGGGGCCGGGAGGACGAGCGCCAGCGCTGGCTGCGCGCGGCACGGGCGCGGGTCGGCCGGGCTCGGCGTGGGCGGGCGCCGCCGGCGGCCGGGGCCCCCTCTGCTTTAACACAAACGTGCACAGTGACGTCACCTTTCCCCTTTTTCTGAATTTTGAAATTACTCCCAAAATTTGAACTACACAAAGAAAACTCAAAATACCAAAGTTGCTTAAAATTTTGAGATCTACAACTTTGCCAAAATAAACTTTTTCTAAAACTCAATAGTTTTTTGAGATAAATTTGAAAACCGAAAAGGAAACAAAATTTGAGTTTTGAAAGAATTTGAAATTACTTCTGATTTTGTATTAAAACTTGAAAATCTGTAAATACCAAGGTTGTTCTCTTGACAAGATCTATAACTTTGCTAAATGGGTCAACTTCAAATTTTGAATAGTTTTTGAATTAGAGAAAGAGGGGTAAAACTAGAGTTTGGAAATTGGGGTTTTTCAAAGGAATTTAAATTCTATTTTTGATTTTGATCTTTGATCAACACAACAAAACATCAAGACACTCAACTGAACAATATTTACACAAAGCTAGACACAGAGGTGAAATTACCATTTTGCCCTTATAGGAAGATTGGGCTTTTAGGGTTTTTGAAAAAGAGATCACTACACAAGTCACCTCAGAAAAAGGTAAATGCAAGACAAGAATTAGGCAAACATAAATGCATGCCAAGAATGATTAATGACTAAAGATGATGACATGTCAGGTTAAATTACATATTAATCACCAGAGGTGTTACAGTTTTGGACTTCCAAATTTTTTCCATGGTCATTAGATAGTATAAACGTAACACGGCAAAATTTCATAATTTCCGGAGCCATTTACTAATTAATTAATAAATTTTTTCGGACATCACTTTGCCGTGAGCATTTGAGAGAAGCTAATTAATCGAAGGCCATAGTCATTACTGTTGTCTTGAGGGCCCTTCAAAATAAGATACAAACCATTATTTCATGTATCTTGGATGATAACATTGGATGATAACCTTCGATTATGGCCTGATCATGACCTGTCTTTTCCCTCTCTTCTCAACATTGCACATGGGCTTGACCGTATCGTTATTTCATGTAGCTCAAACTTCAACGGTAGCCTACAGACTAGAAGTTTGAAATTCTACGAATTGACACTTTTGTGAGGAACACAAGAAGGTATCGTTATTTCATGGACTTGACACTTTTCAAATTGTTTTCGACTCGTAATTCTACGAATTAACTTGTAGAAGACCTTGACTGCTCAAGAATAAGAGATTGATTCTGAATGTCCTTGACTCCCATGAAGCATTGTTACTTTGGGAGGAATCCAAGACAGCATTGTATGCAGGGTTCGAGATAGCAGTGGCGGCTAAGACACCCACAGGTTCACCAGGAAGTGGCGGCTAAGACACCCACAGGTTCACCAGGAGGTACAACAACTTGGAGAATCAGCTTCATCATCTTCCCCATACTTAAGTTGAATGATGGAATTGCTACAAATGTTTCTAACAGTTCCATCATAACATATAACTACATCCCTCAAGATGGCCATTAATTTCTTAAACAAAGTTCCAGGTCCTGAAAGCCCTCTAGAAGAGCGGATCATAGTTTCTCTGGTGCATATAGCATGCACCATCTCTTCATACGGATTGAGACCATGAAAATATGAACTTTGCACGAGACCATATGCTTCTGGAGAATACTCATCTCCAATGGCTGAGTGTTTATTGACAAAGTTGAGAAGCAGTTCTCTACCAAGCGCCTCGAGTACAACTTTCCTTCACGGTAAAGTTGCCGAGCGCGAGGGCTCTCGGCAAACCTCTTCTATATTTCATGTGAGCATATCTTCCTTCTCCTAACTCTCTCCAATTAAATTATTTTATCTTTCATATGGCCTAAACTTTGTACTCTACAGTCATAGTACATGTTCTACTCAAAATTGAAATTTGTGTATTTTTTAAATTATTTGCTATATCTAATTAATTAATTACATTTTAAGGAGTTTTTAATCATTGGGAAAATTTAAAATTTGACCAATGAGTGGTTTAAACTTGGGAAAAAATAAGTAGGAAATAATATTCATGTTATTTATCCCTTATTTAGGCAAAATAGGGCTCTTGTTTATAGTTTTTGAACAATCTATTGTACGAAACAAATACCATATGAACCTGTCACCGAACGATTTAGAAAATCCTAAAAAATGAAATGAAGTCAGAAAATTATGATATTTGCCATGAAGTCAAGGTACCACATTTAGAGGATGTGGCACTACTACAGAAATGGGCTTTAGCCCCGGTCGGTAAGGGCCTTTAGCCCCGGTTGCCGAGCCTCGACTAAGCTTCCGGGACTAAAGGCCCCCCCTTTAGTCCCGGCTCCGGGCACCGGGGCTAAAGCCCCCTTTAGTCCCGGTTGGTGATACCAGCCGGGACTAAAGGGTGCTGCCAGCGGTGCAACGCAGCAGCACCCTTTAGTCCCGGCTGGTATCACCAACCGGGACTAAAGGGTCCCTGGTTTTTTCTTTTTATTTTCATTTGAATTCTGTTTTAGTTTTGTTTATTTATTTAATAAGTTTTCTAATATGTATTTTTTGCTGCTAATATATAATTTATATATATTAGCAGCATAACACAATAAACTTATTGCATGCATATATAATTGAACTATAGAACTATATATATATAAATATGTATATATAAAATTACAAACAATATATATACATGTAGAAGTTGTCCAAATATCTATCTACAAAGTTGTACTCCAAAGTTAGTACTATAAACCTATTACAAGTTGTACTCCATCTAAATATCTACAGGGCATACAAATGATCATCATTGTTTGGAATCAACGGCTCGTCGGTATTATAGTAGAACTCGCCGTTTGGACTTATGACTTGTTCCCGAAGAAATCCTGCTATTGACTCTTGTATTGCTTTCAATTGGTCTTGTAGCATCACTTTTTGCTTCAACCAGTCAGTCTTCAATTTGAATTAGAGAAGATATTAGTAATATCTATATTATCAATATTAAGTCTATAAAAATGAAAAGAAACATGTTACGTACTTTGATGATTTCTTCAGGAATTCTATTTGATTCTATCATCATGTACTCGCAAACATAGAATCCACATAAGTTGGTACCCTATTTTTGTCTCAAAATCACACTGTAGAATGAAAAGATTTATCTCGTAATAAAGATATGATATATGACATGATATAATAAAGATACACGTACATTGACGAAGGTGTAAACTTACTGTAGTCGTGGCTTTATTGTAAGTGGCGCCTTACACTGACTCATATGTTCCCGAGCAATGAATTTTTCCCAAACCCTAATCCGGCCAATGAAACATTAATAGTTGGATCATTATTTATTAATTAGTATATATATATACAAGCTTAGTCTCTACTTTAAGCATGGAAGCTAGGGATCGAAAATTACCTTTGGAGGATGTCTATCATATCTTGGTAATCTTCTTGCGGTTTGCTCAACGAGTCATAGATTAACACATTGCTGTGTTTGAGATCGATGACCATCAGTATCCAGTGAAAGCTGTTCATACACATGATTCATATATATAGATTATTAGGGTTAAGTAAAATAAATATGCATATACTTATTATTAACTATATATGTCTCACGCACTTAAAGTTGTATGGGAAGAGTATTTTTTCTCTATCTTTTTGGTTCACGAAGAACCTCATGAGATTCGTACACGACTCATCGCTCCAAGTCACTGAAGGGTTTGGAGCCTTGAAAACCACATATGGATCAACAAACCCGACAGAATTGTCATGTTTATCTCTGAGCTGAGTCATCTGATACCTGCAATATCGAGTCGATCCACGAGTACGTGTGTAAGAATACTACATACTATATACACATACTAGAGAGTTCAATGAAAACTATAAAAGAAACACTTACAAACAATAGCAGCTAAGGAGCGATTTGTCCAGTGCGTCCATATGGCATAGCTGGTGTAATTCCTCCATCTGGACTAAGATTAGGTCATCGCCACGGAAGTAGTGATGGTTCCGAATTCGGACAAAAATCCAATTTATATCACCGTCTTTAGAAGCCTCCATGCACCATTTATTGATTGCAAACATCTGCGTACCAAGTACATGCAAGTGATTGGGGTTCATTAGACTCCTGCCCGGTGCAAAATTTCTCCTCCATTCATCAACTACTTCCGCTCTTGGAAACTCCAGCCCAGTAGCAATATTTTGAATCGTCTCGTATGGGAGACCGCTGTCAATGAAATTTTTTCCATTGAGTCTATCTCAGACAAAGTGGTCTCTCCAGATTTTCTCTGTACTCTGCCCATGTTTGAACCATACTGATTTTGCACAAATAACGGGGACAGAGGTCTTGATGTTCCCCGAGCTGTGGAACACTCTTTCCCACTTTCTTCGTGCTTGATTGTTGTTCTTTTGCAGACTTGATTAGAGAGCGTTCGTAGTCTGATTTTCGTGGAGCCTTTCGGGCTTCACGCATCTTGATACCATGCTGGTCCACCCTTTTCCTTAACTCCTGTGGGTTTAACAGGAGGTAAGGCTTCTCTGGGTTTCTCTTCGCTTTAGCCGCGGCCGTTGATTCATCTAAAAAATTTCACATCTTTTTTCACCGAAATTTGTAACTCCTCATCAGTCATTTCATAAGCTAATTTCTCGTGTGCTTTTTTCCTGATGCAGGAGCCTTTTTTTGGAGGTGGGGCCTTCGGTTCCGTGGCAGCGGACCGCTTCTTAGGGGCGCGTGGAGGCAGGGGGGGTGGTTGCCCGCGGTGGAGGAGAGTGCGGTGGGGCCGGTGGCGGTGTTGGAGCCCGCGGTGGAGGAGATGGTGGGGCCGGGTGGGGGTGGCGGCGTTGGAGCCCGCGGTGGAGGAGATGGTGGGGCCGGTGGCGGTGTTGGAGCCCGTGGTGGAGGAGATGGGGTTGTAGCCGTGTCCTCCAACACATCGTCACCGTCCGCAGCACTATGATGCGCTGGGGAATGACAGACTGGACTATAGTTCCTGCTACGCAAAACAACGAATGATGTGAGCATCCAATTAATATATACATATAGGAAGTTATTGTAATAAAATTGTTTCTCGTTCACGCGCACTACCTATGGTGAGGATCTTGATCAGTAGGAGGAGGTTGCGGCGGTGACACTCCAGGAATAATAATAAAGCGCTTGCGCCAGCAAATAAATGTCTTCTCCGCTTCACCTAAAGTCTTCTCCCCATCTCCCCCTTCGATTTCCAGTGCCACGCTGCCACAGCCTGTCTCAACCCTATCCACCGAGACGCTAGCGTATCCGGCTGGCACGGGGGCTGACCATGGATTCTTGTGTTCTTGTGCGGTCGACAGGGTTTACAACACCAACAGCCACCTTTTTGGTGGCATTTCCATCTGGAATGTGCAGCTCACAAGTAGTAAAAGGTTCTTTAACGTCATCCACGGGGAAGCGTAGCTTGGAGTCATCTTGAATGGTTGGTACTTCTGTGGAGGCGCAACTACTTTTCAACTGTCCTGGGGGGCTGATGTTCACTTGAGGTTGTTGTGATGATGTACCAGCTTGCCCACTCGTCATTTGACTAAGTGCCGCTTGCACTTGCCTTTTTATTTCCTGCTGCATCCATTCTTCACGAGATTTCTCACGCTCTTGTGTTTCAAGAACATACTCCTCCAACTTGTAGAGCCGCTCTGCCTCCTCGTCCTTCTTCCTCTGGCGGCTTCTGTAACTTTGTCGATCTGCTTCGAATGAATGCAGCCAAGGAAACGGCCCCAAAGCCTCTCGTACGTCCACCGTGCTCAGGATTCTCCAGCGCGTACGTGAGTTCATCCTTCTCTCTGTTGGGCTTGAACTCCCCAGCCAACACCGCACTTCGTGCTTGAACTAGCCTCTGTGCTGCTCTTGAAATTTGTGGGCCCCAATCAAGCTCCCCGTCATCAGGGTTTATGGTTCCCCCATGAGCGTAGAACCAATTCCTGGACCGTTCACTCCAATTTCTTCTTAATGTCTCTAGGACTACCCCCTGGCAAGCATCTTGTTCCTGTCTCTCCCACTTTGGAAGGGCAGTCTTATAGCCACCTGATCCTAAATGATGGTGGTATTTCTTCTGAGCTGCATTCTCTTTGTTAACTCTGATACGAGCCTCACTCTCTTGTGATCTTTTATACTGTACAAATGCATCCCAATCGGGCCTTATCTTCACATACGCTGGAGAGTTGAAATCTGGCGTCTCATTCTTCAGCACAAAGTTATGGTACAATTCTTCTTCCAGTCCTGAAAAAGTGTGGCCATCTTCTTCATTGTCCACTCCCGAATTCGCCTCTGCAACTCCTCATCGTTCGTGTCGAACAAGAAATGAGCTTGGACGTCTTCCCAGACTAGCTGCTTGTCACGATTGGAGACATAACTGATCTCGGAGCACTTCGCTTCTCTTTCCATTCATGGGCACTTATCGGAATCCGATCTCTCACTAGGAACCCACAGTGGAAGACATATTTCTGTGCATGGGGTCCTAGTGGTTGGCCTGTAGCCATATCGAATTCGGAGATTACATAACGGCCCTTCAACGGCCTCTTCGGTCCTCGTTTTGGTATGCTCCGCCCCGCCGCAGACGTTGATCCAGAGGGCTACATATAGGTAAAGACACGAAGATGAAACCCTAATACAAGTTAAAATAAAACCTAATCAAGTAATAAATGTAAGCCCTAACATGACATATTGTACATATACCTCGCTGTATTGCCTTCTTCCATCTCAACTTGTTGTTCACGGGGATTTCCATCATGCGTGGTCATGTCTTCATAATTCAATAAGTATTGACTCCCGTCATCGCCGCCGGCGATGATATTCATCATTTCCTCCTCCATGTTCTTATTTGGGTCGGCCATTTCTGTGAATATTAATATATATATCATGATTGAACACTTAGAGGAGCTTTATACATGTATGTATGTGAAACCAAAACCGAAACCCTAAAATAACATATGTTTAGGGTTAGGGTTTAGGGGTTTAGGGTTTATGGGGTTTAGGGTTAAGGGTTTAGGGTTTAGGGTTTATGGGGTTTAGGGGTTTAGGGTTTATGGGGTTTTGGGGTTTAGGGGTTTAGGGTTAGGGGTTTAGGGGTTTAGGGTTTAGGGTTTAGGGGTTTAGAGGTTTAGGGTTTAGGGTTTATGGGGTTTAGCGGTTTAGGGTTTATGGGGTTTTGGGGTTTAGGGGTTTAGGGTTTAGGGGTTTAGGGTTTATGGGTTTAGGGGTTTAGGGTTTAGGATTATGGGGTTTAGGGTTTATGGGGTTTAGGGGTTTAGGGTTTATGAGGTTTGGGGTTTAGGAGTTAAGGGTAGGGGTTTTTTAGGGGTTTAGGGTTTAGGGTTTATGGGGTTAGGGGTTTAGGGTTTAGGGTTTAGGGTTTATGGGGTTTAGGGGTTTAGGGTTTTGGTGTTTAGGGGTTTAGGGTTTATGGGTTTTGGGGTTTTGGGGTTTAGGGTTTAGGGTTTAGGGTTCGGGTTTCGGGTTTTATGTGACATGTAATCGTAACATTAAAATAACATATATTCGTAAAGAGGCAATTCAACATTAGAAATAACACGAAGAAGCATATCTGTCAAAATATTTCTATGTGTAAATACATGTTTAAACATATCCAAGTGATTTTGTATGGCATTCCAACATGACACATGATTTTCTATGAACA
The DNA here is from genome assembly GCA_009763385.1 of Coix lacryma-jobi var. lacryma-jobi. Classification (NCBI taxonomy): domain Eukaryota; kingdom Viridiplantae; phylum Streptophyta; class Magnoliopsida; order Poales; family Poaceae; genus Coix; species Coix lacryma-jobi. The sequence goes on along the minus strand of VDCT01000037.1, from coordinate 339,748 downwards.
TATATTTCCAAGTTGAAATCTATGTTTAAACATATCTACATGTTTTTCTAAAGCATTCCAACATGATTTTCCTTGTCACGTAATTTACACACCGTGAACGAGGACGACGACGGATGGCGGCGAGGATGACGACGGTGAGGATGACGGTGACGGCGACGAGTTCGGTGGAGCGGACACCAGAACTACAGGTCGACACGATCAATCACTTTTATCTACATGTGTAAACATATATTTGTTAGGTTAAAAAAAACATATATACGATTTTCCTTTTTCTATAAATATATATATCTATTCATATTCATTATCTATAAATATATATATATATATTTCATATTCATTATCTATAAATATATAAGGTTTTCTTTTTTTATAAATATACTCCCTCCGTATCCTATTTAGAGTCATTTTGGAAAAGGGTTCGGTCAAACATTGGGAATATAAATCATGAATAACTTTTAAATTATTGAGTTTAGAGATATAAAAATAATATAGATAAATTGTCTTAAAAGTACTTTCATAAAAATATATATACATCACTTTACAACAAATATTTTTAAAGAAACAAGTGGTCAAAGTTATGCTTTGAAGACCGTGTCGCTGTCCTAAACGACTTCTATTGCGATACGGAGTAGTATATCTATTTCTATTCATTTTATATATATCATTTTCTTTTCTAAATATATATATCTATTTATATATCTATGAATTTAACTTTATCTATGTATATATCTATATATATTATTTTCTATGTATATATATCATTTTCGTTTCTTTATTTTCTTTTTTACACTAACACTGCACACACACACCACGCACACACACTGCACACACACAACGCACACACACTGCTCGACGCGACGGCACGGCGAGGACGGAGGGCGGCCGGCGTGGACACACGACGGCGAGGAGGACGAGGGCGAGGACGAGGGAGGCCGACGACGCGCAGCCGGCGTGGAGGGAGGCTCGACGGCGACGAGGACGGAGGACGGAGGACGGCGACGAGCTCGACGACGGCGCGCGGAGGTGCTCGACGGAGGGAGGCTGAGGGCGCGCAGCGAGCGAGGACGACGGCGAGGGAGGCCGAGGCGGCGGAAGCTCGACGGTGACACGGCGGGCGCGAGGGAGCGGCGAGGACAGCGGCGATGGAGAGGCCGAGGGCGGTGCGGGCAGAGGCGGCGGCGAAGTCTGAGCGTCGATCTGGGGAGGTTGGTGAGGCACTGTGCCCTATATACGCGGGGGCCTTTAGTCCCGGGCCGTGTTACGCACCGGGACTAAAGGGTCTTTAGTCCCGGTGCGTAACACGGCCCGGGACTAAAGGGTTGGACCTTTAGTCCCGGGCGGTCTTACGCACCGGGACTAAAGGGTCCTTTAGTCCCGGTGCGTAAGACCGCCCGGGACTAAAGGGTTGGACCTTTAGTCCTTTCCCACCACAGTTTTGGGTTTTCAGTTTTTGGGTTTTGTTTTAAGTTTTCACTATATAAATATGTTCTAATTCTTGTTAATTGCATAGTAAATTGAATAGTATGCATAAAATTACTTAAAATAACAGTTATATTTCCTTTGACCTCATTGTATAGTAGAAAATTTTGTAGCATAAATTCTTTTCTTTTTTTATAATAACGAATATAAATATAAATAACCATTCATATTTTGTTAATGCAAAAATATAATGTTAAATTTAAATTAAAAATTGTTGGCTTTCAATAGAAGATTTATTTTCCCATTATTTGAACGTTAATCTTTTGTTTATAACTAAAAAATCATTGTCCAATTTCATTCTACCCGACAGATGCAGTAGTTTTAGATTTTTAATTTAGTTTTTGTTGGGAGCACACTTGCCCAACCTCCGCACTTGTGCAGGGGAAGGAGCGAAGGTGACCAAGCGTCGGATGCGGTAGCGAAGGTGAAACGGAAGTGGAAAGTGCTCGAATTCCCAAAAAGTCGTCGTTTACACTGTTCATCCCCTTGGTATTTATAGGGAATGCCAAGGGGTACGGGCCAAATTACAAAAGGGTACAGCAAAGATTCCTCGCCTCCGCGCAGGGAGGAAGGGCAGAAACGTAAACACACAAGCGGAGCGGAAACCCTAATCGGTCACACCCCAGCGCGCCGCCACCTGGCCCCCTGTTCACCTTCGGGGAGAGGTGCGGCGGTCTTGACCTTCGGCCGCGCTCACCTCCGGCTGCACTTGCCTCCCGGGAGAGGCAAGTGAACACGCTTGCTGCTTGCCTGGACCCTCGCTCCAAGCGAAGGTGGTGTCGACGGTCAGCGAAGGTTTCCTGCTGTGCGCCATCGCCTCAGACCTGCACAGGAACACAGCAAGAGAGCGAGGGTTGATCCCGCATTCGGGGGTCAGGGTAGTGGCCTCCGATGGTAGAGAGACCCCGCAAGCACGCCAGGCGTTACGCGAGGGCTGATTTTGAGCACCAGTTCGGGCGGCGCTTCTGTCGAGGGTCCTTTCCCCCAACAGTAGCCCTCGTTGTCTTGGATCTAAAAGATTGTGTTTAGGCCCAAGCAGCGCCTTTAAAAACGGGACCCTCGGCAGCGACGCCCGCGGTTGCTTTGGGCCGGCCGTTGTGGTGTTGTTTTATACTATTGAAGCCTGCTTCGTTTTTTGTGCCGCGTTCTTTGGTTGTCGTGCCGACGTCGGGTGAGGGCTTCGTCTCCCGGCCTATAAATAGAAAGAGTGAGCGTGGAGTTTTGATTGTGCTCTTGTTGCTATAGCCATCCTGTTGTTGCAATTTGCTTGTAGCGAAGGTTTGTTTGAGCTTGTCTGCGAGGGTTGAGACAGGCGTTGGTGTGCGGTAGTGTTAGCAGTTGAAGAGATGGCAAGGTTGAAGCAAACTGCTCGTGCTGTTTCCCCCACAGCCGCGGATGAGGGGATTACCTTCGAGTTTGGTTTGAGCCGGGTTTGTGCAAGTGAGATTGCATCTTACGTGCGGTGGGGCTGGATTGAGGAGGGCAAGGCGAGGGCTAGCAGTGGGGAGACCGTGCCGAAGCCGGATGCAGACGAGGTTGTGGTGTTCGAAGAGTTCTTTTCGGCTGGCCTTCGCTTCCCAGCGATGACCCTTCGTGACTTCGGTCCTGCGTAGGTTCAACCTGCGGTTTCATCAGCTTACGCCTTCGTGCTTCACAAAGATGTCGGTCTACGTCTGGGCCTGCAGGTCTCAGGGGGTGTCCCTCATGTCGAGGGTTTTGTTCGCACTCATCGCGTTCACATGCAGCCTCGCAAGATTATGGACAGCGAGGGCAGGACCAGCATTGGACAATTTGCGGTGTACACTTTTTGCCATCGCGCCGGCGCGGAGCTGCCGGTGCAAGCGCAGAAAAACAAGTGGAGCAGCGGGTGGCAGGAGTCCTGGTTTTATTACAAACTCAGTGACGGCTCCGAGCTTTGCGGCGAGCTTCCGGTGCTTGGAGATGTGGGCGCCGAAGCTAAGATGAGCATCGAGGCCCATGCTGCTGTTGATTGCCTGAGGGTCGTTGCGCGCTCTCAGTGCGCGCGTGATTTGGTGGAGGAATATTGCTGTGCCAAGATTTGGCCTCTTGGCCGAAGGCAGACTTGGTTCGTTGTGGAGAACGACCCAAGGTATGAAGGTAGGGGCTTGAAGAAGCCTAGTTTGGATCTGGAGAAGGTCTGGGAAAGAACTCTTAAGAAATTTCCGAGGCGCGAGGATGGGAACGAAGCTGTTTTCAAACGAGTTTAGCAGTGGACGACGAGCTCGTGGGGAAGCTTTCCCCATTGGAAGTGAAGGCTATCCATAGCTTGATGGGCGGCGAAGGTCGCGTGAACAGAATGTTTGACATTCTTGGCGTTCGCTAACGACTGGCCGGCTCCTTCGAGCGACGACGCGCCGAAGAAGAGGAAGCGTAAGGCTTTGGGAGGAACGGAGATCGTCTCTCGGCCGAAGAGAGGGCGTGGTCGAGGCCGCGGGGGAGCTGGTGGCCGAGCGAAGGTGCTTGCGACAAAGGTCACTGCGGGCTCGGTTGCTGCGGGCACTTCTTTGGCCGCGGGCCGGAGCGGCCGAGGTGGCAGTTCAGTCGTGGGACGCATGCCTCGCGTTGGAGGGATAGGTGTTGCTTTGGTCCAGACTTCGGGCGACGAGGATGAATCTGATGATGATGCGGAGGAAAAAGCAGAGGGGAGACGGGCGAGGGCTCATCTGATGAAGGTAGCGAGGGCTCTTCTGAAGGGCATGACACGGATGAGGAGTGTCCATTGGAGGCGGAGCCTCGCCGGTTGCTGGTGCGATGGTTACCCAGGGCGCAGATGAGCTTACACGAGATATTGAGCCAGGTAGCCCTCGACGAGGTGCGGTTCCCAGGTTCGCGGGCTCACACCTTGGGTGGAGGGGTCAGAGTTTGATGGGGAACTTGACTCTGCGCGGTCCCGGGGAAAAAAACCGTTTGGCGAGGCTAGCCGGTCGAGCCTTCCGGAATATGCCAGGAAGCTTGGGATTTCTGATCCGGCCACTGCGCTGTTCACCAGTCCGGACCTTCGGGATTGCCACTTGCAGTGTAGCCCGGAGGAAAGGCGTTTTTTGGGCCGGATCTTCGGCCGCATTTGTGTGCCGGAGGCGGAGGTTCTTCTTGCAGATCAAGCGGTTGGCGATACCTTCGATGATGTTGACGTCAAGTTGGCGGAGCTGATGCTTTTGAAACGCTCAGCGAGGCGGAAGGTTGGCTCCGACATGGAGTTTATGAGGAACCATATGACTGAACTTGAGAAGGAGAACAGCAAACTGGCGCGGAGCCTAGCGGGCAAGGAAGATGAAATGAGAATTGCTTCGGAGAAGGCTGCGAAGGCTCGAGAGGAGGCGGTTGAGCTGGCGAGGCGTAATGCTGATCTGATTGCCGCGGGAAAGGAGAAGGACAAAGCTTTAGCCGAGGCCGAGGGTCGGCTGGTTGATTTGAAGAACTCTTGGCGGGCGCGAGCATGGAGAACGTCAAACGTAAACTTGATTGTTGTCTGACCGAGGCTGGGGGTTCAGCCGGAGAGCCGTTGCCTGCGGTTGATGCAGAGGCCTTCGAGGGCTGGCTGGGCAACGAGCTTGATGTGTTTAGCTCGCTAGTCTCTAATGCAGCCGATTTTGGTGGCTACGCCGGGGCCTGGCAATGGCGAGCACGCTTTGACTGGCGGATTGTGATCATCTTCGGAAGGTCAAAAGGCCGAGCCATGTCTTTCCGACGGTTGAAGAGGTTCGCCAGATGAAGGTTGATGACGCAGATGTCCGGAACTGTGCGATGCGTTTGCTTCGCAAGTTTGGATCTCCGGAGGTGGCCGGGCTCTCGCCTTCGAAGAAGCTGCCGAGGCTACGCGCCAGGTTCGCTCCTTTGTTTAAGTTTTTTGGTCTGTGTTGGTTTCGTTTTAGAGGGGTTGTTTGTTGATTTTGGCGAGGTTTGTCCTTTATTTTGCTTGTAGGCTCGACGGGATGCAATGCCCTCACGCCTGCGGAAGATGCAGCGAGGGGTGACCTGAAGCCGCCCCTGAGCCAGGCTGTGCGGGGGTTACGCTCGCCGAGATCGAGGCGTTGACCGGGAGCGGGCCGATCGCGAGAGGAGATGCTGCGAAAGAAACCACGGCGGAGGAGGCGGTCGGCTGGGACCTCGACTGCCACGCTGGCGAGGGTGTGGACATCAATCGTGGGGAAGTGGGCAGGTGTGATGCCTGGGTTTGTTGGGGCGAGGGAGCCTTTTGTAGATACTATGGTTGTTTGTAAAGACTTGGCGAGGCTGATGAGACATCTCGTATTTTTGTGCAACATGCAGGTTCTGACGGAACCGTGCTAGACGTGTTCGACGTGACCCCGCTGATGTGAACTACCAAGATGTTTTTATAACTGGTGAATCATGGGCTCGCGCTATATTTAAATATCCTTCGCTTTCCTTTGAACGTTTTTGGTGGTCGAAGGTGCGGAGATATGATTTAAAGAATAGTAGGTCGAGTCGATTTTGGCGCGAGGCAGACTATACAGACCGCCAAGCCGATCGTTATTTGTTTGGGTCTTCGTCGACTTCGCAAGCTGTCGGTTGATGATGATATTGACGAGAACACGGCTTTGGAATATTTGTTCGGTCGAAGGGAGCTTGAAATTGGTTCGGATGGGGCGCTTGTGATCCCGAAGGAGGAACCTCGGAAGCTGTGACGAGGCATAGGTACATGTATAGGGCGAGGGTTTTGCCCGGGGAGCTGCCAATTGTCCCTGCAGCTCCTTTGTTGTGGGGACCCTGGTTCCAGTGGAGGGGAGGGGGCTGAGATGGAGGCCGAGGTTTGGATGATTTGGAGTTAATTGAGGGGAGCGGTGGTCCCTTGTAAAGATTTTTATTTTGGGATATGTTTGTTGTTGTAACATTGTTTTGTAACGGTATGAGAAAAGCGTATGGGTTTTAGCGAGGCCGCGCACTTGCTCGTGTACGCTTGTTTTGAAAAAACAGCGACGCCCCCTTTTTCTTTTAGCGAGGCTCGCGCACTTGCTCGTGTACGCTTGTTTTGAAAAAACAGCGACGTCCCCTTTTTCTTTTAGCGAGGCTCGCGCACTTGCTCGTGTACGCTTGTTTTGAAAAAAACAGCGACGCCCCCTTTTTCTTTTAGCGAGGCTCGCGCACTTGCTCGTGTATGCTTGTTTTGAAAAAACAGCGCGTCCCCTTTTTCTTTAGCGAGGCTCGCGCACTTGCTCGTGTACGCTTGTTTTGAAAAAACAGCGACGTCCCCTTTTTCTTTTAGCGAGGCTCGCGCACTTGCTCGTGTACGCTTGTTTTGAAAAAACAGCGACGCCCCCTTTTTCTTTTAGCGAGGCTCGCGCACTTGATCGTGGACGCTTGTTTTGAAAAAACAGCGACGTCCCCTTTTTCTTTTAGCGAGGCTCGCGCACTTCTTTTGATCGCGTTGATGCGCCGAGGCCTGGCTTGGAGGGCTCGGGCGGGACGGAGAAAGTGGGGCCCGCGCCGAGGCCTGGCTTGGAGGGCTCGGGGAGACGGAGAAAGTGGGGCCCGCGCCGAGGCCTGTCTTGGAGGGCTCGGCGAGACGGAGAAAGTGGGGCTCGCGCGAGACCTGGCTTGCAGGGCTCGGGCGAGACGGAAGAAAGTGGGGCCCGCGCCGAGGCCTGTCTTGCAGGGCTCGGGCGAGACGGAGAAAGTGGCGGGTGTGCTCGATTTCCTCCCTTATCATAGGCGAGAGGTGAGTTTGCTTTTGCGAGCCCCTGTCGTTTGTGCAGGGTGCTCGACTTTCCTCCCCTTATCTTAGGCGGAGGTGGGTCTGCTTTTGCGAGCCCCTCCTGTCGTTTGTGCCAGGGTGCTCGACTTTCCTCCCCTATCTTAGGCGGAGGTGAGTTTGTTGTTTTGCGAGCCCCTGTCGTTTGTGCCAGGGTGCTCGACTTTCCTCCCCTTATCTTAGGCGGAGGGTGAGTTGCTTTTGCGAGCCCCTGTCGTTTGTGCCAGGGTGCTCGACTTTCCTCCCCTTATCTTAGGCGGAGGTGAGTTTGCTTTTGCGAGCCCCTGTCGTTTGTGCCAGGGTGCTCGACTTTCCTCCCCTTATCTTAGGCGGAGGTGAGTTTGCTTTTGCGAGCCCCTGTCGTTTGTGCCAGGGTGCTCGACTTTCCTCCCCTTATCTTAGGCGGAGGTGAGTTTGCTTTTGCGAGCCCCTGTCGTTTGTGCCAGGGTGCTCGACTTTCCTCCCCTTATCTTAGGCGGAGGTGAGTTTGCTTTTGCGAGCCCCTGTCGTTTGTGCCAGGGTGCTCGACTTTCCTCCCCTTATCTTAGGCGGAGGTGTGAGTTTGCTTTTGCGAGCCCCTGTCGATTGTGCCAGGGTGCTCGACTTTCCTCCCCTTATCTTAGGCGGAGGTGAAGTTTGCTTTGAAAAGAAAAGGAATGTTTTTCGAAGCAATCTTAGCGGGCTTCCATCGAATGTAGCGCTCTTGAAAGAGATCCGCTTTTTCGATGTTTGGGCGTAGAGGGTTAGAGATTTTACTTTTTGGGGGTTGTAGCCTGTATTAATGCTTTGGATGCTGCCTCGTTAAAAAACCTTACGCCCCTTCGTAAGGAAAAAGAGTGCAGCTCCTGTTTTTGTTGAATACATGAGTAGATAACATGAAAAGTATCAAAAATTACATAACGCGAGGGCTCGCTAAGGCTCCGCTATGGGTAGAATTTGCGAAGGTCGTCGATGTTCCAGGTGTGTGGTAGTATGTTACCTTCGCTGTCGGAGAGGTGGAAAGAGCCTGGGCGATTGCATTCTGCGATCAGGAACGGGCCTGTCCACTTAGGCTGGAACTTTCCGCCATGCTTGCGTTTTGTTTACGGATGAGGACGAGGTCACCCTTCTGCAGGTTCTTGATTCTGACCTTTTTATCTCTCCACTTCTTGGTCTCTTCCTGATATTTGCGAAGGTTGTGAACTGCGCTGCATCTTGTTTCTTCTAGCAAGTCCTTGTCGGTTAGTATGGCTGGCTCATCACTTGCGAGGGTTGTTCTTGGTGAGATGAATTTTAGCTCCTCTGGTAACACGGCTTCTTCGCCAAACAAAAGTTTGAAGGGTGTGAACTTGGTTGCTCTGCATTCGGAGGTATTGTGAGACCAGGTGACTGCAGTTAGCTCGTCTGCCCATTTGCCTTTGGGTCTGCCTTGCAATTTTTTGGATATGGATTGGAAGATTGTTGCGTTGGCTCTTTCGACTAGGCCGTTGGACTGCGGGTGTCGGACTGAGGCGAAGCATAGAATTGTTCCGATTTGTGCGCAGAACTCTTTGAAAACCTCGCTGTCAAACTGGGTGCCATTGTCGACGGTTAGATGTTGGGGGACTCCGAAAGCGACAAACTATCTGCTGCCAGAAAAACCTTTTTACTGCGAGGGATGTTATGGAGGACAGCGGTCTTGTTTCGGTCCATTTGGTGAAATATTCGGTCCACGGTTAGGTGGGAATTCGGCTACCAGCGGCGTAGCGAAGGTTCCCCGGGGCCGTCGGTAATGGGCCCACGAGATCCATTGCCCACCTTTGTAGGGCCAGGTTGGGCGTATAGGGTTGTGTGGGGCCCCTGGGGTGTTTTGGTTTTTTGCTGTCAGTTGACAACCTTCGCACTTCTTGACGATGGTTTCAGCGTCTCTCAGCGCAGTTGGCCAGTAGAAACCTTGCCGGAAAGCCTTTCCTACTAATGCTCTTGGGCCATTGTGTGAACCGCATATACCTTCGTGGATGAGTTTGAGAATGTCGGTACCTTCGGATTGTGACACGCACTTGAGCCAAGGTGAGGTTACCGAAGCTTTGAGCAAGGTGTTATCCATAATCTTGTACCCTCGCACTCTTTGCTTTAGTCTGTTCTCTTCCTCTTTGGAGCTGGGTTCATGGAGTCCTTTGATGTAGGCCATGATAGGTGCTCTCCAATCCTCGCACTGAATTGTGTTGATCAGCTTGATGCTGATCTCGGAAGCTTCGAAGGCTGACTGAGTGGAAACCTCGTAGAACACGTCCGGAGGGAGCTGTAGCTGCTGCGCGGCTGCTTTGGCTAAGCAATCTGCTTCGCTGTTTTCAGTCCTCGATATTGCTTTTACGGTTATGCCGAGGAAAAAGGATTCTAACCTTCGTACATATTGAAAATACTTTTGAAGCTCTGGATCTTTTGCTTTGTAGTTCTTTTCAATATGCCCCGCAATGACTTGAGAGTCTGTGTTGATGAGTGCCCTTCGGACTGATAATGAACGCAACCTTGAAAGTGCCAGAATCACAGCCTCATATTCAGCGGAGGAGTTGTTTGTGCATTTGAAGTCCAGCCTTCGTGCGTATCTCAGCTTCGACCCGGAGGCGAGGAGATTAGAATAGCCGAGGCACCGGCTCCAGTTGCGCCCCAGGCCCCGTCGACGTAAACGATCCAAAACTGGTCCTGCTGCAGCTCGCCGGGGCGAGGGTCGGGTGTCCATTCTGCTATGAAATCAGCCAGCACCTGTGATTTGATCGCTGTTCTGCCAACGAAGGTTACAGCATAACTATTAAGCTCGACTGCCCATTTTGCTATTCTTCCAACGGCTTCGTTATTTTTGAAAATGCTCTCGAGAGGGTACGTCGAAGGTACATGTATCTCGTGAGCCTGGAAATAGTGCTTGAGCTTTCTTGATGCCATGACGACGGCGTATGCTATTTTCTCAAGCTCCGAATAATTTCTCTTTGGGCCTTCGAGGGTTTCTGAAACATAGTAAATTGGGGCTTGTCTGGTTTTGTTGTTTTCGTGGAGCTCCTTGATGAGGACTGCGCTTGCAGCGTGTGGCGAAGCTGCGACGTAGAGTAACAACAAGTCTCCCCTGCTTGGGCTGGTTAAGGCAGTCAAGCTGGTCAGATATTTTTTCAGCTCCTCGAAGGCCTTTTGCTGCTGGGGGCCCCAGTGGAAAGGAGCATTGCTTCTGAGTGTTTCGAAAAATGGTAACCCTCGCTCTGCGGATCTTGAGATGAATCTGCTAAGTGCTGCCAAACGACCAGTCAGACGCTGAGCTGTTCTTGGTCGTCGGAGGTTCCATGTTCATGATGGCATCAATCTTCTCAGGGTTGGCCTCGATTCCTCTGGCTGAGACGATGCAACCTAGCAACTTGCCTTCGCTTACCCCGAAAACACATTTTTCTGGGTTTAGTTTCAGTCCGGCGTACCGGAGGTTGCTGAATACCCTCGATAGGTCTGGAATGTGGTTCTCTTTTAGTTCGCTTTGAACGACTAGGTCGTCGACATAGGCGGAGACTGCATGCTCATCCTTGAAAACTTCGGAGGTCATGCGAGCGAAGGTTGAGCCTGCATTTTTCAAACCTTCTGCCATTCTTCGGAAGCAAAAAGTGCCCGAGGGTGTGATAAAGCTTGTTTTTTCTTCGTCTTCTTCGTTCATCCAGATTTGGTGATAGCCTGAGAAGCAATCGAGGAGGGATAGCATTTGGCAGCCTGCCGCTCTGTCGACCAGGGTGCTTATGTTTGGGAGGGGGAAGTCATCCTTCGGACAGGCTTTGTTCAAGCAAGTGAAATCGACGCACATTCGCCATTTTTTATTCTTCTTTTGGACTAGGACCACATTTGAGAGCCAAGTTGGGTATTTGACTGGGCGAATGACGCCTGCGTCCAGAAGCCTTTTTACCTCAGCCTTCGCTGCCTCCTTTCTTTCTTCTGACATCTTGCGAAGCTTTTGTTTGATTGGGCGATAACCTGTCTTGATGTTCAGGCTATGCTCGATCATTGATCTGTTGACTCCTTTTAGGTCTTCGGCGGACCAAGCGAAGGTGTCGGAATTTTCTCTGAGGAAGGTGACGAGGTTGCCTTCTGATCGAGGGTCTAGATTGGCTGAGATGATCACCTTTCTTTCTCCATTACCCTCGAAGAGTTGGACTTGTTTGGTTTCGTCCTTTGGCGCCGCCTTCACTCTGTCATTGCAGGCCTCGCCTTCGACGCTGATACCGGGGTTTGAGGTTTTGACAAATTATGTACATTGCGTTGCCCCGGAGCGACGTTCCCTTCAGCTGTCCTTGCAATGTCCTGGTCCCCGAATACCGCGACGACACCCTTCGGCGCGGGAAGTTTCATGCATAGGTAGGCGGGATGGATGACCGCATTGAACGCGTTTGTGACCCCTCGGCCAAAAATGGCATTGTATGGGTAGAACATGTCGACGACATCGAATGTTATGTGTTCCGTCCTGCAGTTGATTTGGTCGCCGAAGGTTACGGGCAGAGAATTTTCCCGACGGCTCTTACTTGTTGACCACCGAAACCGTATAGGGGGTTGTCGGCCGGTTGCAGAAGATTTCTGTCAAGCTTCATGCTGTCGAAGGTTGAAGCGAACAAGATGTCAGCGGAGCTTCCAGTATCGACCAGTATTTTGGTGACGGTCCACCCAGCGAGGTTGGTTTCGATCACCATGGCATCTGTGTGAGGGTAATCTCTTAGCTTCATGTCACTGGAATCGAAGGTTATGGGGATGTGAGACCAGCGACCGAATTTATGTGGTCCTTCGACGGCCACGTGGTGAACGCGTCTGGCATGTTCCTTCCTCTGCCGTTTGTTGCCATGGTCTTCGTTTGAGCCTCCGGTGATAGCTAGAATGACACCGAAGGTCGATGTTGGATTGTTGATGGTTGTTTGGTTCGAGCCTTCGGCTTTCACAGGTTGTGGTGCTGGTAACGCGGGGATCGGCGGTGGTGGTGGCAGAGCGCTGGTGGCTTGGTGGGTTGTTGGAATTTGGTTTTGCGGGGTAGCTGGGTATGTGACTGTGTAAGGTGGGTTTTGGCGTTGTGGGGTGGTGGTTGGCTGATAATGGGTTTGGTTGTAGAGTGGGTGGTGGTTGTAGGGGGGTTGTTGCGAAGGTAGGCCGTAGTTTATGGGGGTATAGTGGTATGTTGGGTTTGGTGGGTGGAAGCTTGGTTTCCTTGTGTGGTTTATGGTTCGGGGGTCTGACATGGCAGGTTTCCCGGATTCCTGGAATTCTTTTCCTTTGGCGAAGCATTCGCATTGCTTTGTTGTGTGCCCCTTTCCCATTCCGCAGAAGTGACAATACATTTTGGCAGGATCTCGCTGCTGGTAGCGCTGGTTCGGCGGAGGTGGCAAAGCCTGCGGGGCTTGGCTGCTCGGGTGATGAGCGTCCCGTTTGATGTTCATAGCTTGTTGCTTTGTTGATCGCACCAACGTTGCTTTGCTCTTGGCGAGGGTTGCTTTCTCTCGGTTGAGGCCTCGGCTGTGGCCTCTGGAGACCTCCGAGCGTCGGGACTTTGCTGAAATCCATATCAGCTCTACAGTATCTTTCCATTGTTTCATGCAACTCCTCGATCGAGTTTGCCGGTTTTCTGCAAATTTTGAGGAGCATGGTCCTGGGCGCAGACCACTGACTGCAGCGAGGATGACAGCCTCGTCAGATATCCCAGGGGTCCTCGCTCTGATTTGAATGAACCTTCGCCAGTAATCTTGGAGCGGCTCGCGTTCCTCTTGCTTGCAGTTGAATAGCTCGATGGGGTTTAACGGGGCTGGAGTGATGCCCTTGAAGTTTGTACACAGCTTGTCTCTGAGGCAGGCCCAGGAATCCACAGTTCCGGGGCGAAGGTTGCTGTACCAAGTTTGTGCGATGTCTCGCAGAATGATGACAAAGGATTTGGCCATTGTTGATTCGTCACCGCCTGCTGCGGCAACCGCTGCTTCATAGCTCATGATGAACTGGCGGGTCGGAAAGTCCATCATAGCGAGGTAGGTTTTGTGGATTATAGCAAGGTGGCCAGGGCTGGGTTTGGAGTGTTTGGGAGAGTGGTGACTTTGGATCGTATGGCATTTGGTGTTGTTGATGCCTTCGCTGAATGCGAAGGTTTTGCTCTCTCTCATCTGGGTAGAGTTGGCGGAGGTTTGGGTGTCTCACAAGATATGGCTCTGGGTGTACTGGTGGTGGTGGTGGGGTGGTGGGTGGTGACGAAGGTTGTCTTGGTTTGGCTCCTCATTCCCCTCTCGCAACGGGGGTATCTCCTCATTGTTCCAGCCCTCGGCTTCGGCTTCTGCCGCGGCGAGGGACTCCTCCATGCGGCGAAGCTGCTCCCTGGCCTCGTCTGCCCTCTGTCTGATTGAGCGCAGTCGGTTGTGCCTCTCAAGCTGTTCCAGGCGCCTCTTCTTCTCTTGCAGCTCAGCCTCGAGCCTTTCAAGGGCCTCGAGGCCCACCTCTTCTTCTTCCCCTTCTCCTTCTCCCGAAGTGTGTGGGTGCGGCTGTGTCGCCACTCGGCCTGGGGGCCCAGGGATTGGGGTTGGGGGTTCCCGGGTGACATTTTCTCCTCCCGAGGGTTGTGCAATTCCTCAGCAGGCGGGACCACCGCTGCCGCCTCTCTAGCAACGCGCTGGTCCCTCGCCGAAGGTGCTCTCCTGTTTCCCGCCATTTCAGACTTCGTATCCCCACGGTCGGCGCCAAACTGTTGGGAGCACACTTGCCCAACCTCCGCACTTGTGCAGGGGAAGGAGCGAAGGTGACCAAGCGTCGGATGCGGTAGCGAAGGTGAAACGGAAGTGGAAAGTGCTCGAATTCCCAAAAAGTCGTCGTTTACACTGTTCATCCCCTTGGTATTTATAGGGAATGCCAAGGGGTACGGGCCAAATTACAAAAGGGTACAGCAAAGATTCCTCGCCTCCGCGCAGGGAGGAAGGGCAGAAACGTAAACACACAGCTGGAGCGGAAACCCTAATCGGTCACACCCCGGCGCGCCGCCACCTGGCCCCCTGTTCACCTTCGGGGAGAGGTGCGGCGGTCTTGACCTTCGGCCCGCGCTCACCTCCGGCTGCACTTGCCTCCCGGGAGAGGCAAGTGAACACGCTTGCTGCTTGCCTGGACCCTCGCTCCAAGCGAAGGTGGTGTCGACGGTCAGCGAAGGTTCCTGCTGTGCGCCCATCGCCTCAGACCTGCACAGGAACACAGCAAGAGAGCGAGGGTTGATCCCGCATTCGGGGGTCAGGGTAGTGGCCTCCGTGGTGAGTAGAGAGACCCCGCAAGCACGCCAGGCGTTACGCGAGGGCTGATTTTGAGCACCAGTTCGGGCGGCGCTTCTGTCGAGGGTCCTTTCCCCCAACAGTTTTCTCTGTAAATATATCTTAAATCTTTCTAATTTAACAAAAAAATAAATATTTGATATACTTTCTTTTAAAGATTAGTATGAGATCCTTTTTGCTTTAGTTTTAGAAGAAAATGATATATTCTAGTATCTTTTTAATTTGATTTTTTTAAATATTAAATATAAATGTTACTAATATTTATAATTTTATATATACTTGTTCTTCTTACATGTATTTTCGATGATTCACATCTAGAGGAGCACATAAATGAATGATCACTACGAAATATATATATAAAATTCATCATCAAATAAATGAAGTATTAACTAATTAATTATAACATAATATCTTTACAACCACTATTTGGCGGGCACAACTGTGAACCTCCTCTTGACATATGTCCCTGGTTATGATCATTCCTTAACCATGGAGTTTCCTCATTGTTTGCCAAAATGCTTGGGTCTTTGTTCACTTTGAATGGCAGAATTCGGTCATCCCTTTCATAATCACCTGACATGTCTGACTTGTCCTCAATTCCGACAATATTTCTTCTCCCTGAAAGAACTATGTGGCGCTTGGGCTCGTTGACGATCGACTTGTTATCATTTTTCCCTCTCTTTGGTTTTGTAGACATGTCATTCACGTAGAATACCTGACTCACATCTGCGGCAAGGACAAATGGTTCATCGTTGTACCCAATATTGTTGAGGTCTACTGATGTCATCCCATAGCTTGTCGACTGTTACCCCACCTCCGTCATCTTGACCCATTTACACCGGAACAAAGGGACTTTAAATTAGGTGCGTAGTCTAGTTCCCATATGTCATGTATGCGGCCATAATATGTTTGTTTGTTCCCATTTGGATCCGTGGCATCCACGCGTACACCACTGTTTTGGTTGGTGCTCCTTTTGTCTTGGGCTACTGTGTAAAATATATTCCCATTGATCTCGTACCCTTTGTACGTGCTGATATGCCACGATGGTTGTCTGGCAACAATAAGCAGCTCATCTATGTTGTCATCACCCTGACATTGTTTTCGTAACCAATCGCCGAAGGTTTGCATGTGCTGACGTGTAATCAAGCTTCACTCTTCCCAGGCCACTCAGATCGAAGGAAATCCTTATGTACCTCGATATATGGATCGACCAATGAGGAGATTTGTAGAACTGTGTAGTGTGCTTTATCGAAGTAATCGTCTCCTATACCGATATATGTTTTCTTCCCTAGTGTTCCCTTGCCACTGAGTCTGCCCTCGTGTCGCGATTCAAGAACGCCAATCGGGTCAAGGTCTGGAATAAAGTCCACACAAAACTCTATGACCTCCTCTGTTCCGTAGCCCTGGGCGATGCTTCCTTCAGGCCGAGAACGGTTATGAACATATTTCTTCAGGACACTCATGAACCTCTCGAATGGGAACATGGTGTGTAGGAACACAGGACCGAGAATAATGATCTCCTTGACCAGGTGAACTAGGAGGTGTGTCATGATATCAAAGAAGGATGGAGGGAACACCACTCAAAGCTGATGAGACATTGAACGACATCATTCTGCAAAGTAGAAAGTTCCTCTGGATTGATTGCCTTCTGTGAAATTGAATTGAGGAATGCACATAGCTTCACGGTGGCTAGACGTACATGTGGAGGTAGAATTCCTCTTAGAGCAACAGGAAGCAATTGGGTCATAAGCACATGGCAGTCATGAGACTTCAAGTTTTGGAACTTCTTCTCTGGCACATTAATTATTCTCTTTATATTGGAGGAGAATCCAGATGGGACCTTGATGCTGTTAAGGCATTCAAACATGCTTTCCTTTTCTTCTCTGCTAAGAGTGTAGCTAGCAGGCTTAAGTACTGGCGCCCGTCATCTGTCTTCTCTGGATGCAGGTTGTCTCGTTCTTTCATGCGCTGCAAGTCCTGTCGTGCTTCAAGTGAATCCTTAGGCTTTCCGTAGACACCCATGAATCCAAGCAGTTCACACAAAGGTTCTTTGTCAGGTGCATCACGTCGATCGCATGGCGGACCTCTAGGACATGCCAGTAGGGTATGCTCCCAGAATATGGACTTCTTCTTCCACATGGGTGCGTGTCCCAAAGCGTCTTTGGGAACAGGTTCGCTGCCCCCCCCTTTCCAAATACTACTTTCGTATCCTTCACCATTTCGAGTACATCATCTCCAGTTCGGTTACGAGGCTTGGTTTGGTGTCTGCCTTACCTTTAAAATGTTTGCTTTCTTTTTTACTGGGTGGCCCATGGGAAGAAACCGACGGTGCCCAACGTACACGACCTTCCGACACTTTTTCAAAAATAAACTATCAAGGTCTTCGAAACAGTGTGTGCATGCATTATATCCTTTGTTTGTCTGACCTAAAAAGATTACATAGAGCCGGCCAATCATTGATTTTTACGAACAATAATGCTCGCAGGTCAAAGTGTTCCTGTTTGTACTCATCCCACATGCGTACGCCTGGTTTGCTCCATAGAAGTAGAAGTTCCTCAACTAATGGCCCCAGATAGACATCGATGTCGTTGCCAGGTTGCTTCGGCCCTTGGATGAGCAACGGCATCATAATAACTTTCGCTTCATGCATAACCACGGAGGAAGGTTGTAGATACATAGAGTAACTGGCCAAGTGCTATGACTACTGCTTTGCTCCCCCAAAAGGATTAAAGTCATCCGTACTTAAAGCGAACCTCAGTTTCTAGCCTCATCTGCAAACTCTGGGAATTCTCTGTCTATCGCTCTCCACTGGGATCCATCAGCTGGGTGCCTCAGCATATTGTCTACCTTACGGTCTTCTTTATGCCACCGCAATAACTTTGCATTGTCTTTATTTCTGAACAAGCGTTTCAAGCGTGGTATTATAGGAGCATACCACATAACCTTGGCAGAGATTTTCTTCCTGCTGGGACGTTCTTCACCCTCTACGTCACCAGGATCATCTCGCCTTATCTTGTACCGCGATGCTTCACATACGGGCATGCATCCAAATTCTCGTATTCCTCCCCATGGTACAGGATGCAGTCATTAGGACATGCGTGTATCTGCTGGATTTCTAATCCCAAAGGGCAGACGACCTGTTTTGCTTCGTACGTAGTGGTGGGCAATTCATTCGCTTTCGGAAGCATCTTTTTTATTATCTTCAATAACTGCCCAAATGCCTTGTCGGATGTACCATTCTGTGCCTTCCATTGCAGCAATTCCAGTGTAGTACCCAGCTTTTTTGGCCATCTTCCAGCGTGGGATATAGCAATTTCCTATGATCCTCTAGCATGCGCTCGAACTTGACCTTCTCCTTGTCACTTTCACATTCTCTTTGTGCATTACGAATGGCATCACCTAGAGCATCAACATCAGCTGCCACATCTTCTTCACCATCTCCGCCCACTGCATCGTCATCAAGGCACCGAACTGAGCAATAAATCGGCATGGGCCAATTCTTCTTCACCTTCTTCACCATCATTCATTACAACCCCTTTCTCCATGCTTCGTCCAACAAATATAGTTGTTACGAAACCCGACTTCAACAAAGGCGTATGAAGAGTCCTTGAGCATGAATATTCCTTTAAATTCTTACAAACGGCGCATGGGCAGCACATGAAACCATCCTGCTTGTTTGCCTCAGCCACATCTAAGAAATAGTGCACGCCAGCAATGAACTCTTTGGAGCGGCGATCGACATTATACATCCAATTGCGTGACAACATCTGCATTAAATATTACAACCATGCACTTAGTAGTTTCTCATGTTATTGCACAACACTCAAGACATCACATGATTGATTATTCAAGCAAGCTTGACTACAACGAAGACTATCGCAGCTAGCACAAAAAAACTAAAATAAAATGCACTTAAGCAACATAATTAGTTCGCGTCCGATCCCAGCTAAAATAGACAGATCATTCGCTTCATCAGCATGGATGGGCTGCTGCCGCTGACTCACTGCCTCATCACCTTCAGCGGCAACCTCCTGTGCAACAGAATTCGTACGTGCTGAACGTACTCTTCCTCCCAGTACCAACCTTTACATCCGTCGGTGCCCCCCACTGCAATTAGAACAAAGAATAAGAAATTTAAACAACATCATCAAGCAAAACCGATACGAATAAACTATATTAATCAAATGCGAGTAAATAATAACCCACCTCATGGTCCGGATATTTATAGAATATACGACCCTTGTTGATTCCCTCTTTTTTCACTCGGTACTCCTCACAATCTTCTGCTTACACTCGCCGCAAGCAATGAGAGGAAGATCCGGCCGCAAACGCTTCGGATCCCGATGATGCGAGGCTGAGGACCCGGTCACAGTTGCCATCTACTATTCCATGCTCATTTTTTAAACTATTACATGCAAATTCCGAATTTACTAAAATTATAAATAAAAAAGACTCTAAATTTACCTATTTGTTTAGATAATCGAAAAATATGATATAACAATACCAATTTCCACATTGTCTACTCTCTATATTTATTGTTGCAAACTATTATAAATTCCATATTTTTAAAGAAAATAAACTAAAAGACACTAAAATTCAATATTACTCGTCTTGCATAAGTATGAAATATAGAATGGATACTTCCTAGCAGTAGAAAACTATCAAGTGATTGTGATGAACCAATTTAAACTACTCAACTCTCCCTGTTTGTTCTTGCAAACTATATATTTTAATTAAATTCCTCTCATATTCAAAAGAAATGGTAGAGATAAAATAGTTACCTCTAAACGCAAAGAGACGATGACGGAGTCGAAGAAGATCACCAATTGACGCCGGAGACGAAGAACAATGAGAACAAATGAAGAACAAGCAATAGCAACAGGCAAGAACAAGCAAGAAGCTCACTGAAATTTGAATGTCTCTGGCTCGGGGGAGGAAGAAGTTGGCAGGTTATAAGCCGGGGAGTTTTAGTCCCGGTTTGTATACAAAAAAACTGGGGCTAAAAGGTGAAAATTTATCCCGGGGCAAGCCACAAACCGTGGCTAACTCTTTAGTCCCGGTCCGTGGCACCAACCGGGACTAAAGAGTGCCCTTTAGTCCCGGTTGGTAACACGGACCGGGACTAAAAGGTCCCCACCCCGATAGCTCTGCGCAGTAGCCGTTGGGGCAGGCCCTTTAGTCCCGGTCCGTGTTACCGACCGGGACTAAAGGGTCCATTAGTCCCGGACGGCAAAAATACCGAGACTAAAGACGATTTTGAGAATCGGCCTATGACCCTGTTCTGTAGTAGTGTGGTAAAAAATTGAAATGGTTTCGCGCAAATGATTGCATATGACACTAACAATTCGAGACATATTCGAATAAGTTTCGTAGAGTTGAGAAGCATCCATTAGGATTTCAAAACAATGCCATGTTCGAATTAGGTTTTGGACTTCCAAATTTTTTCCATGGTCATTAGATAGTATAAATTGTAACACGGCAAAATTTCGTAATTTTCCAGAGCCATTTACTAATTAATAATTTTTTCAGACATCACTTTGCCGTGAGCATTTGAGAGATGCTCTCGGCAAAGGACTTTTCCCGAGAGCTTTTGGGCAGGCTCTCGGCGGCGATTTCTTTTTTTTTCTCCCGAGTCAACATTGTGCCGAGAGCTAGCAGGGACTCACGGCAAAACACGCCATTTTGCCGAGAGGCGGCTCTCGGCAAAAAAGTTTGCCGAGCGGGGCTCACGGCAAACCATTTATAATTATTTTTTAAAACACATTTGCCGAGAGCCGCATCTTACGGGCTCTCGGCAAAAAGATCCAGCACTTAACCACGCGCGGGCGACACTCACACACTACGCGCGCACACTCCTTTCTCGCTTTGCCTGCCCGCCGCGCCACCAGCTCGTCCGCCGCCCTCGTCCGCCGCGCAAGCCCCCCGCCCGCCGCGCCGCCTCGCCCGCCGCGCTCGTCCGCCGCCCTCGTCCGCCGCGCCGCCCTCGTCCGCCGCGCCGGCCCGCCCTCATCCGCCACGCCGCCCCCGCTTCTTTCCGCCTTGCCCGCCTGCCGCGCCGACCACCCTTCGCCGGCGTCGCCTCGGCCGCCCGTCGTGGCCACCACGCTCGGCCACCGCGCTCGGCCGCCGCTACCGCCCGTCGCGGCCACCGCGACTGCCGCTCCCCCCAGGCACGCCCGCTCCCGCCGAGCCCGCCGCTACCGCCCGGCGTGCCCGGTGCGCCCGACAGGCGCCGCCGCAACCGCCCGTCGCGGCCCACCGCGACCCCCAGGCTCGCCTCCGCCATGCTGAGCATTTATCTGCCATAAAATTTTCAACAACAAGCATTTGAGGTCGTCAGTAAGTGAGCATTTTGAGTTCCATGAATGTAACATGCACACCTTGCCTATCTAGTTATTGATATGTATGTCCAGTGGTGCTCCTAGGCGCCGTATGCATCGACGGCATTGCTTTATTAGGGCATTAGGGCATGCAATGGGGTCTTCCAGTTCTGAATATTGCTTGGTATTGGGGGTCAAATTCTAATTCTGAATTTTTAACCATCCAAACAGCTGCATTTAGAGCTTGCCAATACCAATTCCAAATTCAGAGGCAAAGGCGTTTTCACCAACCTTGTCCCACGGTTTGCTTCCTGCTGCATCAACAATTCAACATATAATCTCGTGAGCATGTTACAGACTACAAATATTGTATAATGTCCTCTCCATCCACAAATAATCGCCGGAGACAAAAGGGTTGGTGAAAATGGCAGCAAAGTGGCAAATATTCACATCTATCATAACAACACATGCCTATCTAGTTACTTCAAATCAAGCATATGTACAAGTGAAAATACTCATTGAGGACTTAAGGGTTACTCACAGTGTAGTGGTTTCAGTCACCGGGCATGTGAGCATATATTGCGTTATAAATCAAATCAGGGGCTCTGCCACAGATGTACAAATATACATATCTTCCTACAATGATATATTAACTTGGCAAACAGTAGTTAGTCTTGATCTGCAGTAGTCTCTCTGTCCCTCTCTATGGCCACCCTGAATTTTGATCAATAACCCACCAGACGTTGGTCTGTGCGATGAGGAAGGCTGCTCCGAGCACCCAAACCTCTGCAACCGCAGCCAGCCTGCAAATTTGCATATACAGCAACCATGGAATGCTATGTGTGATTTATCGACACAACTTCCTTCTTCAAATATGTTCATCTACTTGAAACACTAAAAACAATTAAAAGGCCTTACCACTTGCGATGCAAAAGGCAGCATCTTCTCTGGTGGCATGCCAGTGCATAATCCTACCCCAAAAAATAAGACGATCAGTTCATGTGATAGACTACAGAACTGTCTCAGTAGTCAACAATTGCAACCATCTCACCATATAGAACTGCTCCAATGAATGCATTCCATTGGACATAATATTCTTTCTATTGATATACAATTTTGTAGGGAACTCTATTCTTCCAATTTTGGACTTGTTTACAGTTCAATTGCTTGCTGAAACATGCCCGGCACGTAGATGAGCCGTTTACCATGCCAGGCATGGGATGTTAGTTGTGTGCCTTGTCGAATGCTCCATCGTGTCGGACGCCATCGTGCCTTGTCTGTTATATGCTTGCCGCCATCGTGCCGTTTATTTGTTGCAGGTTTTGGAAACCTCACCTTGCAGGGAGGTGTGCCAAAATTGTCAATTTACGATCGTGATTTCCTGTTGATTTTTCAGAGGGGTCTGTCGGAGGCTAGCCGGAGTGCCTCTTCTTCCTCTTCCCGCACCGTGTCACCTCTCCACTGCACCGACCTGGCACAGCCCCACTAGCCCGACTTCACCGCCACCTAAGGTATAACCACGTACCACGTATTCTTTATTTGTCTTGGTCAGACATCTCCACGTAACCCAGTTAGGTGTCTCCTGTTTGAAAGAGATACGGTTAGAAAATATGCAGATCTTTGCATATCAATAACCGTATCTGTTTCGAATTGTCCACGTTTTTTGGACAACTCGAGGATGCGTTGATGTTGTTAGTTTTTCATGGTCTGGTCCTTCAGAGACAGAGTTTCGACAGTATCTTTCTGTTGTTCTCCGAATACACAATCTCCCTGTCGGGACGTGTATTTGGAGAACAGCGGGGAGATGCTGCCGAAATTCTGTTTCTGATAGGACCAGATCATGGAACTAACCGCATCTACGCATCCTCGGGTGGGATTAGGATCTATCCTTACCTATTAGATGGTAGGAACGACGTGTAGATGCAAGTCCTGGTTATATTAGGATCTATCCTTACCTATTAGTTGATAGGATGGATGACCGTGAGTGGATGTACTCTGGCCGCAAGAGAGCGCCCGTGAGATTACCAGAGAATGGGTTCACAAGACCGAGGCTTTCATCAAGCAAGCATTTGACCAGGCTCCCGGAGCGCATGCCGTTTTTTGTCCCTGCACCAACTGTAATAATAGAAAAGGCAGACAATGGAGGTGATGACTTCACATCTGGCTAGGAATGGATTTACAAAAAACTATACCCAATGGACCCACCATGGAGAAGCCGATCGTGGGAGAGAAGAGGTGGTGAGACCACGCGTCTGTGGCGGAACGGTCCTAATCCCATGGCCCACAGGTCCCCGTCAGTTTTGACAGACGAACCTATGCTCCACGTGACCAAGACTGTTCGTTACTGGGCTGCATCATGCCCATCGTCCGCAGGATCATCTCACCATTCGGTCACAGTACTTGGACATTTATATAAATACATCGGAATACAGAGCGGAAGACTTAAATAACATTAGTTTTACAAAACCGAGGTTCCAAAATAAATTAAGGTGCAGTTATACAAACCATGTTCGTATAATAGAATAGGCAACGTAGCGGAGTACAACAAAATAAAGATACTTGTATCACCCAGCCCGAGGGTGCACAATTATTCTTCGGCCTCGTCGGCCTCTTCCTGGACGATGGTCATGCAGCAGGGCGCAAGACACATCGGGGACTCAGTCATACCTGCAGCAGGGTAACAAACCCTGAGTATGGGGTACTCAACAAGACTTACCCGACTAAAGAAAAGGAAGAAGACTCAGGGATGAGAGGCTTAGGGTAGTCAAGGTAAGGCTTAAACAAGATCAAGTATTTGCAGAAAAGCATTTTGTAAACCTTGTTCTATTTTGGAAAGATTCAAGTATTTCTCAATCTTCATTGTTCATGATTCATTTACCTTTCAAAAAACATACCTAGTTGAGAACCACTCTCCGGTGACAGTCAGTGACCAAGTCTCCATAACCGAGGAGCAACGTTAATCCGGATAAATAATAATACTCAGCTGAGGATCCCTATTCACACTACATATGTAGCACCTAAGCTTGCATATGCCAACTCGTCTACCACGATTCCTCCAAGATTGGACCGGTCCTACGCCACCCGGAAGTACAGTACACCACTCATCTCCAGGCTCGACGGCCACGTGGGTACAAGCTACTTCCGCCATCTCGCCACTCCCAGTGCGCGGTTGTCGGTCCCAATTAAGGAGTCCTCGGAGCCAGAGCTTTCCGAAGTATGTGAATAGTTACAAGTCTTGGCCAGCAGGCCCCCATACGGATGGTCCCTAATTTTTCTACCAGGAACCGTACCTTGGTTATATCTACCCAGCGTAACAGTCCTGTCAGTTTTTCAACCCTGTCCCGGTCCGTGTCAACTGTTGAGTCCGGACTACAACATGACGGCACCGTACGCTTGGACAACCTCTCCTCGCTGTTGACTAGGTACAGATCAGATACTTAGCCAACAGTCGGGGAGTAAACCAATTCCCATAAAATTCTTTAAGTGATCACACTTTTGAAATTGGCATTTTATTGCAAATCTATTGTATAGCATCACTAAACATTTTGCAATAGTTTTCAAACAGGGTGAGGTATTTGACGTTGGGGGTAAATAGTGCAGGCAATAGGTCATCACACAACTCCTATAACCTAATGCAGTAGTTTAAACTCAAAGCATTTTAAGTAAACTTTTATAAAACAAGGAAGGGTTAAAATGCACCAGGGCTTGCCTTGAGAGCAAAAAGGATAGGCTCGGGGTCGGCAGTGCAGGTGTCGGAACTCGGGGTCGCCTCGGGGGTAGGTTCGTCAGTAGCTGCCTCGACTTTGATGCCTTCTCCTTCAGTCACTATACGTATGCAATGATGTATGCTTATGAGGATGCTGGCATGAACAATACGGCACAGGACAATTCCACTGATTCTAGAGTACAACTTTCCATTGTGTAAGTAACTTCTAGAATAGACACAAAGTTGCCCGAGGCCTGACGCGGAGGGCTCGGGCGAGACGGAGAACGATCGTTCGTCCGAGGCCTGGCTTGGAGGGCTCGAGCGAGGCGGAGAGCGTGTGTTCGCCCGAGGCCTGGCTTAGAGGGCTCGGGCGAGGCCTACTTCCGCTTGATAGGTTTTCAGGCTTCGGCTTGGTGGCCATTAGGTAGCAGATTAAACGACCCTATTAAGCATCATTTACCCGACCTAAACACAAGTCATTGCATGGCATTACAATCATCATAGACCAATTGGGTGGGGGGTCAATCACAGGGCATACAACAAGAACCCTAGTTGCTTTTCTATTATTCCTAATTATTTAAAAAGGTCATTTTATGCAGAAAAGTAGAGTTTCTTATTTTTCTAAAATACTACACAGTGCAAGGAACATACCACATTTTTCTCAGGATTTATGGAACAGCAGATTAATTCTCACAAAAAAGAGAAAACAGAACACTATTCACATTTTCTAAAAAGAAAAAGAGCTTTGTGCTCTTTTCCGCGCGGTTCATGGCGCTCGCCGGCGAGAGCGCGCGGCGGACCGGTCGCTCGGGCTTCGCGCGCTGGGAAAACAGAGGGTGGGGGAAGCTTCGCGGGCTCACCGGGGTCGGAAGCGAGGAATGGCGAGGCGGTGCAGGGGTCGGAGGAGGGAGTTCGACGGTGGCAGTGCCTCGGCGGAGCTCTTCGGCGGCGAGCAGGCGTTCCGGCGGCTCTGTCCACCCAAAGAGGTCGCCGATGAGCGGTTAGGAGCACACCGAGGTGAGGAAAAGAGGGGGAGTCGGAGGGGAGAGAGGAGCACCCACGCCGACGAATTTCTCATCTTACCGCGGCGAGGCCGTTCGCCGGGGTTGATGAAGAATCGCTCGCGCCGGCGAAGGGAGGGACGGAGGGGTGAAATTGGTTGCTCAGGAAGGTGGAGAAGCTCAAGGCGAAGACGGCGGCGGCCTCGGCGGGCGCTCGGGTGGTTCGATGGCTCGGGTTGCCGAGGAGGCGCTGGTGGTGGCAATGGCGGAGCTCGTCGATTTTATAGCCGCGGGGTGGCGCCGGGAGAGGTCCGGGCGAGGGTGAGGAGCATCCGCGTGATTACTAACGGAGGTAGGGACAGAGTAGGGCGGCTCGATGTGGGCGGGGAGCTCGCGCGCGGCGTGGCGGCTTGCCGGCGGCCGGCAGCTGCCCGCTGTCCGCGGCCGTAGAGAGAAAAAAAGGAGGGGTAGGGAATGGCGCGAGGCGGCGGTAGGGCCGGGAGGACGAGCGCCAGCGCTAGCTACGCGCGGCACGGGCTCGGGTCGGCGGGCTCGGCGTGGGCGGCGCTGCGCCGCCGGCGGCGGGGCCCCCCTGCTTTAAAAAAACGTGCACAGAGACGTCACCTTTCCCCTTTTTCTGAATTTTGAAAATTACTCCCAAAATTTGAACTACACAAGGAAAACTCAAAATACCAAAGTTGCTTAAAATTTTGAGATCTACAACTTTGCCAAAATAAACTTTTTCTGAACTCAATAGTTTGAGATAAAATTTGAAAACCGAAAAGGAAACAAAATTTGAGTTTTGAAAGAATTTGAATTACTTCTGATTTTTATTAAAACTTGAAAATCTGTAAATACCAAAGTTGTTCCTCTTGACAAGATCTATAAACTTTGCTAAATGGGTCATCTTCAATTTTGAATAGTTTTTTTGAATTAGAGAAAGAGGGGTAAAAACTAGAGTTTGGAAATTGGGGTTTTCAAAAGGAATTTAAATTCTATTTTTTGATTTTGATCTTGATCAACACAACAAAACATCAAGACACTCAACTGAACAAGATTTACACAAAGCTAGACACAGAGGTGAAATTACCATTTTGCCCTTATAGGAAGATTTGGGCTTTTAGGGGTTTTTGAAAAGAGAGATCACTACCAAGTCACCTCAGAAAAAGGTAAATGCAAGACAAGAATTAGGCAAACATAAATGCATGGCAAGAATGATTAATGACTAAAGATGATGACATATCAGGTTAATTACATATTAATCACCAGAGGTGTTACAGCGTCGAGGATTATAATGATGATGCCGGGGTAGCAGCTTGGTTAGATGACTATCACGAAGCACACTTCGCTGAAGGACGTACCGAGGAGGAGGAGCCAGAGGAAAGCGCAAAGGCGTATTATGACATGTTGTCCGCGGCAGGGAAACCCCTTCATGGCCACACAGAGATTTCAAAGCTTGATGCATTTCACGGCTAATGGCCTTAAAGTCCTAGTTCAACCTTAGTCGAGAGAACTTTGATGATATGTTTGACAGTTATTGGCTCTATCCTCCCGGCCGGTCACCTTCTCCCAAAGAACATGTACGACTCGCAGAAGTTCCTTCATGCACTTAAGATGTCGTATGAGCAGATTCATACTTGTCCGAAGGTTGCGTCCTCTTTAGAAAAACACACGCGGATGCCAAAGTACTGTCCAAAGTGTAAATCCTCTAGGTATCTGGAGGTAGACTCTGGTGATGGTGTGAGAGGAGCCGGAGTCCGTCCCAACCCGTGAAAATCCTATTGGTATCTTCCATTCATATCGAGGATCCAACGGCTTATTCATGACTGAGGATGTCCGCGAAACAGATGACATGGCAACAAAAATGGGAAAAGATATAGTTTCTGACAAGATTGGTGAATCCATCCGATGGTGAAGCATGGCATCACTTTGATAAACATTCATCATGACAAAGCTAGAGAGGCACGTAATGTGCGTGTTGCACTGGGCCACAGATGGCTTCAATCTTATGGAATGATGTCTGCCCCAGACACTTGTTGGCCCGTGTTTGTTATCCCCCTCAATCTACCCCCTTGGTGTCTCCTTTCCAACGACAGAATGTGTTTCTTATCTTTGATTAATTCCTGAACACCCGGGGAATAACATGGGTTGTGTTCATGGAGCCTTTGTTGATTGAAACTAGTCCATGCTTGGGACCCATGGTGTATGGACATTACGATCGAGCTACAAAGACAAACTTTAACATGCATGTTTGGTATCAATACTCCATGCATGACTTTCCTGGCATATGGGGATATTCAACGGATGTGTGTGTTCATGGAAAGTTTCTCATGCCCCGTGTGCAGGGGCAGGTGTGGCAGTTCAATTGGTGCAGGCGGAAGGGACGGCAAATACTCCGCGTTCGACAAAACATCGACAATTCCTCCCACCTGAGCATCCATTCAGACGAGACATCAAGAACTTTACTAAAGGTGTCATGGTTACTAACCCCGCACCACAGATGATGACCGGTTACCGAGGTTCATGATCAGATAGATTGTCTCCAGATCAATGAAAATGATGGTAGGTTCATGGGATATGGTGAGGAGCATATGTGGACTCATAAGTCTCCCTTGATGATGCTCCCCTACTATAAACGACCTTTCTTCTTCCACACAACATTGATGTAATGCACACCGAGAAGAATGTTGTCGAGGCGCTTTGGGCAACGATCATGGACATTCCCGATAAGACAAAGGACAATGTAAAGGCGAGACTGGACCTGGCAACAATATGTGATAGACCAAAGCAACACTGCAACCTCCTAGAAGCGGCAAGAAATGGACTAGGCCTAAGGCCGATTATAGATTGAAACTAGAAGAAAAAAGAGAAGTATTAGAATGGGTCAAAACATTAATGTTCCCTGATGGGTATGTAGCGAATCTTAGAAGGGGAGTGAACTTATCTACTTTGAGGATCAACGGTCTGAAGAGTCATGACTATCACATATGGATTCATGTCTTCTTCCGGCGATGCTACGAGCTATGTCCCTGAGCATGTGTGGAAAACGCTAGCCGAGTTGAGCTATTTCTTCCGTCAGCTTGTTGCCAAGGAGTTATCTCGTAGCGTGATTGCAGAATTGGAAAAAATAGCATCTGTGTTGCTTTGTAAGTTGGAGAAGATCTTTCCACCGGCTTCTTCAACCCGATGCAACATTTGATTCTACACCTCGCGTATGAGGCACGAATGTGTGGGCCTGTGTGGGCCCGTTGGTGTTACCCGATCGAGAGATTGCTAAAGGTTCTTCGAAAGAAATCAGCAAAACAAATGCAAAATCGAGGCTTCCGTGGCAGAGACATTTCATTTCTAGAGGAGGTTACTAACTTCACACAAGCATACTATGGTGACAAGCTTCCTAGCGTGCATAATCGACCCCTCGTTACAATGCTGGCGAAAATGAATCAAAACTGAGCCTTTCCCAAGGGCAACTCGGAAGTGCAAGTGAAGCAACCTCATTGTTGTTGAAAAATGAAGAGTGGCGCACAATCATGATATATGTTTTGACCAATCTTACCGAAATGGAGCCGTACATGCAGTAAGTGGCTTCTTGCATGAACTTGTTAATTAAATATGCAATCAATATCCTGCATTCAAACTCTTGTTTCTTGTTGTTACAGGGAGTTTATTTAATGACAATTGGCATCTATCAAGGGAACCTACCCCGCAAGAACGTGACACCATACTTCATCAGGGTGCGAGAAATGGAATCTCTGATTTTATTTCTTGGGTCAAACAAAAGGTTCTATGCAATTTAGCTCGTACTAAGTTTGACATTTAGCTCGTTTACATTCCATTTTAACGATCTATCTTGCTTGACCTTCCAGAGCTAAATCGACTTGACTATGAATCCAGAGTTGAGACAGGTTGCCAATGGCTTTGAACATAGGATCAAGTCATTTTCTGTTATGATATGAATGGATATCGATTTCACACAACAAGACACGAGCAGAGCCGTTCCTAATCGAAGAACCACAATTCCGGAGTTTTACTGGCGGCCTTGATGGGGCCGAGTATTATGGAAGAATTGAAGAAATATACGAACTCAGGTTTCGTGGTCGCAAACCTCTTAACCTTGTCGTATTCAAATGTCATTGGTTTGATCCTCAAGAAACGAGCGAAGTCCTTCCCTAGGCCTAGTAGAAATTCGACAGGATTCCGTCTATGGTGGAAAGGATGTCTATATTGTGGCTCAACAGGCCACACAAGTTTATTATCTCCCGTACTCATGCCAGAGGGACCCTCTTCTTCAGGATTGGGAATATTGTGCACAAGGTATCGCGCACGGTTAAAGCACCTTCCCCCAACGCTGAAGACTACAACTTCGACCCAAACACATATGATGGAGAGTTCTATCAAGAAAGGGCCTACAAGGGACTTTTGAGATTGACTTAACCGGAGCTATGGAAATGGAAGTAGACAACGAAATGGATGTTGATGTGGATGAGGGGGATGAGTGGATAATGCGAAGGACTTGGAGTTACTAGAAGGATTACTATTAGCAAAGGACAATGTTGACATTTGTTGGTCCTTTTGAAAGTGTTGAACATTTTGACATGGCTGATAGTGATGATGAGAGCTATGATCCAGCTAATCTTGATGCATGATTATTTCTAATACATGTAATACTATGTCTTTATAATTATGTCCCTTAGTAATTATGCTTTATTTATTTTGCATCTCTTTATAATTATGTATTGTTTATTATCCAGCTAATCTGATCTTATTGTTTATGTCTTGTAGGTGATTGTGCAAAGATGACGGGCCACAGAGCTTTGCGGGCAGTCAGCTCGCTTTACCCAGACGGGAGGGTCCTCAGGTGCAGCTGAGGGGTCGGCACCGCCTCAGGTGAGGAGGAGGAGGGCGAGCGGGAGGAGGCCTAGGGCGCCACCACCTCAGCCTGCTGTAGCAACACCACAGAGCCCGAGGAGGAGCGGGAGGAGGAGCAGGTGGACGAGCATACTCAGCAGGGAGAGGTCGAGCAGGCTCAGCAGGTAGAGGCTGAGTTGGAGGCCGAGCAGGAGGACGAGACAGGAGGTTCCACTTCCACCGGAACCGGAACCTCGGGTGTCTACCAACGAGGTCCGGCGAGCCTACCTGATCGGCCGATACCTGAGGCTCTACGCCCGACTGTTCGACCCATTGGGCAACAGTACGTAACTTTTAAATTTTTTCACTACTACATATGATACAATCACAATGGAAACTAACTGTTTTTTCTTAATCACTTACACAGGAATTGGAAGGTCGTGGCCTCAGGTGGTCACAAAAGGTTGCCCAATGGCATCCTGGGTCTTCTCTGCAGGGAACACTTCCCAGGCTTGGTTCACTACGCCGAGACTACGGAGCCGGCCTACACGTACGAGCACTACGTCGCCGCCCCTGATGCGGAGGACGCGACGGGCCGCACGTACAAAAGCGTGGCGGAGCGGGTTTTGATGGAGTTTTGGGTAAGTCTGCCCTCGCACTAGTTTGCTCAATACATATGCATGACTTCTTCTATTGATACATCCTTTCTATATGCAGGACTTCTTCAAATGCGACGAGGGCTATGAGGCGAGGGCGCCGCAAGTGTTGGCCAAAGCTTGTAAAAGACGCATCACTGACATGCATTACGAGGCGCGGATCCAGGCTGTCATCGATTATTGTGCCATCTACGAGGTTCGGAAGGTAAAGAAAGAAGATGCAAGATTAATGCATCTGACCCGAGAGTAGTACCTGAAGGTAAATATATACAACATCAATATTGATTTCTCTGGATAGGCTTGAATTGTTCTTATATCTGTCAATGTACTTCATGTCGTACAGGTGCCTCCTAGCTGGTGCGCCAATAAAACACTAGCCTGGCAGATGATGGTCGACAAGTGGGTGAGTGCCCATTGGGCGGATAACCACACCATCCTCAGGGACCGACGTTTGATGATGCCAGGTGTAGCACACCACCAGGGCAACCTTAACATCGCCGAATATGGGGCTAGATGGGTACGTGACTTGGTGTAGCTTTATTTATTCTTTCAGACCCTTATTCCTGCATGATTTGTAATCGTCTTGTTGTGTTTCTCGCAGTCGGCTGCACATCAAAACCAGCCATGCGGACAGCTCAAGGCATGGGTTCTTTCCCCACATGGGCAAGGCGACAGACAACATCGACTGGAACCCGGAGGACCCAACCGAGACGTTCACCAACGAGAGCATCCCCGAGCGCCTCAGTCAGTATACTGAGGCAGCAAGGACGGTCCATGGGGCTGCGTTCGATCCGCACACCACGGACCTTGACGGCGACATCGTCATGAGGTGTGGAGGAGGTAAGAAGCATGGGCGGTACCTCATCGGCAACAGCACGCTCGACCCTCATAGTACTCCCACTCTCTCACAGGTCTGGGCAAGCAGCACGAGCAGTAGCGTACCCATACGGCCAAGGCAGGACACTTCGACACATCGTGTGGCAGCACTCCAGGTTAGTTCTGCTTTATTCGTCATTCATTGCTGGTTTGATATTCCTCGAAAATGCTTGTAACAATGCTGTGAAAAATTATAGGCCCAGGTGGCAGCGCTCGAGGAGCATAAGGCTAGGATGGAGGAAGAGCGAGAGAGGGAGCGGGAGGCCGAGCAACAGAGGTTGCACGCCGAGCGGGCGAGGTTTGAAGCCTTGGCTCAGTACGTGGCAAGTATTGGCGTCACGATGGGTCGTCCAGCGCCACCAGAGCTGTTCGATCCTCCACCTTACCAATACCCTATTGTGAGTTCGACTTCTCTAACAAAAAACTCTTTACCAAACGCTTTTTTGTTGAGTACTAGCAATTACCATATCTTTATGCTAGCACTGAGACCTTCATCTCGCGCGAAATGGTATTCATCTCTTCTTTCTATGACCCTGGCTACATTTATCATTGTTACACTGTGTTAGGTTATAGCTTAATGATAAGCAAACCCTGACCTGGATGTCATGAACACTGGAGTACTGATCCTCTGCTGTATTTGTATCACAGCAGAGCAAGAGTAGCATACTAGTATTTTTCAATAGGAAGAAATCACAACACATAAAAAATCCTATTGAAAACTAACCTGTTTGTGCTTCATTATTTCAAAAAAAAGCTGTCAAAAGTTGTATGCAGGAGATATGGTACACTTTAAGTTTTATAATAGGGCATCAAATTCTTCAATACTGTTAGTATGTTTTTTTCTAGCTTAGAGACCACTTGTAGGCGTTTTTTCTAATGACTCTGCTTGGAAGGCCAAAAGCCACCTTTGCACACAGCTTCAGCATCGTTTCAGCTATTTAGGTTGACCAATGTGAACCGCACATCAGGCTCTGGCTTTCTGCTTAGCCACCAGATGTTAAGCTGAGAAAACGAGTTCAAATCACTGAAGCTTGCTGATCTGTTTTGCTTGCTGATAAATTATGTTTTCTGAAGTAAGACTGAAATGAATAAGTGCAATATCTTTTTGGTCTGAAGGACTTGCTGATAGCCACACACGCAATTGATCTTGTTTGCTGATAGTCTCAGTGTTATCAACAATGGTACTTTCTGGATGATCAGAACCACATGAAACATGGCTGATCTCCTTTTCATATGAACAATGGCTGAGGTCAACTTTGAGTGCTTATCATTAGCCGCCCTTGTTTCAATCTGTCTAGTGGCACTTTCTGGATGATCAGAACCACATGAAACATCCAGGGCCTTAGGAAGATAGTGCTCATTACTGTTGAGAATGTCATCGATGGGTTCGGCTGTATTATACCAGATGCTTTCATCTTTTGCATGCTTTCATCTTTTGCATGCTTTCAATTGGATTTTGCATGCTTTCATCTTTCTGGTTCCATTACTGCCTATTGATATATATATGTGTGCCGGTCATCGTGCCGTTGATATGTGGTGGGCGGCCATCGTGTCGTTGATATGTGGTGGGCGGCCATCGTGTCGTTGGTTTCTTGCAGGTTTTGGAAACCCCACCATGCAGGGGAGGTGCTGCCGAAATTTTAATGTGTCTAGCTCTTGTTTACAATTTTATATCTAGTTCTGCAAATTTGGACTTGTCTAGGCTTAGATTATAATTAAATGCCTTAGTATTATTATAAGTACTAATTTTTCTTCTTCTTTGTGCAGAACCAATCTGCGGGTTCGAATGATGTGCCTTCGCCGGGAGGGTCGGGGTACCTGCCGCCGCATCCACAACAGCCGCCGTCGGGAGGGTCGGGGTGGGAACCTTGGCGGTGACCCTGTTGTTCTTCGTGTATTAGGTAGATGCCCTCCGGGAGATGAACTTGAGCACTTTAGATGGATTGTAATGTGAGACATGTGATGTTGATGACATGTTTGTGAAATATGTGATATATGTGACATTTGTGATATATATGAATATATGTGATATATGTGATATATGTGTGATATTCTGACATATTTGTGATATATGTGATGTGTTATTTTGTGAGCATGCTAATAATGCATTAAAAATGCCCAAAATGTTTTTCTGTAGAGTTTGCAGAGAGCTCCCTTTGTGGGCTCTCGGCAAAGTTCCACCTATTTGCCGAGAGCTGAGCAGGAGGGCTCTCGGCAAAGACGAATCTTTGTCGAGCGCTCCCCAGGAAGGCTCTCGGCACAAATGGTTTTTCTTTTTTTAAAAAAAAGTACCTGGGCCCCATTTTTGCCGAGAGCCCTCTCAGAGAGCTCTCGGCAAATATTACACTTTGTCGAGAGCTCTATCAGAGGGCTCTCGGCAAAAAGTGTTTTTTTTTTTCGAAAAGTACCTGGGCCCCATCTTTGCCGAGAGCTCTCTGAGAGGGATCTCGGCAAAGAGTAATATTTTCCGAGCGCTCTCTCTAAAGGCTCTCGACAAAAAAGATTTTTTTTCCTTTTTTTAAAAGTACGTAGGCCCCTGTTTGCCAAGAGCTCTCTGAGAGGGCTCTCGGCACATAGTTCTCTTTGCCGACGGCGGCTCTCGGCAAACGTTTTTGAACTTATTTTTAAAAAAAGCTTTGCCGGCGGCAGCTCTCGGCAAACTATGTGTCAGAGACGGCCGTTACCGGTTATTTTACCGTTACGGGCGCGGCCATTTGCCGAGAGCTCTCTTTTGCCGAGAGTTTCTTCTCGCTCTCGGTTAAATTTTTGCCGAGAGCTGCTCCCAGCAAAGATCTCTTTGCCGGCGGTTTGTTCACCGAGAGCTTTTTGCCGAGAGCGGCTCTCGGCAAAATGGAGGAAATCCCGTAGTGAATCTGAAGCGTTGTATGATTTTCACATATTGATCTGATATTCTGATGTCTTAGTAATAGCTTGCAATATACGTAAACTATTAGACTTAAAAGCATATGCAGCAGAATCAATCACGGTTTTGTAGCCCACCGTCATGCATTTGCGAAAAATCAAAATACTAACGTTCATGGACTTCGGTGCGATCCTATAGCTGCCAAAATTGAATATTTCGTACGATCTATTTATCCTTGTTTCATGTTTTATACCCGTAGCAACGTACGAGCACTTACCTAGTTAAAAAACTAATTGCATAATTTTGTTATACTCTGCGAGACGAACATTTTGAGCCTAATTAATCAATTTTTGGACAATTTTCATAAATACAAATGAAATCCTACAGTGTCGTAATGATTACGAAGTGACATTAAAATTCCAAATTTGACCTCCCAAATTTGGGATCTAAACAAGCATAAAAAAAACTAATTGCATAGTTTTAATGTAGACAAATCTTTGAGTCTAGTTAGGGCATGGTAAGATAATGTTTACTACAAGTAAACGAAAAATGCCCGATGTGACTTTTCTACCAACTTTTCACCCTGAAACTAAAACCAAAAATACCCGATGTGACTTTTTCTACCTACTTTTCACCCTGAAAGTCTGAAACTAAACACCCCCTGGCGAAAAATCGTTGTAGGACACGGCACTCGCGAGACGCTTAATCGTGGCGCTGCGTTCGGCTCCGTGATGCGTGTCCTATATGAGTGTATTTCCAGGCCCTAGCTTTTTTTCCCTTCTGTATTTGCTCCGTGCGTCGGGTCTTTTGCTGCAGCGAAGTGACACAAAGCTGTCAGATTCCCTGGTGGGCAGGTACCGAAGCACGCCCGTGGTTTATGTCCGGTTCGGTCCCTATGTGTACTTTTAATGGTTGTTTGCGGGCCATGGCTGGTACATAAGCATGGCTGGTGAAGTAATACAGACCACTCGTGGTGGATTGGGATATGTAGCTTTATTATAGTGCGCTCCCTCCATCCCATTGGAAGTGTCGTTAGAAAACCGTGTCCTCCTCACAAACACGCTTCCCGGACGACCGTCTTAATAGGACGGAGGGAGTACTTATCCCACAAGTTTTGTTGAATCTACTCCCTCCGTCCCTAAATGTATATCATTTTCGCTTCCCGAGAAATATCTTTGATCGAATATAAAAAGTATATATTAATATTTATGATACATAATAGATATCATAGATAGATATTTGAATCTAGTTTTTAATAAATTTATTTAGAGATTAAAATGTTGCACGTATTTTCTACAAATCGAGGTAAAGTCGTGGCACGGAAACCAACGACGATATCATTTAGGGACGGAGGGAGTATACGCTAGCTTGTGCTGAATCTGTACTTGAACCATGGAAGCTGTATAGATGCAGGACTAGTACCTCTTGAAGGACCCAAAGAGTCAAACCAGGCGACTAGAGGGGGGTGAATAGGAGCCTCAAAATTTCTTCACAGAAATTAAGGCATCTGTCCCAATAAAATCAACCCCCAAAACTCCAAACACAACCGTGATGCCCACGACCCTTGGAAGAGGGTGGATGATCCCTGAGATCACAGCGAGGCACCACTGACCAGAAAGTACGAAGAACTGGCAGAGAGAACTGAGCCAACGAGGCCTCGGGGCAAAACTCCGATTCGCCCGAGGCTCGAGGAAGGTTTCAGGAGAAAACACCGACTCGCCTGAGGCTGAGGGAGGTCTCGGAGGAAAACAGGAGAAACACCGACTCGCCTGAGGCTGAGGGAGATCTCGGAGGAAAACTCCGTCTCGCCCGAGGGTTGGGGCTCGAGAGAGAGGCCTCGGAACGAAACTCCGACTCGCCCGAGGCGTGAGGCTCGAGAGAGGCCTCAGAGTGAAACTCCGACTCGCCCGAGGCTGAGGGGACCACGGAAAAGGTTCCGATTCGTCCGAGGCTCAAGA
This sequence comes from Coix lacryma-jobi var. lacryma-jobi, assembly GCA_009763385.1. NCBI lineage: Eukaryota > Viridiplantae > Streptophyta > Magnoliopsida > Poales > Poaceae > Coix > Coix lacryma-jobi. The sequence goes on along the minus strand of VDCT01000037.1, from coordinate 303,057 downwards.
GGCCTCGGGAAAAGTTCCGCCTCGCCCGAGGGTGGTCTCAGCTTACTCGAGAGTCACCGTACGAAGGTGGCCTCGGCACGTTCCGACACCCGAGCTTGCTGCGAACTGCTCCCGCAGAAGCTCGGATCTGGACGCGTTCTTCCGAAAAGAAAATCCCTCCAAAAACTCGATCAAGGCACAATCCCAAGTTTCCAAACTTGGAGAAGAAGATCACAGGGTAGTTGGAAGACTATCCCCAAGAGATCATTTTCTCAGAACAACCAAGAACACGGGAAATCAAAAGGGAAAGTGGATGAACGAAAAAGTGCCACGAAAACGAATCGTCCCTGGCTGAACCACCAAACCGGCGTCGTAGAAGGGTAACACCTCCCGTGCACCCCATCCACCGACACGTGTTCCCAGGTCCTCGACCTGAGCAACACATGACCGCACTTCTTTGCTTGTCGTCGTCACAGGCTGCCAGCCTCCACAGCTGATCCTCAGGTACTCCGGTCCCTCAGTCCAAGCCTCACGTCTGCCCTTCACCGCTCGGTACATTGGCATGGCACGTCCGCCGCACGGCACGCCCATCCTTCACCACACCTGGTCCGTCAGCACAGCACGTCTCAACTTGACCTTCACCTACCCTCGATCACTGTCTCCGTGCTCGACACCTGCACAACACAAGCCAAAGAACATGCGCATCATACCCGTTGACAATCACTCATCACTCAGAGCCTTCGGCATACACCCATGTATCCGCAATCTCCCCCTTGATGAGTGCATTGTCAACTACCCACACAAATCATAATAAAAGAGAAAGAAAGAGGAAAGGAGGAAGGAGAGGAGAAAACTCAACCAAATGACCCAAAAGCATAGCAAAGCCGGGAAAGGTCAAGTGAAAAGAGCAGAACAACTTGGTCCCCAAAGACATGGGCACGGCTCGACGCAACCAAGCAAAGCAAAGCTAGCCCTCAAGAAGAGGTAGAACAGGCTCAACACCGCTAGCAAATATCAATCGAAGCTTCCAGAGAAAAGAGCTCGACAACAACTGAAGTAATGGTGGAAAACGAGGCAAAATGCTAGTCCCTCAAGAAAGAGGCAACGGCTCAACACAACTAGCACAGCAAACTCAACACCAAAACCTATCAGCCTGCGAGAAAGCAGCAAGACTCGAGGCAGAGGCCGGGGCTCGAGGCCGGGGCTCGAGGCTGGGGCTCGAGGCCAGGGCTCGAGGCAGAGGCTCGAGGCTGGGGCTCGAGGCCGGGGCTCGAGGCAGGCTCGAGGTCGGGGCTCGAGGCCAGGGCTCGAGGCAGAGGCTCGAGGTTGGGGCTCGAGGCCAGGGCTCGAGGCAGAGGCTCGAGGCTGGGGCTCGAGGCCGGGGCTCGAGGCAGGCTCAAGGCCGAGACTCCCTCCGCTCCCCCTTGACTAGTGCAGATAATAACTCCCTCTCGGATGAACATCCAGGGAACAGGGAACATATGATTTGCAAAATTCTCCCCCTTAGTTGAAAATGCACTTATCAAGAGACAAAAGTTCTCCCCCCTTCCATTATGCAAAGAAGTCAGAGATGCAAGTCAGGAGCTTCAGACTTATAGTCAAAAGAATGCAAAAATGCTCTAAACAGTATAGCCCGAGGGACTCAACAGATGCACATACAGGCTCGGCGAAGGCTCAGACTGATCACTGGATTCGAAATATGAGCCATATGAGCAATAGTGAGCAGTTTTGAGTCAAAAAGGTATTCACCATCAAAATAGCACTAACAAAGCGTAGACAGGAGTCTGTACAAGTGCTAAACATGTATACAAGGTGAACTACCCCTAGCATAGTTCAATCATCATGCATAGGAATGAAGCATATACTTGTGATTTCAGTTTATATCGGAGTTGCAGCGGTGAAATTACACAAGTTTAATTAGTTGCATGTGAATGCGAGAGGTTGAAAGCTTGTCTTTGCCTTACTTTTCAACCGAGCGAAGCCTATGCCGAAGCAATTAGGAGCTTAAAGCTATGGTTTCGGTCATACACTACACGGCTCAAGTTTAACTCAAAATGTAATGAGAAACAGTCTTGATACCGTGAGGTGTTGACAAGCAATCCCATCTCGATCTTTTCATTTTACTAAAGCTTGGTTTAAATTTTAAACATTATATGAACAGACCAAGCAAGTGAATGACTCAGAACTAGAGACATAGCAACCTAGCATATATGAAAAGCGCGAGTAAACTCAACACAACCTACACATGCTAGTTGCATATCTTAATGGTGAACATTTTCAGAATTTAATTTATTTAAAAAAAATCATAATTTTAAAATAGCTCAGCCCACAACATACACTAGTGATCAGTAAGAGCATAAGCTACAGGCCTCCATCATAAGCCTCGGATCAGACTGAACAGAGTGTAAATACATTCTAGTGATTAAAAATCTGAGGCTCAGAATGTATGTTGAAACGCAAAAAGAAGAGAACGACAAATTAAAAAGTCAAACTGTACACAGCACAAAATGTTTCCCCCATCTAAAAGGGGAAACACACACCAAGCTCACCCCTCAACCGATTAAAGGTTGATTCATCTAAAGGCTTGGTAAAAATATCGGCCAGTTGATGATGAGTATCGACATGGCGAAGGTCGATATCACCCTTCTCCTGGTGGTCTCGCGCAAAAATGAAAGCGCACATCAATATGTTTGGTCTTCGAGTGAAGCACGAGGTTCTTAGCAACGCTAATAGCACTCGTGCTATCACAAAGCAAAGGAACACGAGAAAAGCTCAGACCAAAATCACGCAAAGTAGCCATCATCCAGAGTAACTGGGACACACAGCTAGCCGCAGCAACATACTCAGCCTCCGTGGTAGACTGGGCGACACTAGATTGCTTGCAAGAAGACCATGAAACAAGAGAAGAACCGATAAACTGGCAGGTCCAGAGGTGGACTTGCGATCAATACGACACCCAGCAAAATCGGCATCAGAATAACCGCAGAGGGAGAGAGTGGATGAGGCCGAATACCAGATCCCGAGCTCGGGTGTGAACCGAAGGTACCTGAAGACCCTCTTCACCGCCTGACGGTGAGAAATACGCGGTGAGGCCTGGAAGCGCGCGCACAGACACACCGCAAACTGGATGTCTGGGCGTGTCGCCGTCAAGTAGAGGAGCGATCCAATCATGCTGCGGTACTCCTTCTGGTCCACCGCTTCGCCATCCACATCCGCATCCAGGGCAGTCGTCGTCGACATGGGCGTTGGTAGAGGCTTGGCCTCACCCATGTCGAACCGCTTCAGCAAGTCCTTGGTGTACTTGCCCTGGTGCACAAACGTCCCCTCTCGGGATTGCTTAATTTGCAACCCGAGAAAGAATGTCAGCTCCCCATCATGCTCATCTCGAACTCCCTGCTCATAGTATCTGCAAACTTGGCAACCAAAGCGTGAGAAGAACCACCGAAAATGATATCATCCACGTAAATCTGGACCAAGAGAGTGTCTTTGCCTTGCCTGAGGAGAAAGAGCGTTTTATCTACACATCCCATTTTAAACCCTTAGCAAGCAAGAAGGTTTTTAACCTATCATACCAGGCTCTAGGGGCTTGTTTCAGACCATATAAAGCTTTGTGAAGTTTAAAAATGGTTCGGAAACTTGGGATTTTCAAAACCGGGGGGCTGCTCAACATACACTTCCTCTTCTATGTAGCCGTTTAAGAAGGCACTCTTGACATCCATTTGAAACAATTTAAAACCTTTGGATGCAGCAAAAGCCAAGAGTATCCTAATAGCCTCCAAACGAGCTACAGGAGCAAAAGTCTCCTCATAGTCTATTCCCTCCTTTCTGACTGTAACCCTTCGCTACAAGCCTGGCCTTGTTTCTAACAACTTGGCCATCCTCTCCTTGCTTGTTCTTGAAAACCCATTTTGTCCCAATAGGTTTACAATCAGGTGGAGGTGGAACTAGAAAACAAACCCGATTTCGCTCAAAGTTTTCTAACTCCTCATGCATGGCATTGACCCAGTCTGGATCCGTCAAAGCGTGTCCAACATCTCGGGGCTCAAATTAGCCACAAAAGCAGAGTGAGCAAAGTGCGAGATTTGCTGAGACCTGGACCGAGTGACTCGGTCGTCGAGGCTGCCGATCATCTGCTGAGGCGGGTGCCGGCGCTGGATGTGCTGCGGAGCCTCCCTGGCCGAGGTGGCCTCGGCTTCAGCCTCAGCAGCAGCTGGTGCCTCCCCGGGTACAAAAGGTACCCGCGCGGTGGCGGATCCCACGACCCCCAGGAAGAAGAGGTCTCGGGGCCGTGGATCGTCGTCGAGGCTTCTCTATGGGCCTCAGCGAGTGGAGGGGGTGCTGGACCGTCCATACCCTCCGCAGGGTCGTCCATACCCTCGGCACCCTCCTCCCGGTCATCAAAAAGAGGCTTGCCGACCTCATGATCACCTGCACGCTCAAAACGAGAAGAAGGACAAACGAGAGTCTCGTCGAAGGTGACATCTGATGTCTCCATAACTCGGTTAGTGTCAAGGTGAAGGGTCGAGATGGCGGACTAGAGGGGGGGTGAATAGTCTTTTCTAAAAACTTAAACTTAATTGCAGCGGAATGGCTAACCGAAACAAATGCGGAATTAAATCTATCGGTCTAGCCAAGACTACACCCCTCTACTTATACTCTATGACACCTTATAAAAGATCCTAAACAAAGCAAATAAGGTGTCGGGCTAGCTAGAGCTCACCTAAACAATTCTAGCTTGCAAGGTTACACAAACCTAAGCAACTAGTACTCAATCAACGGGGAGCTCCTACACATGCCACTAAGCAAAAAGCACAAGCCTAAGCTCACTAGCAATGCTCAATAACAAGGCTACACAAGCCAAATTAGAGAGCTCAACTTAGCTACACAAACTAAGCAATGTGACTAGCAAGACTACAAGTCAACTAGTCACTCATGGGATCAACTTCTATGCTACACAAGCAAGGAAGGTAACTAGCAAGCTACACAAGCCAACTAATCATAAGAGCAACTAGCACATGTATATGAACAAGTAAATACAAGCTAGTGAAAAGAGTTTGCAAACCACCGAGAAGATGAACACGAAGTTGACACGGTGATTTTTCTCCCGAGGTTCACTTGGTTGCCACCAAGCTAGTCCCCGTTGTGTCGACCACACACTTTGGTAGTTCGGCGGCTAATAGGCACCACACCTAGCTCGACACTCGAGCGCCGCAAGAACTCACCCACAAGTGAGGGTAACTCAATGACACGCGCAATCCACTAGAGTTGCTCTTCGCGATCCCCGCGGGGCGAGCACAATGCCCCTCACAATCCTTCTCCGGAGCCACGCACAATCTTCACGCGGGCTTCACGACGGAGACTCGATCACCAAGCCGTCTAGGAGGTGGCAACCTCCAAGAGTAATAAGCACCACCGGCTTGCAACTCGAACACCTAGTGCCACTCGATGCTATCTCTCAAAGCAACGCACTAGAATCGCTCACTCGCAATAGATTCGCGCACTAGCAAGCACAAGCGAGTTAGAGGGCTCCCAGCACATCCACTCAAGCCACCAAGCTTTGGAGTGCTCAGCCGCCGGCCCTAAGCCGGCCTCAACTCCTATTTATAGAGGGGAGCGGCCAACTAGCCGTTTCCCCTTTCCTGCGCCTCGGTCGGTAGTACCGACCCTTCCTGGGCGGTACTACCGGCTTAGTCAAACTAGCCGTTACCACAAGGCGCTGATTTAGGCAAACCACCGACCCCTGGTCGGTTCCTCCGAGGTCGGTAGTACCGAGGTAATGGCGGTACTACCGCCAGGCCAAATCGCCGCGACCAGAGAGCTCTGCGAAAAACCAGACACTACCGACCTTGCGTCGGTACCACCGCGGGCGGTAGTACCGAGGTAATGGCGGTACTACCGCCAGGCCATTTTCAACTCAAACCAGAGAGCTCCGCAAACTTGGTTACTACCGGCCATAGGTCGGTACCACCGCGGGCGTAGTACCGAGGTTATGGCGGTACTACCGCCAGGCCAAACCAAGCCACTTCCAGAGAGGCTGCAAACAGCCCTCTTGGGTCGGTACTACCGACCACTAGGGTCGGTACTACCGACTACACCAGCCTGCACTCCCCGCGCTCGAACGGCCATAACTCTTCACTCCAAACTCCGATTTCGATGATCTTGGACATTTTGGAAAGCTTATTCAGAGGGCTACATATCCCACATGAGTTCAAGATCCAAATCACAAAGGATTAGAACAGAATTCCAATCCAAGACCCATCGCTTCTTCTCTTTTTCAACCAAAGCTTTCTCTGAAACTTCTCCGAGTTGATCCAAATCAACTCCAACACCTTCTCCTTTGCAAATGTGCCAACACCACCAAGTGTACACCATCATGTGCATGTGTGTTAGCATTTTCACAAACAATTTTCAAAGGATTTTCACTTGCTCTCATAACGCCACTCGATCTTAGTACATCGCAAAGTTAGATCGCTCAAGTGGCACTAGATGACCGATATACAAACAAGTTTGCTCCTCTTAATAGTACGGCCATCTATCCTAAACCCGGTCATAATCTTCTCTACACACCTATGACCGGTGAAATGAAATGCCCTACAAATATACCTTTGCCTTGCGCATTCCATTCCATCTCCTTTTGTGTTGATGCAACACATGCACCAACCTATCTTCAAATGATATGATCCACTTCATATCATCACATGGCCTCCATGGTCCATCGATCTTGACATCACTTGCTCTTCACCATCGCTTCGGTCCTTCGGCGCCAAGTCTTGCTTAAGCCTCCCGACACTCGGTACCACGGCTTCAAAGCCTCAACTTGCCCTTCACCTTCGCGACCGGTCCATCAAGCCAAGTCTTGCCTTGATCTTCACCATCTTAGCCACATGACTCCATGTCATGTTTCATGTGCCTTAAGCTCCTTCTTCATCTTCATGCATGAGCATTTCAACATCCTCCAAGCCATTTCTCCTCTATGGCATATGTTGCTCACACATGATCACCTGTGGACTAATCACCCTGTGTAATTCACTTTAAACACATATTAGTCCACCTAAGTTGTCACTCAATTACCAAAACCAAACAAGGACCTTTCACAAGGTTAAGTACACGATAAGCCCAAGTGTGAGTGCCATAACCCAAAAACCACCGTCAGAGGAACGAAACTCAAACTTGTCCAGGTTGCCTTTCTTCAAAATAAAACAGTGGCAACCGAAGACTCTAAAATAACTCACTTTGGGTTGGCGACCAAAACGCAACTCATAAGAAGTCTTTTTCAAGAACGCTCGCAGAAAAATGCGATTTGAAATATAGCACGCAGTGTTTATAGCCTCGGCCCAGTAGCGCCTGGGAGTCCTATGCTCGTCGAGCATCGTCCTGGCCATCTCAATGAGGGTCCGATTTTTTCTCTCTACAACACCATTCTGTGGCGGTGTGTAGGGGGAAGAAAACTGGTGCTCTAAACCCAGAGAGTTTACAGAACTTCTCAAAATCCGAATTTTTAAATTCGGACCATTATCACTTCTAATAGCTCGCATCGAGTTCAAAGGGAACTCGTTCTGAAGACGTAAAATCAGATTGCGAGCAAAGGAAAAAGTCTCGGTCTTCTCGGCTAAAAAGAAGACCCACGAATATCTCGAAAAGTCATCGACAACGACCAAAACATACCACTTGCCACCAACCGAGCTCACCCGAGCCGGACCAACAAGGTCCATGTGTAAAAGCTCTCCAGGGTGCGAGGTCATGACCTTAGTCACTGGATGGTGGGGAGCAGCAACCATCTTCCCGTGTCTACAAGAGTGACAGACTAGATCCTTCTCCATTGAAAGCTTGGGCAATCCTCGGATTAGGCCAAGTGAGCTAAGTCTTGCAAGCAAGTCGAAGCATAAATGACCGAGCCTCCTATGCCACTTCCAAAGATCAGAGGAGGAAGGACTAGCCAAACAACGCGAGAAGTGCCAAAAGACTCTGAGAAATTCGCACGAAAGACTTCCCAAAGGGCGAAATCAGACATACCAGATTGCCCTGAGGGTCCAAAATACGACTGAGATTTGGTTTAAAACGAATCTCATAGTCATCGTCAAAAAGTTGCGAAACAGAAAGCAAGTTAAAATGCAAGTTAGAAACAAGAGCAACATCGCGCAACACAAAGTGCTCATTAACCCGCACTGATCCGCGGGACACTACCTTACCCTTGCTGTTGTCACCGAAGGTTATGTACTCCTTTCCGGCAACAGGACTAAGGCTGGAGAACCACTTGGCGTTTCCGGTCATGTGCCTCGAGCAACCGGAATCCACAACCAAATGTCCTCCAACCGATTTACCTACATCAATAAAAAGACATAGGGTGAGCATACGGTCCAACACTGGGGTTAGTGAAGTGAGGGAAATACCAGTGTTGGCCCGGCTGCTCAAAAAAACGGTTAGGATAAAAACCATTCCTATACTGTCTACAAGAGAAGCGATCACCATGCTGAGGAAGACATGGTCCGCTAGGGAAGGAGCGCTCACTGCAATGCTCAAACTGCAGTGGGGGAAAACGCTCAACAAAACCTCCGCCACGGGGTCCGTCAACTGCAAAAGCAGGACCCCGTCGGGCATGCTCTCTACGAGGCCTACGCCTGGGAGCTGAGGCTCAACATGCTGCCGAGGCTCTGGACCTCTAGGCCGAGGCTCTAGGCCTCTAGGCCGAGGCTCTCTCCTCGGAGCCCTCCGCTGCTGAGGCCTGGGTGCTTGAGGCTGAGGCCTGGGAGCACGAGGCTTAGGCCTTGGGGCACGAGGCTGAGGCTCGGGGCACGAGGCTGAGGCTGAGCTGAGGCCTCGAGACTTGAGGCTCTGAGCCCCTGGTCCTAACAGCAGGCTTTGGTGCCCTCTCCCTGGCACGGCGCGCTTCTCTCCCTGCGCCTAAAACAGAACTCACTCAAGTGACCATCTCTCCCACAAAAATCACACTGGTACCCTCACCACACGCAAAGGGGTTTGTTGGTACGCAGGGCTGTGGGTGTGGCTCACCTTGCCCTTCTGTGGCAAGCACTCCCCTGGATGGGTGCATTGTGTCGAGCTTGTTTTTGAGGTGGCTCGGCTTGGGTGCCCATACTTGGTTTTTGGGTGGAGCTCTCGGGGGTTCCTCAAAAACCCCGTCTTTGGTGATAGGCTTGACAGGCTCACTGGGTGCAGCTTGGTCAACTTGGGAGTGGTGGTGGAGTTGGGCTTCTCACTAGGATTTAGACCACTCGACTCTCCAGTCTTCCCAAAAGCAGAAAGGTCACACCCGGAGCAAAACCTACACCAGGACCCCCAGCAGCTCGCTTGAATTGGGAATCATCATCCCGAGCTGCGGCTCACTACAGGAGAACCCATGACAAGATGGTCCGAAGGTATGTGTTTTCTTCCTCGGTTTGCATCTTGTCATGCTTGACATTTGCAATCTCCATCTCCAGACCCTCGCACAAGGCGCACCTCACGACACAAGTGCTATCCGAGTTGGCCTCTTCAAGAGACACAATCTTGGCATTCTTCTCTGCCACCTCAGATTGCAAGACAGGACAAGTCTTGCATGCACCCAACAGCTGAGGCCTAGCTCGGAGCTCATCCACCTCTCCAACCAACGCAGCATACTTACCTCACAAAGTGAGAAGGTCAGTCATGTGCGCTGTGCATGACTCACACTCAGCTTCCTCCGACACAACCACGGTGGACCGAGCGAACTCAAGCTCCTTCACCGTGTCCTCCCACTTCTGCCTAAACTCCTAACTCCTTGCCTCTCTAGCAGCACGCCTAAGCAGTTTATCTTGGCTAAGGAGGGCAGCAGTAAGCTTCTCAACCTCAACCTCGAAGAAAGCTCGTCGTAGGTGAGAGATACCTGGGAGGTGTCGTCGTCGTCGTTTCGAGGGTGCGCTCCAGCTCGCCTCCGACCTCGTTGCTGAGAGCCATGGTGCAGAGGCCATCGTCGTCGGCGAAGAAGCAGAGGCCGTTCAGCTGGTCCTCGATCCTCTTCTTCTTCTCGGACTCGTCATCGCTCGAGGAGGCGGAGTCGTCATCCGAGCCGTCGACGTCGCTGAGCATGGCGAAGAACGCACGCTGCTCAGCCTGGGCCTTCTCCAAGTACTTCTTCTTGATGTACTCCTTGTCGAAGCCGCCCCTCTTCTTGTGCCTCGGAGGGACGTACTTCTCCTTGCGCTTGCCGGAGTCGTACTTGTGCCCATGATCGCCCTTCCCCGGATGCTTGTTCTTCTTGGGGCAGTTGGCGATGAAGTGGTCGGGGTCGCCGCACTCGTAGCATCCCGAGCGTCCTCCTCCGCGGCGACGGTTCATACGGTTGTTGTGGAACCGTGTGAACCGGTTGGCAAGCAATGCCAACTCATCATCCCCCAAGGACTCCAGCTGCTCCTCGGTGACAGAAAAGAGAGATGCAAGAGCAACGCCACCAGAGGAGTTAGCGGAAGAGCCAGAAACCAAAGCCATAGTCGGGCCAGAAGGATTCACATAAGAAGCCCTCGACATGGCGTCAATCTCACTGGACTTGAGCTTACTGAAGAGCTCATCGCAGGTGAGGGTCTCATAGTTAGGTGATTCGATGATCGCCTGAACCTTGGAGTCCCACACCGAATGGTCAAGAGTGTGCAAAAGCTTCAAAGCACGCTCATGATCGTCAAAAGGCAACTGCTCTCTGTTAGCCCTCATCCTGTTGACAATCACCTGAAAGCGAGCGAATAAACTTTCTATGCTCTCGCCAGGTTGATGTCGAAAGTTCTCATACTCTCTCTTAAACGACTCGTAGAGTCGGGTTTTGACTTGAGAGGTACCCTCATGAAAACGCATGAGGGTGTCCCAGATCTCCCGAGCCGTAGAGAGGTGAGAAACGCGGTCAAACTCTCCCATGCTCAAACATGAAAAGAGAGCATTACGGGCTCGGCTATTGGCATCGTGCTCATCAATTTGCTGTTGAGTGACACGAGCAGCCAAGACCACGTAATCAGCGTTGTTGCAAATCTCCCAAACAGAAGAGCCCATGCTCTGGAGATAGGCCGACATGCGTATCTTCCAATACGCATAGTTCGTCCCATCAAAGAACGGCGGTTTGCCCACGCCGCGATCCATGTCGCCTTCTGTGGATCTGGAACCGGCTAAGGTGGAAGATCCTTAACCCGCTCTGATACCAATTGAAGGACCGAAAGAGTCAAACCAGGCGACCAGAGGGGGGGTGAATGGGAGCCTCAAAATTTCTTCACAGAAATTAAGGCCTCTGTCCCAATAAAATCAACCCCCAAAACTCCAAACACAACCGTGATGCCCACGACCCTTGGAAGAGGGTGGATGATCCCTGAGATCACAGCGAGGCACCACTGACCAGAAAGTACGAAGAAACTGGCGGAGAACTGAGCCAACGAGGCCTCGGGGCAAAACTCCGATTCGCCCGAGGCTCGAGGAAGGTTTCAGGAGAAAACACCGACTCGCCTGAGGCTGAGGGAGGTCTCGGAGGAAACCAGGAGAAAACACGACTCGCCTGAGGCTGAGGGAGGTCTCGGAGGAAAACTCCGTCTCGCCTGAGGGTTGGGGCTCGAGAGAGAGGCCTCGGAACGAAACTCCGACTCGCCCGAGGCGTGAGGCTCGAGAGAGGCCTCAGAGTGAAACTCCGACTCGCCCGAGCTGAGGGGACCACGGAAAAGGTTCCGATTCGTCCGAGGCTCAAGAGGCCTCGGGAAAAGTTCCGCCTCGCCCGAGGGTGGTCTCAGCTTACTCGAGAGTCACCGTACGAAGGTGGCCTCGGCACGTTCCGACACCCGAGCCTGCTGCGAACTGCTCCCGCAGAAGCTCGGATCTGGACGCGTTCTTCCGAAAAGAAAATCCCTCCAAAAACTCGATCAAGGCACAATCCCAAGTTTCCAAACTTGGAGAAGAAGATCACAGGGTAGTTGGAAGACTATCCCCAAGAGATCATTTTCTCAGAACAACCAAGAACACGGGGAAATCAAAAGGGAAGTGGATGAACGAAAAAGTGCCACGAAAACGAAATCGTCCCGATCTATTCGATCATGAGGAGTTAGATGAATTCCTTTGGTCGAAATGACCTCCTCAATGATACGAACAAACTGATTCAAACGGATTTCGCAAAGACACACTGGAGAGAGAGATCGAGCGACGGGAAAATCGAGCAGAGCCAAAGAACGCAACGAACACAGTGCACTACACGAGTCAATCGCAAAACTCAGCCAACGACACAGTGCACAACACGTATCAGCTCAGGAAGGGTGAGGATACGGCCTCACTTCCTTGAATCAACAGTACACAGAGGTGAGTCTCTCTGTGGATCTTAACTAGCTACAACAGGGAATGGGAGAGCAGGAAACCCTAAGACAAAAGCAACTAACTGAGATAGGAAGGGAGGAGGGTGTCTCCCTCTATTTATACTACAACTAGCCTAAATCTATTTCCTACTCTACCCCCCTCTAAGCTATTTACAGAGCAAGCCAGCTAAACCCTAAGGCTATACTGGACCAACTCAGTGGTAGGTGTATCCAACAGCCACGTCCGCACAACTCGTTCGCGTTGCCTCCGCGCAACCTTCCGATTGCCGCCACGTGCCGCCTTTGCTCTGTACCCCCGGTTTTGAGGCCCAAACTGGGAAACCAGCCTTCCAGTATCTGAGTTTTGAGGCCCAAACTCAGCAAACCCGCAGCGCCCAGGTTTTGAGGCCCAAACCTGGAAACCGTCCTCAGCCCGAGTTTTGTGGCCAAACTCGGAAACCCTCAGCACCCAGGTTTTGAGGCCCAAACCTGGAAACCGTCCACCGGTGGTTTTTCCCTGGCTGAACCACCAAACCGGCGTCGTAGAGGGGATGCACCTCCCGTGCACCCCATCCACCGACACGTGTTCCCAGGTCCTCGACCTGAGCAACACATGACCGCACTTCTTTGCTTGTCGTCGTCACAGGCTGCCAGCCTCCACACAGCTGATCCTCAGGTACTCCGGTCCCTCAGTCCAAGCCTTACGTCTGCCCTTCACCGCTCGGTACATTGGCATGGCACGCACGCCGCCGCACGCACGCCCATCCTTCACCGCACCCGGTCCGTCAGCACAGCACGTCTCAACTTGACCTTCACCTACCCTCGATCACTGTCTCCGTGCTCGACACCTGCACAACAAGCCAAAGAACATGCGCATCATACCCGTTGACAATCACTCATCACTCAGAGCCTTCGGCATACACCCATATATCCGCACCTCTGTAGTCTGTACCAGCTAGCCACGGTGCGGTACTAGTACCTCTCTTGTTGAACTAATCAGTACCAAATATTTTGATTGCAATACATCAAAGAATAGTTGCATGTCTCAACCAGCACAACAAACATATCTTGAGATACTGTGCACAAAACTTCAACACTTCCATTATAAAAAAAATCATAATTGCACCAATTCAGCACAAGCTATCACAAGATACGACCCTTCAACCACAACGATTGTGGTCTTAAACTCTTCAGCAACACTTTCGTTACTAATCAACAGATCAAATCTACAATATGACCAAATATTCTCATCAAGCAACACTTTCGTTACTAATCAACAGATCAAATCTACAATATGACCATACTAAATAAATATCTTGTTCTGTACTTCAATATTGGGTTGTGCTGTACTCAATCCATGTGTTACCTGCATTTAATGTCGGTACTAGGTGTTACATGATGGTACCCTACAGATGCGCATTCTTCAGGTCTGGAGATTCTGAAATTTTTAGGGTGTGTGTGGTATGTTCAGGCTTTTAGCAGGTTGCAAGTGATCTTACAGCTTCCATCAGCTGCTGGACCTCAGCCTCGCTGAGCTTGGTGCCCTTCTTGGCCAGCCCTCTGGACAGCTCGTCTACGGTTATCATGCCACTGTTGTCGGAGTCCATGCTCTTGAACATCTCCTTCAGCCCCTTAATCTCCTCCTCCGACAGGCATCCGGCAATAACCTGCATGCATGGCAAGGATTCAGAGGAACAAAATTGAGCTCCACATGACCTTGTGCTTGCCTGTACTCCACTCTGAATATTGCAGTAAGCAAACTAGAACCTAAACTCACTTAACATGATTACATGGCGATTTGAACTAGTTCAAGACACAATTACAGTGACATTCGCTGGCCAAAAACCCAAAATCCTAACATGGTGATTTCCAAAGTCCATGCCATCGGACTAGCATCATCGAATTGACATAGCCATCGGACTAGCATCATCGAATTGACATATTGCAAAATGCATCGAGTGGCCAGTGCTAGGAACCAAATTCGAATCAGTAAATGGCGAGCAGCGGGCACCGGCCTGTGAGTCCCCGACGGGTGTGTGTGTGCTTACTAGCTGAACCAGTTGCAAACAGACAATGGATACCCAGTTGCAAACAGACAACAGATACCAGGAAATAACGGGTGAATTGACTGCTGAACCAGTACCAACTGAACAACATCAACAGAGTAAGACTAAACTGACGGACCTCCTACTGGTTGACATACCCATCTCACCTAAGCTCAGACCTGAGCATTTATGTTAATCAATGTTTTATGTTAAGCAGTCCCTGGATCTGTTAATCTGTTACTTCGAGGTTCTTGTCTGAAAGTGCCGTTGTACAAGCTCGCATATTGAGAAGTTTTAGAATCAGAACCAGGAACACGTTAGTTGCCGTACCTTCTCTTTCTGCAGACTCGTCAGCCGTGCCTTGTGCCCCGTTCAACCTCCTGATAGTCAGGTGATGTTCTTCCCTCCTCGCTGGGGAGGGCCCTCGTAGCCGTAGCTCCTTCCTGCAATTTCAGCACTGATCTTCTCGATTTCTGACCGGATGTCAGCGAACTATCTGCTCCGCTCCGTTCTGCTTTCATCGCCCTCAGTTCTTCCAGCAGGGATGTCGCCGAGGATGCCCACTCGGTCAACAACATGGTCCATTTGTTCACCTAAAGGAGATCCCGACAGTGTACGAATCATAAGATAAAATGTGTCAAAAAATCGTAACGGAAAAATCAAGTGTTGTCTACTGATAGAGCCTAGTGCACGCGAGAGGCTCCGAAGGTTGTAGTCGTGGATGATCGGCGGCCGCGGGTCAATATTCCACGGTAAAGTCAAAGCCGAAGAGCTTGGAAATCCACTGATGTTGTGGCACCGTGGACAGCCGCTGATCAAGCATAAATTTGAGGTTGTAGTGATCCGTGCGAATGATGAACTGCCGACCCCACAAATATGGCCGCCAATGGCGCACTGCTTGAACTAAGCCGCCGATCAATTCCCGTCCATAGGCGGCGATCTTCAAGTGACGTGCTGCGAAGGGCCTGCTAAAGAATGCCAGGGGCCCTCAGCCTTGATGCAGCACCGCGCCGAAGCCTGATCCCGACGCGTCGCAATCCACCATGAAAGCTTGATCAAGGCCGGCAATCCGCCAAACCCCGGTAGTCCGTAGGGTGAGTTGATCGGGGGCGGCAGCAGATAGAGCGGTGACTTCTCCAGCGACGTCAAACGCGAGGACAAGTTGGAATCTGCAGCCCGACATCACCCATCTGCTGCTGCACCTCCTTCTTGAAGTCGCCGAAAAGCTTGGTCATGGTGTCGACCAACTCGGCGGTGGCAGCGGAAGTCGTACCCTCGGATCCCGTGTTGGAGCCCGGCATCTCTGATACCAGGTTGATAGAGCCTCGTGCACGCGAGAGGCTCCGAAGGTTGTAGTCGTGGATGATCGGCGGCCGCGGCTTGAATGCGCGGCGGCGAGGCGGCGCCGTGCTGGAGCACGGCGATGCACTAGAACGAGAGGGAGAGAGAGATTGCACCCGGAGGGCACCTGACCAACAGAATGTTGATCGTGCCTAAAGATTCATTAACAAATGTTCTGGCTACTTAAATAGCCTTACAACCCAATCTGCTAACCAAGCTTATCCAAACTAACAAACGAGCTAACAACCCAAATAATCCTAACAACTCAAGCTAACACGCCGGAACCTGCAAACGACGACAATCTCCTCAGCTTGACCCCTGGCTAGCCACTTTCGTTGCTTGTTGCGCCGTTGATACATGATTCCCGTCATGACATCTACTCTAACAACGCCTGAAATAAACTTTCTCAATCTCAAGTGACTGAAAAGAGTATTCAGACTGAATGTGTGAAAATGACTGTAAGTTGGTCTTGAGAAATACTAAAGTAAATTTAGATTTTGTGGCCTGTACTTCCACAAAAAAAAAAGTTCTGGCTGTACTACCTCCTTGCTTCTAACCTTGTTCAGTACATCAACATTGTCCCACAATTGAGTGCACCCTCGGGCTGTAAAATCCTATCCATCTCCAGAAGAATGTCTTCCATGGCACACACCTGCCGATTTTGACATCATCGATCATGAACAGAGATATAGTCGTGCTACAGATTTACATGAAAGCCACTTCTTTTGCTGCTGCAGACATAATGAGGTTTGGCAAGAGTTCACTTTCCATAAGTACTAAACTTGGCTTTCAGTATCCAATAAAACTGTCTATTGCATCAGGACAGTCAAGAGAAGCAAACTGCACGCATAGCAAAAAAAAAAAAAAAAAGAGGACAGAATTTAGAAAAACATAGCATGTGAAATTGCACAGGAAGCACTTATGATGTAGATCCCTGAATCCTTATCCTGACATCTAAAGAAACTGCACTCAATTTTGACTCAACTTTTGAAATAAAAAAAAATTGCATGCAACCAAACAGATGGAGTTAGGCAAATGATCCTGTCTAAGAAATAATCCTGAAAGATTTAAGTAACTACAAGACTACAAGAGTATGTCTGCCATATTGTTTTTGGACAGAAAACCAAAAACTGTACAGCATATTAAAGCATTAATCAGGCGTGGACAAACGAATAAAGCCAACCCGATTTAGAGATGATCACATCCTTGAAAAGAAAACACGATGTAAATGATCACAAGTCACAACTAATAACCCCAGCACAGCCACATGGCTCTGAAGCTACGTGAGCAATCTGCAACGCACCTGGTATATGACACCATCGGGGAGCAAATCCTTGATGACTTCGCTGCATCCAAGCCCAAACAGGAAGATTACGCAATGCAGATGAACTCGCACTGGTGAAGCCGTGAAGGTGAGCGGGAGCTTACAATGAGGAGGAGTGGTGGTTGTGAGGAGCACAGAGAGGCCGGGTGGAGGCGGGCGCAGTGGCGGACGATGGGGAGCGCGGCCATACCTACCCCCAGGGACACGGTGTGGAACCACACGAGCGGGGATCCCGGTCGAGCCGCGCCGCCGACGGCTGGCCCAGCCGCTCCGTTCACCGCGCACGGGGCAGCTTCAAGTTCGCCTCGACGGTGCTGGGGACGGCTTCAAGCTGCCGGCGCTGCTGGCGGCGGAGAGGGCCCGGGGTTGGGCTTGGGCCGGAGACAGAAAAAAAAGAAGGTACCTTTTTTGCGCCGCTGCCGGTGCCGCGGTACCTCGCTGCCGGTGCCGTGGTACCTTACCAGGCCTTGGACGCGCGCACCTCGGACATGAGCCTCAGCGGGCGGTGCGTCCCAGCGCCCTCCCCCGTGTTCGAGTGCCAGTACAGGCGCGGGGGGAGTCCATGGCCTCCTCCGGGCACTGGGAGGACGGAGGTCGGGGATGCCGCCGCGGCGTGGGAATCCTCGCTGGAGCCGTGGGAGGTGGCGAGCAGGACGCATTCTTCGACGCAGCCGGCGCCGGCGGCTACGGTAGGCGCTCGCCGGAGCTCCACCCCACGCCTACGCTAGACGCTAGATCCGGCCGGTGCACAGCCGGATCTATTCCTGCGGCGCCACCGGATCGGACGCCATCGTCGGTGGATGGCGGAGCGCCGCCGTCGACGGATCTGGACGCCGCCGGGGTGGTTATTGACGGTGGAGGTGAGAGAAGGACGAGATTCAAATGATTTTGAATCGACGACAAACGCTCCCATCCAGCGCTAAAATATTATCCCAAATTCCCAACTGTACAGGAGGACAGAAACATGTGCCGGTACATTTCCATGTACTAACCATGTACAATACCTTTCGTATGTATAAATTATAAAATACATGATGTGATAATACATCATACCCTGTCCAGTTCAGATCTCGAAAATGTGTACAGTTCTCAAATCGATGTACGGATAAGGCAAGGCTCCTGTGGTTGCCGAGTCCATAAACCCCCGAGTTGGGGAATTTTTTTTTATTAATAACCCAATTAAATAAGATATTTTAAAATTAACACTGTTTAATTTTTTTTTTTCAAAAACTAACCCGCCATGCGGGCTGGCGCGGCAAACGGTGCCAGCGTGGCACCGGCCGGCCACGCAAGCCCGCGTGGGCCCCGCCTGTCATTTTGCCGCCGCCCAGGCGGGCTGGTGCGGCTGGTGGCTTTGCCGCGCCAGGCGGCCTGGCGCGGTCAACGGCTTTGCCGCGCCAGGCGGGGTGGCGCGGCAAAGCGCATCTAGATCTGGCGCCGGCGGCTTCTTCCTCCTTTCTCCTCCTTCTCCCGCCCGCCCGCGCCTCCGTCCCGCCGCCGCCGCCGTCGTCCCGCCCGCCGCCCGTGCCGCCTCCGCGGTCGTCCCCGTCCCCTTCCCCTTCCCCCGGCCCTCCCCCAGCGGCTCACCTGCTCCCGCCGCCGCCACCCGTCCGTCGCCCCCGGCGCCCCCGGCTCGCCCGGCTTCGCCCCCCCTCCCCCACCGTCTCCACACCATCGTCCACGACCGGAAGGTATTTTTTTTTCTTTTTGTTATTTTTTTTGTAGTTTGCGTTAATTAGTTAGTTAAATAGGTTAGTAATTTAGTTATTTATTTATTTATTTGCTTAGTTAGTTATCTAGTTAGTTAGTTAGTTAGGTTAGATTAGTTAGTTAGGTTAGGTTAGTTTAGGTGGTTAGTTAGTTAGTTAGTTATATAGTTAGTTAGTGTGTTAGTTAGTTAGTTAGCTAGCTAGTTAGTTAGGTTTATGTTAGGTTAGTTTTTAGTTAGTTAGTTAGTTAGTTAGTTAGTTAGGTAGGTAGTTAGTTAGGTTAGGTTTAGTTAGTTAGTTACTTAGTTAGGTTAGTTACTTAGTCTAGGGTTTAGGTTTAGGGTTTAGGTTAATATGTTAGTTAGGTTAGTGAAGACAACTTAGTATTTATGTCATTCTGTATTTTAGAGAAGACCATCACTTGACCATCACTTGACCTTAGTTGCACTATTGACTTTGTAGATGGACACTGTATTCACATTGTTTTATGGAGGCACAGTTAGTAAACGAGACGGGTTGTTTGATGATAACATGGAACAAGAACTCGAAGTATTTGATGAGCGTCCTTCCTTTACGGACCTTATGTTGCGTCTGAAGGAGAAGTTTGATGGTGATTTCTCGTTGAAAGGGAGATTTGACAGTGGCAAGATTAGGTCGAACTATGCGTTGTTGCCCTTGCGCAACCAGGCTGACTGGGCAAAATACCAGGCGATCGTTATGGCATCCAATTCGACAATGGGTGAGATCGTGGTAGTGGATGGTTTGAGGAAGCAGGCAGAGGCGTCCGATGATGGCAACGATGGTGAAGCACAGGAGGTAGGGGATGATGACGATGCAGCTCCGATGACTATGGACGTTGATGGTCACCCCACGCAGGAGACGGTGTATGCAACTGAAGATGCCCACGCTGACGTCGGTCAAATAAACAATGATTTTGATGTGGCCGACATAGAGCGGAGGAGCAGGAGGAGCATGAGGCACAACTATTTGATGAAAACTATGATTCTGATGATGATTCAGACTATGACGAAGAAGAGGACAGTTATATTTCTGCTATGCCAGAGCCGGTTCGTGGTATTCCACAACCGGTTCGTGCTATGCCACAACCGGTTCCTCAGAATATGCATCCTCCAGGGAGACTAGTCACTGATATACCAGAGGATCATACACATTTTGATGCGTGGCGGCGTTTGAGCGAAGCGAGGTATTATGTTGCGCCTGCGCCCGATCCTTTGACTGAGACAGAGCTGCAGCAATTGAGGTCGGTTAACATGCAGTTTAGAGGCGTTCCAAGTTATAGGGATGTCAGTATGGTGGACCAGGCAGTTTGTGATACTGGATTGAATCTGTGCAAGCAAACACTGCATAACCATACAGATTGGATTCTTCAGAAGGGTATGATTTTCAACACTATGACTGAGCTGAAGCTTTTCCTTGAGAACTATGTTGTGCATCATCATCGACCGTACACGGTCAGCCATTCAGATATTAGTTTGAGGTACCACGTCAAGTGTTTGAGTCTTGGTTGTCCGTGGAGGCTGAATGCTCGCAAGAGAACTGATGATAAGTGGAGGATCAGTAAAGTAGTACAACCGCATACCTGTTTTACAAATAAGGGACAAGAAAAACATCCTCAGTTGACGGCAAGATACCTTGCACGGCGCATTTTGGCATTTGTTGATGATGACGCCGACGTATCTGTTTCACAATTGCTTATCTCCATATTTGGATTCACAGGCTATAAGGTGACTTATGGAAAGGCGTGGCGTGCGAAGCAGATCGCCCTTGCAATTCGTTGGGGTGGTTGGGATGAAGCGTACAACAGGATTCCTCGGATTTTGTGTGCAATGGCATACTATAACCCTGGCCTTAAATGGTTTCCACACACCAATGGGCAGTATATAGACCGCAACACCGGCAAGGTTACACATGTGCTTCAGCGTGTATTTTGGTCTTTTGCACAAACAGAGCATGCGTATCAGTACTGTCGTCCAGTCATACTTGTGGACGGTACTTTCTTGACCGGAGCGTACAAGGGTGTGTTGATGATGGCGGCGGCGGCTGTTGATCCCGAGGACCAGATAGTTCCAATTGCTTTCGCCTTGGCTGAGGGGGAGAACGTTGAGTCTTGGTCTTGGTTCATGGCCCTGCTACGGATACAAGTGTTAGGGCCTTCTCGGACATATGTTTGATTTCGGACCGTCATGTTGGGTTGCTTCGTGCCGCAGAGGAGGAGATAGAGGGTTGTCCTCCTCTAGTGCACAGATGGTGCATGCGTCACTTTGCCGCCAATTTCTGGCGTCGGCAGAGAAAAAGGAGGTTTGTGCCAAGGTGAAAGAGCTATGTTGTGTTAAAACTGAGCACAAATTCAAAGAAACAATGGAAGAGTTGGACAAAATGTTAAACAGTGCTGCCAGGGCTGGATCGAGAGACAGATGGAACACAAGGAGAAGTGGGCGCTTGCTTACGATGAGGGCGGTTTCCGGTTCGGCATAATGACCACCAACTCATCGGAGTCTTTCAACAAGGTATTCACCGGTGTTAGAGCCTTGCCCGTTTCTGGAATCGTTGAGTACTCGTTTCACAAGACCAACGAGTATTTTGTGAAAAGGTGGTCCATTGCTCAAGACAACCTACAAACGGATGGTGAATTTGGAAAGGCGGGAAATGAGCACATTCAGGAAAATGAGATCTGGGCAACGCAGCTAACTTGTGAGGCTTATGGACCAACCAGACAAATCTATAATGTTCGAGCAAAGGGTGGAACTACCATGGGCGGGGAACGCTACGGTGGTCGCAACTATCGGATCGATCTTCAAAGAGTGGAATGCAGTTGTAACGTGCCGCAGATAATGCATGCCCCTTGCTCTCACATGATTGCGTCCTGTAGAGCGCGCGGATATAACTACAAGGCCGTACCATATATGTCCGAGTACTATCGCCGGAGCAACACCGTCGCAATATGGCAGAGCAGCTTCGAGCCTTACCTTGATCCCACTCAATGGCCTCCATACTTGGGTAGAGACTTCATGCCTGATCCTGAGCTGCTGAAGTTAGGTAAGGGTAGGAGGAGGAAGAAGAGACTAAAGGGTGACATGGACAATATGGATAGGTATGGCGGGGGGGACTTTGACCAGACACCGAGCACGAACCTATGCTCTGTTTGCCACATGCCAGGGCATAATGCAGCCTTCCATCGTAGACAAACACAACAGGTGTACATATGTCTTCATTTGTTTTAATGCTTTATTATTGTTATCTTTACTTATATTAATTATTTGAATGCTTTTGCTATTATTGTACATATGTCTTTCATTTGTTTTAATGCTTTATTATTTTTGACGCTGTACTAACTTGTTACCATGTTTTGTTTAAACAGGATGGCGAACCCTCCGGCGTACCCTCTCCTTGAGCCGTTCTACGACGGCGAGCACCGGGCGCACAGGCTCACCGACTACGCCCCTCCGGAGAGGTTGTCCTTGCTGAGGCCGCGCACCCACCTATGGCACCGGTGGGACGAGCGCTACGCACCCTTCCTACGGCGCGCGGGCTTCTTGGTGCTAGCCCGCGTTGCCAACGACGTGGGTTGCAGCAGCGACCCCGCGCTCCTCACCGCGCTGGCGGACAGGTGGCGTCCCGAGACGCACACCTTCCACCTAGCCTGTGGGGAGATGACCGTGACGTTACAGGACGTGGCCAAGATTTTGGTCTACGCCTGGGCGGCCTCCCCGTGACGGGGATTCTTGACACCGACACGTGGATGGACACCGTCCACCAGTTCTGTGGTCGTACGCCCCCCGACGACGCAGACGCTAAGAGGAACAAGTAAGCTAATTTTTTTTCTAATTTAGTTGCATACGATGTGCTACTATCCTTTCCTAACTTTTACTTTTTGTAAACAAACAGGAAGACTACTGGGGTGCCTTCGTCGTGGATCACCCAGCACTTTTCGTATTGCCCCCTCAACGCTGACCCACAGGTAGTCGAGAGGTATGCCAGAGTGTGGCTGTGGCACTTTATTGGGCCTTCCTGTTTCCCGACTCATCGGGGAACACCATCAGCTGGATGTTCGTCCCCATCCTCGCACAGCCGTGGGAGAACATCGCCGGCTACAGCTGGGGGAGCGCTGTTCTAGCATGGCTGTACAGACAGCTGTGCGAGGGGTGCCGGCGGAGGCAGGCCTCCTCTAGCTTGGGAGGGTGTCTGCCCCTGCTCCAGGTTTGGGCCTGGCAGCGGCTGCCTGTGGGTCGTCCCCGCGTACGAGAGGAGGCGGTAAGTACATACCTCTTGCGTGCGTGTGCTTTTACAAATTTACAGTCATTTAACTGATTCAAATTGGAATGCAGGTGTGGAGGCACCCGGACACCCGACCCACTGCTCTGTTTGTCTGGTCCACGGCAGAGGCAGTTAGAGGCAACCCCCAGCGCCGCTACCACCTGTACACGGACTTGCTGGACGTCCTGACACAGCACCAGGTAATTCCGGAATGAGTTCAATTTTTTATATTGAAAAGGAACATGACTAACTATGTCTGTTCATTACAAACAGGTCAGTTGGGACCCCTGGGACCTGTACGACAACGTGTTCGACCCCGCCACGGAGCTGGACCGTTTAGATTGGCGTTGCACCGTCCCTCTTCTGCTTCTACGTGGTCGAGATGCACTTGCCCATCAGGGTGATGCGTCAGTTCGGCCTACGACAGGAGTTTCCTCCACCTCTGATTAGCACGGATCAGAGGTTGCACAAGTAAGTATCCTCCACAGTGTTGTTCAGTTACTCTAGTAAATTCTATCTTATGCTCTAACAGATGGGTTTCCTTTGCAATGCAGGGTGAAGCGCCAAAGCAGACGGAAGAATCCCGTTGATTGGCGCGCGAGCACGCCGATCATGTCCTGAGTTGGACAAACAGGTACCAGCAGGACGTTGACGACGGCGAGCCGTACGACCAGGGCGTCTTCGACCAGTACCTACAGTGGCTGCACCGGAGCACCCGGTTGCACATTAAGCCACCGTACTACGAGGTCACCGCTGAGGACGAGTCGGACGACGACGAGGACCCGTACGATGCTACCACTAGGGCATCGACTCAGCCTGACAGAGCCCCTCTACACAGCTACGTGGTAATATATCATGTCCTTCAACTATTGTTTGTGTTTCTGTACTTGGTGCACTTACCCCCTGGTCTTGTGTCGGCAGGCGTCGCAGCTGTCTCGGTACTCCGACGAGGCAGCGCAGCTTATACACCACACCAGCTCTACTGGGGACCACGACCCCGGTACAGGCTTTTCTGCAGGTATCATAACCATTCGAACTGCACGTGTAAATTTTAAGAAGTCATAAACTGTACTAATATTTATTATTATTATTTTCTTTATTTGCAGAAAATCAGGAAGGGCTGCAGGAAGCTTGCTCAGAAGCTTGGGTGCATGGACACAGCGTGGGCCCCACCGCACCTTCCTCAGCCTTCGAGCCTTTGGTGTCAGACACTGTCCCACAGCAGCAGCGTCGTCCGACGCTCGGACGGGAGGCACTTCTGCGGATCCACGCGGAAAGGGCCCCACTGCAGAGGAGCAGCCCGAGGAGGAGGGGGAGAGGAGGAGGACCGAGGAGCAGTACGTCGAGCGCACGACACCACCCTACACGGCTAGTGCAGGCTACATGGCCCTCGGCCATAGCTCGCACTACGCTGGAGGGTCCTCCTCCAGAGGTGGCCTGGACGACACGGCGTGGCAGGTACCTGGTGCTTACGACTACCCTAGTGGCTACTACACCGGCCCTGGCTGGCAGCCTTGGCCAGAGCAGGGCGCAGCACAGAGCTGGGGTACTCACAGCTAGGTGGAGCTCCACTACCTACTCAGGAGGACGTGCAGGTACATAAGTTGACCGCTATACATTTAAGTTCGTCAGATATATTTAAGTTGTTTGCTAACATTTATTTTGAATGTTGCAGAGACCTAGTCAGACGCAGGGGTCACCACGCCAGCAGCCACGCGCACGAGACCGCACGGACGTCACGTTCACGCCGAACATGGATCTGTCGCAGCCGAGGCGTCGGAGGCGGCCTCGTCAGCCGTACACACCTAGCTAGGCTTAGTGTTAGACTATATGGATAGGTGATGTATATGTTAGATAACTTATTTGAAAACCCTATTATGTACTTCGTGGAGCCTGAGCCACTAAGCCTGGTTTTTATGACCGCTATTATGTTTCCGTTTATTCAATTGTGTCAATGTTTGGTTCCTTGTTATTCCGTTTGCGGAAAAAGACAGGAAAAACGGAAAAACACATTCGATCAAACAGAGACAACACATTAGGACAAAGATCGATCAGGAACTCGACCAGTCGGCGGGAAACCTTGGGGCTTTGCCTGAACTTCATGCCAGCTTTTGCCGCGCCAACCCTGGGGCGCGGCTGATGCTTTTGCCGCGCCAGGTGGGGTGGCGCGGCAAATGCATTAGCCGCGCCATCCCTCCTGGCGCGGCAAAAGCGTCAGCCGCGCCCCCAGGGTTGGCGCGGCAAAAGCTGGCATCTTGTTGCACAGCCTTTTCAGTTTCGTGTCCTGTCCTCATAAGTGCTCACATGCCATGTACTAGTTTGTTGTTCGTGTAATGGTTTGCTCTATTCTATTTCTCGTACTTTATCCCACAAAAAATCAATGACACATGAACTACCGCAAACAATACAACAACATATAATAAAGCCGAACAAAGTGCAGTTCAAGACTACATAATCGAGGATCCGAAATAACGGTACACGGAAGTACAAACCAAGAGTACAATACACTAACAAGTCCACCAAATGACAACAATGTTCATTACTCAATAATGACTACCGAACCTACCACACTACTGAGTGCAACGAGGCCATTTTCCCTTCCTCACAGCATCCGGATCCTGCTCCATGGCAGCCTTGGCACGGCGCACACGCTCAAGCCTCTTCTCCCTCTCCCCCCTACGCTTAGCTGCATCCCTCATTCTTGCCTCTTCCTCTCATGTTGCTTTTGTGCTGCCTCTTCTTTGCGTCTCTTCTCCAAACGCTCCTTATCCTCCGCAGCCCACTTTTTCATCCTCTCTACTTACGTGCTCCTTGTCCTCCGGCTTCATCTCAGTGTCGATCCACTGCTCGAAGTCACATAGTGGTGGAGGCTCCTGCAAAATACGACTAAATCAATTAGGTAATAAAATATAAATGATTTTTCATTCATGTATAGTACAAGCCATCAGCTTCTCACCATCAGTCCAATACGGATCTGTTTAGGTGTAGGGTCAAAGGCATAATTCTCACACATCCAATACCTCTGACCGTATGTGTGCTCCTCATCAGATATTGCGACCTTACAATCATCGCCGCAGTAGCACATGGGCACCGGAACACCGCTAGGCAATGGCAAACGGGCAAAGACATTGCCCGTGAGAGGCTGCCTACAATCATCAACGCAATAACAAATGAACATAACACAAAATTACTTCATTAAACAGACAAATAAATAAAACAATGTACCGATCTTACCTTGCCTTACTAGCTTTGCCACGCCGCGGCATCCTAACAATAAAAAATATGTCAACGCTACACATACATTCATGATTAATTATAAATCTACATAATGACGTAACAAATATTACACAAAAAATTGTACACAAAATGAACAAAATATTAAGCAAAACAGATATAAAAAGTCTAATACATGAACAAATTCATCATTAATTAACAACTAACGTCACGACAGTATCAAAATAAATATTGTCTACAAACCCTAACTTACAAAAATATGGTTCAATCCTACATTGCAAATATGGATAAAGAACAATCATATGGATCAAAATACCTCTTGTAGACAAGTTTGATTGGGGGAGGGAGATGAAGAGAGGAGGAATGAAATGAAATGAAATGGAATGGATTGAATTGAATTGGTTTGGGAGAAGAGAGGAATGAGGAGGAGCCTGCTGCTCGGCGCGGCGGCCAGATCTAGATCGGCTTTGCCGCGCCACCCCTCCTGGCGCGGCAAACTGACAGGCGGGGCCCGCCCGAGACTGCGTGCCGGGCGGTGCCACGGTGGCACTTTTGCCGCGCCGCCATGCATGGCGCGGCTAACGCTTTTGCCGCGCCATTGGGGTCGGCGCGGCAAAAGGGTTAGTTTTGCAAAAAAAAATAGACAGTGTTATTTATGAAATTTTTTATTTAATTGGGTTATTAATAAAAAAAATTCGAGTTGGGTCATTCGGATGAGACAGAATCAAACAATGGAGAACCACTGCAATACATTTGGATCATTCATACAAAGAAAAAAAAAACTACAAATCGTTGCTGCCATCATACAACTGGGAGTACATGGATGCTGTTGCATTCTTAGTGCAAGAAAAAAATATCACAATCGGTATTCCTACGAGGTTGTTAGGCCGTCGTTTCTCTCGCTCCCGACAAGAACAAACGGGATCATCTAGAAAAGGTTAATTGTACTTAAACGAGTGAATTCGAGTGAAAGATGATTCCACACCCACCCTTAGTCTCTTACAAGATCTGATGCAAATAGTAGCTAGACAAGAAATACAGATGATATAAGCTGAACAACATGGCGCCCAAGTCAGCTAGATATGTAGATTTTCATAGCACCTGGTGAATCCTATTGCGGCTACACATGTATCGAATGGATTTGTGCTGGATCGTCTGTAGATTGGGACGAATCTCTATGCCAGTGAGGACAAGAAACTCACTCTCAACCATATCCCAATCAGAAAAGTAGTCTGCTGATTCCCCTCGCGCAACCTTGCAGAACTTGGCAATTGCGAACCTGCGTGAGCCCAAGTTGAGGAGGTTCACCTTTGTAGCCATCCACTCCCCAGGAGTGTGATCTTGCCACAGATTCTGTGGCATTGGTGTTGGTTTGAGGCCATTGCAGGTAGGACTGACGTCGCACACAGGTTGTGGGTGTTCCCGGGGAGAAGCCCAGCCAGAGGTTGAAGTCGGCAACATACTCGGCCCTACCCACGAAGGGCAACACCCAGTCGCCGGCTCGCCACCACTCGCCTCTGACCGTGTCGAAGCAGTAGGTGCCAACACCCTCGGCCCCAGACGACAAGCAGATGGTGCCGCAACCTTCCAGCACCGTGTAGGAGCTGATGAGGCCACCAGCGAAGAATGACGGCAGTGGAAGAGACTGCCAGTACCAGCCCTCAGCAGCAATCGAGCAACCCTTGCTGCCGAATCTGAGGACGTCGAAGCGGGATTTCGACGATACCACACCATCTGTCATGCCGTGCATGATGTACATGCCCTTCTTCCTTTGCACCGGCCTGGGGCATGGAAAGTGAGACGGACACAGGTCCCTGAAACCCTTGGAGGTTTGGCATGTTGCTGTCCAATCGCTCGTCGCATCGAAGAGAACGGAGTGGCCAGACTCCGAGATACAGAGGATCCTGCCCTCGCTGGTGCTGGTGTTTGTGCTCACGAGCCCGAAGAAGGCCCTCTTGGGTCTGTCTGCCCCGGCAATTGTGGCCGGTTGGATGCGAATGCACGGTGAAGGTAGCTCCTGCAACCTCTCTATGGTTCCAACGGTAGCGTTTTCATGTGCTTGGATTGTCGAGGGGTAGAAGAGGTGCTTGGAGACGTCGAGCCGGTGCACCGAGTACACGCCGCTCCGGCAGTTCTCCGCCACAATGTTCACGAACCGCCGGATCATCGCCATCTCCCCTACCAGACTCAAATCAAAAGACACGGGATCAGAGACTCGTCAGACATTTAACGGCCTAGGAAAAAAGAAAGTCTATCTACGGCCAACCGGGCGGATCTGCATGATATTCGAAAGAAAGGAAGAGGGGAACTAGGATTCTTGAAAGAGGGGGATGGAAATCTAGAGACTAAAACGACAGGACGACTGCGGTAGAAGGATCATATCGCGCAAGAAAGTCTACCTCGAGGTATCCGGAGGGAGAATCAGCCGGTTGATCTTGAGGGCTGGGCGCCTGAACGAAGTGAACGAGCTGCTTCGACGAGATTCGATTGGGGCAAAGAACTGTTGCGGCGGAGACGGGGCGGCGGCGGCGGCGGCGCGGAGTGATTGGGATAAGAACTACTCCCTCCATCCCAAATCCCAAATTACAAGACATTCCAAGAATCTTGGAGAGTCAAAGTTTTTCAACTTTGACCAAATTTATATAATAGGATAATAATATTTATGATATCAACTAAGTGCAATTGGATTCTCCATTAGTTATATTTCCATAATATGTATTTGATGGTATAAATCTTTATATTTTCTCTATAATTTTGGTCAAAGTTGAAAAACTTTGACTCTCTAATATTTTGGAACGTGTTATAATTTGGAATGGAGGGAGTAGGTTTTGGTCCTCCCCCTTTGTGTCCCCTCTCATATAGAAACATTCACTGATGACAGTAGTGGGCCGGACCAGCCCATTTCGTATCCTAATTCGACCAGCCCAACTCCTGCTTTCTCTACGAGACCGAGAGGGGCGGGTGTCGGTGGTTGTCCGATGTCAGTGACAGCGCAAACGCTACAAACTCTTCACAGCTCTTCAAAAAAAATAAAAAACTTTGTTTCTATGTGCGAAAAATTAGTTTGTCGGTGGTTGTCCGATGTCACTGTAGCATTTTCGTTTTATGTGCGAAAAATTGTCCAAAAATTGATTAATTAGGCTCAAAATGTTCATCTCGCAGAGTACAACAAAACTGTGCAATTAGTTTTTGATTTCATCTAGATTTAGTACTCAATGCATATTATGACATTTTGATGTGACGGGGAATCTTCTTTTTGCATAGTGAATTTGTGAGTTGCTTTTTGGAAACTTTTTGGAACTAAACAAGGCCCAAGAGTATTGACAAGGTTGCTTGCTCTTGCTAGCATAATAGTAGTTGTTGACTAGTGTAGGAGTGGCTCCTAGACTAGCCAGTGGACTTAGTTTGCCCCCGATTCACCAGGGGTGGTAGCCGTAAGGTGGTGACAGCCCTTTTCGGTCTTCGTAGTCCACCACGCTCGTCTCGGCCTGTAGGATTCCCCAGTGCAGGGTAGATGCCACTCCTTCTCATCCCTTTCTGTGTGTCGTAGGCTATGCTGTCCCAAAGCTAAGACATAGGTTTTATCATTGACCTCTAAGTACTGGCTCTTCAGCCATTGTACCTCAACCCGAGTGACTTAGACAGATAAAGTACCTAGGAATCCTCTATCTCTTCTCGTTGTCCTCCAACTATCTATTCCTTCTCTCCCCTATCCGAGCCTCCCTTGAGCTGTGTGTCATGGTATATCCACTCCTATCCAATACCGTTATCCTCCGTCTTGTCCAGTCGTGTGCCCTTCTCTGATAGTCTCGAATATCTATTTGTTAGTACTCTTGCCAAGCTTCCCTACGGAAATATAAATTACGATACCTCGGGATACTCCTAGGTGAAGTGTTACAGCAGTGATTTTGTGCGCTTGCAGAATATTTATATATTTTACTAAGCCAAAAGAAAAACCACTGAAACACTCCTTACCCCAGAACCGGGATTCTCAATCCTGATATTGGATCGTAAGAAGTGCCAACAGCGATGAATATACGTCATCCAGGATGGAAACCAAGATATTTATGACTGTCCATTTACCCGTGCGAAAGGTATTACCGAAGACACAGATGGGTAAGTTAAACTACATTATCCACTGTTGAAGTACCAACACACACTGCATAGTTATATAACTTCGTTCTTCCACAGATATTCAAGTGGCTACCTCGTTTTTACAGTATAAGGCTACAATCAATGGTAGCCAATCCACGACAATTTGTACGGTTAGTATAATAATCTTTTTTTTTTTTTTGCCTTATTTCTAAGACATAAAACAACGTTACACACTGCCTATAGATTTACATATTTACCTGACTTATGTGCAGGATGGCTGAACAATGCGGCAGAACTTTGTAATCGATGTCTTAGCACACGAAGAAAATAATTATTATAAACTACTTCCGTAAGACGTGAAACTATATCTTAGTCAAATCACAGGAATAAATATACTAGACTGTCTTGTCTCGTATCAATACTATAGCATCGATTAATTCAATACTTTGCCGGAGATTGCATTGCTTAATTTGACTGTATGGTTGTTGATAAGAGACTGCACACTATCGTATTGGCTATTTTCGACATTCCCTGTGTGAGCTAAAATATCTTTATTGTTTTATGGGATATTTAAGCTGTTGTCAAGAGATTGCATTGCTTGATTTTAATAGCTTGCACTATATATAAATTAATAAAGTCATAGCATATGCAACAGAATCAACCACGGTTTTGTAGCCTACGATCCATGCCATTGCGAAAAACTAAAGTACTAACTTTTATAGACTTCAGTGCGACTCTACAACCATCAAAATTCAATTTTCATATGCCCAAATTATCTTTCCTCCATGTATCGTACTCATAGCAACGCACGGACACCTACCTATAGTATATATATAAGCCCATGGGGCATGTGTTGCCACTCGAAGGACATGCTCCTTCAGAGTGGCCTTTCACTGCGTACGCTACTTGGTCCTTTCATACAGGAACTATAAATTGATCACTAAAGTGTTTGGCAACAATCATCAAGTCACTACTACATAAGGGCCTTTAGCCCCGGTTGAACCGGGCCTTTAGCCCCGGGTATCCCAACCGGGGCTAAGAATCCGGGACTAAAGGTCCCGGCCTTTAGTCCCGGGTGCTTTCCACCGGGGCTAAAGGTCCAGGGAGGAAAAATAAATGTGTGTTGTGTGAGATTCGAACTCAGCACATCTCGCCTCAGGCACGCTTACCAACTGAGCTACACAACCCACGTGATGTAGTTCTGGATGTTTTCCTTTTGAATCCACTCGGGAAGGGCCTTCAGCCCCGGTTGTAACTGAAAAGACCGAACGGACCTAAGATGTCGCCTAGAGGGGGGTGAATAGGCGTTTCTAAAAAATTAACACCTTAAAATGCGGAAGCGATTAGTATGTGAGCTTCCAATTTCTTGGAAGCTCCCAATCAGAGTAAATCAACCCCTCAAGAGACAAACACACAGTATATGAAAGATATACAATAATATAGAGTCAATTCCCTGCACCACAAATGATTAGAACAATAAGAATAAATTCTGTGCAGGAAGGTAATACCGGACACGTCCGGTAGGGATACCAGACACGTCCGGTAAACCCTAACTCGCTGAGCTCTCAGGCAATACCGGACACGTCCGGTAGCAATACCGGACACGTCCGGTATTTGCGTTTTTAGCGCTGGGCTCTGAATTGACTTTGGTTTCTTCTCAACTTTGTCACACCCTGCAGAGATACATTATATATATATATGCACCACACATAGAACCTGCAATGAAAGCTCGAGCCACACAAATATCGAATATAATAACAAGAGAAGACACGGTATTTGTTTTACCGAAGTTCGGCACCCCCTCGGGTCCTACTCTCCGTTGAGCCGGCTGCGAGCTACCACAAAGGTGGGCTCTAGAGGACACCACAGGTCACTCTAGCCGCGGTCTATTTCACCCGCAATGCTCCTTCCACTAGATGATCTCTTTTGAGGAGATCGAACCTTCACAAACTTTTCGAGGCACTCCACAAAGCTCTTGGGTGCTCAACGGCGACGCCTAGCCGTCTAGGACCGTAGAGTCCAAGAGTAACGAATGCGCACAACAAGATCGACAATTTGCACAAGTGCTCAAGGTGGCTTGCTCTCTAATTTTGAATCTCTCTCAACCCACTAATGGATTTGGCAATTAGAGGTCAATCACTCACTAAGAGAGGGTTGGAAAGTGCTTTGGAAGCTCTAGAATGAGTGTGGGAAGTGGCAGAATCAGCAACCTTCAAATGAGAAGGCTTGGGGGTATTTATAGCCCCACCCACGAAACTAGCCGTTGGTCTGAAAACATGAGGTCGAAACTTCCGGTCTGGATCTCGGAACTTCCGACGTTCACTAGAAACACTGTTCATAAAGTTATAACGGCTACTTTTCAGTCAGTGTCGGAAGTCGGGTCGGAACTTCTGGCACGTCAGAACTTCCGGGATTTAACCGGAACTTCCGACGAGCTTGCGGCAGGGAGGCTGAGCAGGTCAAGATCCCACTGTCGGAACTCGTGTCAGAACTTCCGACGCTGACAGTGTCGGAACTCGGGTCGGAACTTCCGACGCTGGCAGGACAGCAAAGCTTTCTACTTGCTTGATGAGGACATCCCAACCATGCATGGACCAGTTACAAGAAGTCGCGCCAAGAAACTACAAGAGCAGGTGAATTCATTCCTAGCCGAGAGTATTTTGAATATAAATGAGGATTTTATACTGCCTAAGTGTTCTACTTTGCTTGTACTTAGGCATATACATGAATAGAAGGACGCAATCCTACAAGGAGACAAGCTACAGCAAGTTTGGACCAGCAAAACGAACTAGGCAAAACGGACCAGTTCAGTGGCAAAAACGGACCAGTCCGATGGCAAAAACGGACCAGTTGAAGATCTGTTCATATCTTTTTACTCTCGCAACAGCTATGAAGATGAATGAGGACATTCTGGAAAGCTTATCAAGTCTACTTTCCAATGGTGCCAGTTTATGATTTTTGGAGTTTCCAAACTCGAGATATGAACAGAATAGTGAAGACTACTCTGAAGGAGAAGAGTCTGCCATGCAGAATATTGGTGCAAATGTTTGTGCAAAACTGTACCAATCTAAAAAGAGTCGTGCAGCATGGTATACATGGTTGGAAACTTTATTGAGTCTAGTTTCAAACCCAACAAACGGCTCATCTTTTGGAGTTCCCATAAAGAGTTATGGCCAGTTTAGTAGAAACTGCTCTGGAGGCCAACAGTCACGCGAGTCCACTTCGAGAAACCATCTCCAGGAGACCTTTCACATTGCTTATCTTCAGAAACTCTATTTCGTTTTCATACTTATCTAGGAGGGTTGTTCCTAGTATAAATATCCCCTACCTCTAAGCTATTTGGAACCTTTTGATAAATTGATAAACCACCCCTGCTATTGCAGCGAGTTTTTGAGTGATCTTACTCAAACCTTTGTTCTTGCGAGTTCTTCTTGGACTTGTGAGAGATCTCTCTGAGGTCCCCTACTTCGTGCTCTACGGCTTCCGTTCGGCTGCGCCGTATTGTGTGGATTAGCCCCAGATTGTGGTTCTGCGGTCGTTCGGAGATCGAGTCGAAGTCTTCGTGGTTTCGGTGCCTCTCTCCCCGTCGCTTGGTCGCATCCAACCTTGGTCAGGTATAAGCTAGTTATCCCGCTGTTCGCAGCAAGTTATCCTTTGATCGCAAACCTACTGTCATGAAGATCGGGCCATTTCCTTTCCGATCCAAATCGGAACCTATCATGTGGTAATCAAAGCTATTGTTGTCACGGTAGGTTTGTTATCACTCATTTCTCTACTATTTCGTTACCATCTATTACTACTGCTTTTCATCCATCACATAATTTGTGTTTTGTTCCTGTCCTACAGTCCACTAAAAAGCCACACAAAAAAACCTATAGCCATTTTGTGGTACTGTTACTTTGTGTTTGTTTCGTTCATCCTGTTGCTAGTCACCATCGTTGTTCTTCTGCCGTACTCTTGTTAAGTTTTTATCCGCACCCCTCATATATTATCTTGTGTTTGCTAGAAAAAAAAATCTTAAAAAGAAGTGAAAAGAAAGAGTTAAAAAGAAAAAAAAAAGAAGAAGAGAAGTGAAAGGGGCTGTGTTGCGGATTGTTTTATCTCCAAGTATTATTATTATTATTTTATCTGAAGTTTGTGGTGCACCGAACAGCAATATTTACATTTTGTTTGAACGATTTAAGTCACATTGTTTCAGTACCATAGCCCCCCTTGAACAGCCACCTATAGCTCCACAAAATCTGAAACCGGGACGTTCGATTCGTAATCCTTGCGACCTCTCGACCACATCCGTTGAGCTACTGCACTAGCACACTTACAGTCCTTAAGAACGAATAAGAACATTGGTAAGTAAGAGGTGAGCTTGAGTGTTTCCATAAATTTACACATTCCTTTTCTTGCATTAGTGCCGTCATGTCAGATCCAATTCAAGTGTTCGGGGTCATCGTCATGGAAAAGAAAAACCGCTGATATCACGAGCTGAGTTACGCCGATTTGAGAACTCATGTTGCATGCTATGGAGAAGATGTTTGATGAACGTCTTCCTACAGTGAGCGGTCGGGCTCCACAGCATAGCATGACCAACACTCATCGTGGTGTCTTGGCTATATTGGACAGCATGGAGGAGGTGCTCGAGGGCATAGTTTTCGCTCACATATGCTCATTGATGATGAAGATTGTAGTGTGTCCATCAGAAGAAAAATTCAGCAAGACACAGGACATTCCTATGAACAGCGAAAACATGTGAGAAAGAGTGCCACAAACCAAACTTGATGTGAGAGTTCAAACTAAAAATATGAGAGATTCCACCATATGCAAGAAAGAGAGCCAAAAAAATTGTGTGAGAGAGATACACAAAAATTGAGCGAAAAGGATAAAGAGTCTTGTGAGGAATTATTTACTATTAACATTATACCTTCTTCTAGTCATGTTCCTTGTGTGATCAGCTCATGAAGAAAATGTTGTGATTATGACCAGCCCCCAAAATTGACGAGGAAGATCAAGTGATGGCTGTGGACAACGAAAGATATGCATACATTGCTTCACAAGATGTTGAAATGATTGTGCATCAGAACCTATGCGAGAATGAGAGCCACATTACCAAACTGAGAGAGAGTGAAACAAAGTGAGTTGTGTGATTCCACCCATAGTGAGGTTGAGAGTATCAACAATGCGAGTGTGAGAGATACACCACAGAAAAATAGAGAGTTAGAATGCAGGTCATGTGAGGATATTTTTGAAACTAACATCCTCATTTCTACTTCTAGTGTTGTCTTTCCAAATGTGCAGGTTTCCAATAAAAATATGGAAGAGATAAAAGCTAATGATGCCACCACAATTGTTGAGAGAAATGAGAAGGTATCCATCCATTTGAACCAATTATGTGTTGTCCAAAACCAGAACCATGACATGGATAATGGTAAGATTTCAGAGGTATAATCCATGATACTTTCACCATCACAAAGTCTAAAAGATAATGGAAATAAATCAGATCTTAGTTTTCCAAATAATTTGGTTAGTAATTGTGATAAAACACATGGTTCAAATGTTCTATTGAAAGAAAGAAAACTTCTGCAAATAATTATACTCATTCACTAGGATTTTATCATCATCTTTGAGAACCATTAAGTTTGACAGTTACTTCTCTAACCAGTATAATATGAATGTCAAGAATCATGTTTCATTTCTGTTCTTTTGATGTATGTTATCTGCAAAGATAAAACATGATAACATGAATCAAATGATTGGTTTGGAAGAAATTTTTGTGCTCCCATGTTCAAAGCTATTTGCCAGTTCACCAAAGTTGAGAGAATATTTCTTATGTGAAACTGAATGTGATGCAAGTGTGTGTAGGGATTGGAGGTGTGCTTATGCAAGAAGGAAGGCCTATTGCATACTTCAGTGAAAAGCTAAGTGGTCAACTCTAATTATTCTATTTATGATAAAGAACTATATGCGATTGTGAGAATTTTGGAAACATGGCAACATTACCTTTGCCTAAAGAATTTGTAATACATTCAGACCATGAATCTTTGAAACATCTTAAAGGACAATTAAAACTGAACCAAGACATGCAAAATGGAGTGAATTCATTGAGTCTTTTCCTTACATTGTCAAGTACAAGAAAGGGAAGGATAATGTTGTAGCTGATGCATTATCTCGACGTCATACTTTGCTTTCACAACTTGATGCTAAAATTCTTGGTTTGGAAAGTATAAAAGATTTATATGCCACTGATTCATATTTTGCTGAACCATATTCCAAGTGTTGTGGTGGCAAGGGATGGTAAAAATTCCATTTGCATGATGAATTTTTGTTTCGCGCTAATAAACTTTGCATCCCAGAATGTTCTGTCCGTATTTTACTTGTGCAGGAGGCTCATGCTGGTGGACTTATGGGCCATTTTGGTGTCAAGAAAACAGAGCAAGTCCTCATTGATCACTTTTTCTGGCCGAAGATGAGGCGAGATGTGGAACGACATGTTCTTCGCAGTTCTTTCGCTGCGAAACCTGCCACAAAGCTAAGTCACGTTGAACCCTCATGGTTTATACACTCCTCTACCTATACCTATCCTAGTGTACCAAGGGAGGATATTTCTATGGACTTGTTCTTGGTTTACCTCGAACAAAGAAGGGGAGGGATTCAATCTTTGTTGTGGTTGATTGTTTTAGCAAAATGGCACACTTTATTCCCTGTCATAAGAGCGACGATGCTTCACATATTGTTGGAATTGTTTTTCAGGGAAATTGTGCGTCTATATGGAGTGCCACGTACCATTGTGTCTGATCGTGACACCAGTTTTTGAGCTACTTTTGGAAGACCTTCTGGGGTAAACTTGGAACGAGGCTGCTATTCTCCACTACGTGTCATCCTCAAACCGATGGGCAAACTGAAGTTGTGAACCACACACTGTCAACATTGTTGTGTGGCCGAACGGTCCTAATCCCAAGGCCACAGGTCTTTGTCAACCTCTGACAGCCGAACCTATGTTCCATGCGACCAAGACTGTTCGTCACGGGCTGCATCAGTGCCCATCGTCCGCAGGATCATCTCACTTTTTCGGTTGCAGCACTAGATACTTTTGCAAATAACATCGGAATACAGAGTGGAAGACTTAAATAACATTAATTTTACAAAACCGAGGTTCCAAATAGGGTTAAAGGTCAGTTATTACAGACCAAGTTCGGATAGTAAAAATAGGCAACGTAGCAGAGTACAACAAAATAAAGATACTTGCAATCACCCAGCCCGAGGTGCACAATTACTCTCTTCCTCATCGGCCTCTTCCTGGATGATGGTCATGCAGCAGGGCGCAAGACACATCGGGGACTCAGTCATACCTGCAGCATGGGTAACAAACCCTGAGTACTTGGGGTACCCAACAAGACCTTACCCAACTAAAGAAAAAGGGAGAAGACTCAGGAATGAGAGGCTTGGATAGTCAAGGTAAGGCTTAAGCAAGATCAAGTATTTTTGCAGAAAAGCATTTTGTAAACCTTGTTTTATTTTGGAAGTTTCAAGTATTTCTCAGTTCTTCATTGTTCATGATTCATTTTACATTTTAAAAACATACCTAGTTGAGAACCACTCTCCGTTGACAGTCAGTGACCAAGTCTCCATACCGAGGAGCAACGTTAATCCGATAAATAATACTCAGCTAAGGATCCCTATCCACACTGCATATGTAGCACCCAAGCTTGCATATGCCAACTTCGTCTTCCACGATTCCTCCAAGATTGGACCCGGTCCTACGCCACCCGAAGTACAGTACACCACTCATATCCAGGTACGACGACCACGTGGGTACATGCTACTTCCGCCATCTCGCCACTCCCAGTGCGCGGTTGTCGGTCCCAATAAGGATTCCTCGAGCCAGAGCTTTCCGAAGTATGTGAATAGTTACAAGTCTTAGCAGCAGCCCCCATACGGATGGTCCCTAATTTTTCCGCCAGGAACCGTACCTTGGTTATCTCACCCAAGCGTAACAGTCCTGTCAGTTTTTTCAACCCTGTCCCGGTCGGTGTCAACTGTTGAGTCCCGGACTACAACATGACGACACCGTACGCTAGGACAACCTCTCCTTGCCGTTGACTAGGTACGGATCAGATACTTAGCCAACAGTCGGGAGTAAAGCCAAATTCCCATAAATATTCTTTAAGTGATCACACTTTTGAAATTGGCATTTTATTGCAAATCTATTGTATAGCGTGGCTAGCATTTTGCAAATAGTTTTTAAACAAGACAGGTGGATCTTCAGGTGGAGGTAACAGTGCAAGTAGTAGGCCATCACACAACTCCTATAACCTAATATAGTAGTTTAACTCAAAACATTTTAATAAAACCTTTATAAAAACAAGGAAGGGTTAAATGCACTGGGGCTTCCTTGAAGAGCAAAGAGGGCAGGCTCGAGGTCGGCAGTGCGGGTGTTCGAAGCTCGGAGTCGCCTCGGGGGTCGGTTCATCAGCAGCTGCCTCGACCTTGACGCCTTCTCCTTCGGTCACTACAACGGATCAATGATGTATGCTATGAGGATGCTGACATGAACAATCAACACAGGGCAAAACCACAGATTCAAAGAAACAACTATCAACGCGTAAGAAACTTCTAGAAAGGACACAACGATGCTCGAGACCGACGCGGAGGGCTCGGGCAATGCGAAACGATCGTCCGGCCGAGGCCTGGCTTGGAGGCTCGGGCGAGACGGAAACAATCGCCTTCCGAGGCCTGGCTGGGAGGCTCGGGCGGACGGGGAGGCGGCGCGGCGGTCTCTCAGCCTGGCTCTCTGCAAAGCGGAGGGTGCGCGCTTGCTCGAGGCTTGGCTTGGCGAAGCTGTGAAGTGCATGTTTGCTCGAGCCCTGGCTCGAGCTAGACGTTGTGTGTGTGCGTCCCGCTCGAGACCTGGCTCGAGCGAAGTGGTGAGGTGTGTGTTTCGCTCGAGGCCTTGCTCGTGCGTAGTGGTGAGTGTGTCCGCTCGAGGCTTGGCTCGAGCGAGACGGGAACCATGTGCTCGAGGCCTGGCTCGAGTTAACAGTGAACGTGCGCTCGAGGCCGGGCTCGAGCTAGACGGGGAACGTGTTGCTGGGAAAACAAGACGGGGGAGGCTTCGAGTGCTCACCACGGGTCGGAGGCAGGGCTCGGCGAGGCTGATAACAAGGGTCGAGGGAGGGAGCTCGATGTTGGCGGCGCTTCGGCGGAGCTCTCTCGGTGGCGAGCGGCGTTCCGGCGGCTCTGTCCACCAAAAGAGATCGCCGAGGAGCGGTTAGGAGCGCACCAAGGTGAGGAAGAGAGGGTGGGGGCGGTCGGATGGATGGGAGGAAAACCCACGGCGACGAATTTTGCTTCTTACCGCGGCAAGACCGTTCGCCGGAGTTGGAGAAGAATCGCTCGCGCCGGCGAAAGGAGGGGTAGAGGGGTGAAATTGGTGGCTCAGGAGGGTGGAGAAGCTCAAGGCGACGGCAGCGGCGGCCTCAGCGGGCGCTGCAGTGGCTCGAAGGCTCAAGTTGGCGAGAAGGCGCTTGGTGGTGGCAATGGCGGAGCTCGGCGGCTTTTATAGCCGCGGGGCGGTGCGGGGAGGGGTCCGGGCGAGGAGTGAGGGACGTTCGCTCGGCATTGATGGAGGTAAGGAACAGGGTAGGGCGGCTCAGTGCGGGTGGGGTGGGGAACGCGCGCGCGGCGTGGCGGCTTGCCGGCGGCCGGCAGCTGCCCGCTGTCCGCGGATGTAGGGGAAGAGGGAGGGGTAGGGAACGGCGAAGGTAGGCGGAGGTAGGGGGTAGGGGCGGGAGAACGAACGCCAGCGCTGGCCGCGTGGCACGGAGCGGGTCAGCCGGGCTCGTGGGCGGCGCTGCGCCGCCATCGGCCGGGGCCCCCTAACTAACGATCGAGCACAGAGAAACGCTATTTCCCCTTTTAATTTTAGAAAAACTCCCAAAAGATGAACTGCACAAGGAAAACTCAAAACACCAAAGGCGCTTAGAATTTAGAGATCTACAACTTTGCTAAAAGGATCATCTTCAAATTTTGAACAGTTTGAAGTAGAGAAGGAGGGGTAAAACTAGAGTTTGGGAAATTGGGGCTTTTCAAAAGGAATTAAATTCTATTTTTGGTTTTGACCTAGAACTTTGGTTAACAAAGCAAAACAAGAAAAGGCAAACTCAAATGCATGGCAGGAATGATTAATGCTTAAAGATGATGACATGTCAGGTTAATACAGATTAAACACCGGAGGTGTTACAGCCTTCCCCCCCTAAAAGAATCTCGCCCCGAGATTCTGCGTCTTAAGAAGGACAAAGGCAAAACCTCACATCTATAGAGTATCGAGAAAGTCGGGATGGTTCTTTGCTAAGAAGTCTTCAGATTCCCAAGTGGCTTCTTCTTCAGAGTGTTGGTTCCATTGGATCTTGTACCATCTTGTAGTAGTCCTCCGGGTAACACGGTCCTTGTAATCCAACACGCGAACTGGAGTACTCAGAGTATGACAGATCGGGTTCTAACTCAACACCTTCAACTTCACCACGTGCTTGGGTACTCGGAGACACTTCTTGAGTTGGGAGACGTGAAACACATTATGGATTGCAGAAAGATGGTCAGACAATCTCAGCTTGTATGCTACCTTGCCACAGCATTCCTGAATCTCAAACGGACCAATATAACGAGGTGCTAACTCCCCTTGACTCTAAAACGAGTAACTCCTTTGGTGGGTGAGACCTTTAGATACACATAATCTCCTATCTGGAACTTCAGAGGTCGACGTCTCTTGTCAGCATAGCTCTTCTGTCGAGATTGTGCAATCTTCATATTCTCTTGTATCTGCTTGACTTTTCTTCCATATCTTTTACTAGGTCAACTCCAAAGAATTCCCTTTCTCCAGGTGCAGACCAACTGAGAGGTGTACGACAACGGCGACCGTACAGTGCTTCAAAGGGTGCCATTTTGATACTCTCTTGCAATGTTTCCTAAACAGTAAACGGTAAACAGTCGGTCACTCTTTGTTTAGCGTTTAGGCCGTTTAAACGGTGTTTAAACGGAGTTAAATGGCCTAAACGGTTTTGTATGGTAACACTAAAATATACATATTTATGTATGTAAAAATTAAATTTGCTAGAAACTGTACATATTTGCACATGAAAAAATAAATATTATACCAAATAATATTTTTGGAAGAAATCTAAATCCCACAACATTTCATATGCTCACAATGTTATTAGTTTTGTGTTGATTATGGTAGTCGTAGTCCTCTAATTAACCAAATTATGGATTAAATGGTTGTTTAGATCATTTAATCATGTCTAACTTGATTTTCTTTAGACCATTTAGACGGGTTTAAACGGGTTTAAACGGTCCAACCGTTTAATTCACCATTTAGGCCTAAACAAAACAGATGGCCTCTGTTTACCGTTTAAACGGTGTTTAAACGGACTAAACGGCCGTTTAGGCGAACAGAGCTCTCTTGATAACTGTTATTATATGAGAACTCTGCCAAGGCCAAACAGTCGTCCCAAGTATCTGCGAGGTAAGCACGCAGGCTCTCAACATATCTTCTAACACTTGGTTGACTCGTTCGGTCTGTCCATCTGTTTGCGGATGATACGCCGTGCTATGCAAGAGCTTGGTTCCAAGTGAGGTATGGAACGCTTTCCAGAACTTTGCGACAAACTGGGTACCACGATCAGAAACAATGGTCTTGGGTATGCCATGGAGTTTTACTATGTTGTTCTTGTACAAAGTGGCATAAGCGGGGACGGTGTAACTAGTCTTGACTGGCAGGAAATGAGCTTGTGTTTAGTGAGGCGATCCACGATCACCAAATGGAATCAAAACCTTTTGATGTCTTGGGTAGCCCATTGATAAAATCCATACCGATATCGTCCCATTTCCAAGCAGGTACCGATAAAGGTTGCAATTCTCCTCCGGGCTTCATGTGCACGGCTTGGACTTTCTGGCAGGTATCACATTGAGCGACATACCGGGCGATCTCAATCTTCATCTTCGTCCACCAGAACCTCTGCCTCAAGTCCTGGTACATCTTGTTACTGCCGGGGTGGATAGAGAATCTAGTCAAGTGTTCTTCATCAAGGATTAACTGTTCTCAACTCAGGCACTTTGGGAACTACCAGCCGGTTCTTGAACCAAACCACTCCTACATCATCAATCCTGAAACAATCAGCCTTTCCGGCTTGGACCCTTTCGACGATGTGCTTGATTCCAGGGTTGTCTTTCTGTGCAGTGATGATTGTTCCCTGATAGGGGTTTTCTATAATGATGTTATTCAGAGTTCCTTGCGGAACCATTTCGATACCCAGCTTTCTAGTTCATAGCACAGGGAAGAATCATAGGGTTTCATCATCAGACAGTGCAGTATGACTTGCGACTGAGTGCATCGGCGACTACATTCGCCTTACCCGGATGGTAATGTACTTCAAGATCATAATCTTAATTAACTCAAGCCATCTTCTCTGCCTCATATTCAGTTCTTCTTGAGTGAAGATATACTTCAGGCTTTTGTGATCGATGTACACATTGCAGGTACTGCCCAACAAATAATGACGCCAGATCTTCAAGGCATGCACCACTACTGCTAACTCAAGATCATGGGTTGGATAATTCTCTTCATGCCGCTTAAGCTGCCGTGAGGCATAAGCGATTACTCATCCCTCTTGCATCAAAACACAGCCCAAACCAGTACCAGATGCATCACAATAGACATCAAAGGGCTTCTCGATGTCTGGCTGGGCTAGCACTGGTGACGTGGTTAACAGTCTTCAATGTTTGAAAGGCCTGCTCACAAGCTGGTGACCAAACAAACTTCATAGAACCCTTTAGTAACTCAGTGATAGGCTTGGCGATTCTAGAGAAATCCGGAATGAAACGGCGATAATATCCAGCCATTCCCATGAAGCTGCGGACTTCGTGAACGGTGGTAGGGGCTCCAATCCAAAATGTCTGCCACTTTTCCAGGGTCGACTGACACACCTTCAGCGGATAGGACATGACCAAGGAACTGTATCTGGTCCAACCAGAATTCACATTTACTGAACTTGGCATACAGCTGATGATCTCTGAGGTGGGATAGAACGGTACGAAGATGTTCAGCATGTTCTTCAGGGGGTTTTGAGTAGACAAGAATGTCGTCAATAACAAGACCACAAATTTATCAAGCTCTGGCATGAATACAGAGTTCATGAGGTACATGAAATGGGCAGGGGCATTGGTCAAACCGAAGGACATGACCAAGTACTCATATAGGTCGTATCTGGTAGTGAAAGCTGTTTTAGGAATGTCCTCAGGACGAATTTTTATTTGGTGGTAGCCAGATCGGAGGTCAATCTTGGAAAATACTCTGGCCCCAGCTAGCTGATCAAAAAGAAGGTCAATACGAGGCAAGGGGTATTTATTTTGATGGTGACTTCATTGAGTGGGCGATAATCAACGCATAACCTGAGACTCTTGTCTTTCTTCTTTACAAAGATTGCAGGACAGCCCCAAGGAGATGAACTGGGCGAATGAAGCCCTTATCCAGCAACTCTTGTAACTGGATTTTAGCTGCCAACTCTCTGGGAGGCATTCGATAAGCTCTGCGGGATATAGGAGCAGTCCTGGGCTTTAGCTCTATAGCAAACTCAA
Organism: Coix lacryma-jobi var. lacryma-jobi; assembly: GCA_009763385.1. Taxonomy (NCBI): domain Eukaryota; kingdom Viridiplantae; phylum Streptophyta; class Magnoliopsida; order Poales; family Poaceae; genus Coix; species Coix lacryma-jobi. The sequence continues at coordinate 259,151 of VDCT01000037.1, read as the reverse complement.
CATCACGGTCAGGAGGCAGACCAGGTAGGTCCTCTGGAAAAACATCAGGGAATTCACAGATCACGGGGATGTCTCTGGTTTCTTGAACATAGGTGGTATTCAACTGTGTGGCTGCTGGTTTTGGAGGCATGGGAGTTGGAGAAGGAGTTTGGAGGTATGTTAGGAATGTCCACTCTCACAACTCTATTCAGAATATCAATCATGGCTTTATACTGGCACATCCAATTCATGCCTAAAATGACATCTATTTCCTGATCACGTAGCACTATCATGGTGGTAGGAAATACATGTTCCCCCAACATTACTGGTATATTGCGAACCACCTCCTTAGTACTTATACGCCCTCCAGGCGAAAATATGCAGCAGAAATTTTCTTTCATTTCCCCAAAAGATATCCCATGCTTAATGACAAATGTACGACTGATGAAGGAATGCGATGCACCAGAATCAAACAACACGACTGCGGGATAATTGGCAACGGGAAACCTACCGATCATGACGGGCTCCCCTTCTGGGATGTCGCTGACGGTGGTGTAGTAGACTTGCCCGTGCTTCTTGACAACCTTGCCTTTCTGAGCATGCTGCTGCTGGACATGGTGCTGCTGCTGCTGCTGCTGAGATCCTCCAGGACCCTTCTGAGCATTCTGAGCATACCTCTTAAGCTTTGGCACTCACAAGACCAGTGGCCAAGTTGGCCGCAGTTGTAGCAGGGATGGTTGTAGGCGGTTTGTGGGGTGGTGATACGAACACCTGGGGCGTTCGGCTGCGGGGCACTTTGCTGGTTGGCGTTTGTGGGTGGTGGCCGCGGTACGACGACCACTGCTGGTGGGGGGGTAAGGTGGGCGATTTGGTGGTGGCTAGGGTGATAAATGACTCTCTGGCGCTTGTGGCTGCCAGAGAAACTGCTAGATCCTGCTTTCTTCTTCTTCTTTTCCTCTTGGTACTGGCGATTGCTTTCCTCATAAGCAACAGCCCGGTCAACGATATCATGATATGAAACGGTCAGGTTATTGGACAAACTCCTACGGATCTTAGGGTGCAGCCCCCTAAGGAAGCAGTCCCTCTTCTTCTCGTCCGTGTTGACGTACTCTGAGGCATATTGGCTAAGGTGATTGAACTGACCCACATACTGCATCACTGTGGAGTCCTTCTGCTGCAGTGCCAGGACTGATCAAGCTTCATTTTCATCACTCCAGGGAGGGATGTGGTGTGCACGGAAAGCTGCGCGGAACTCTTCCCAGGTCAACTGATGGCCCTCTGGCTGGGCAGCCAACAGGTTGGCATACCAAGCGCTTGCCGGACCACGAAGCTGCTGAGAAGCGAACCGGGGCTTCTGGGGTCGGTCGTGCGTGCAGTGAAGAAGACCAAACTTCTGCTCCATGGTGCGGAGCCAATCATCAGCTTGAGTGGTTCATCGGCCTTCGTAAAGACCGGTGGACGGGTTTCAGTGAAATCCACATATGTGGTCTCATTATTGATATTGCGGCGACCACGGTATCCATTGTTCTGCTGCCCCTGGTTCTGAGCCATCAGGTTAGCAGCGGCTGCCAAGGCTGCGATGGCATCTGCTAACGTAGCAGGTACAGGTGGAGGGTTTGGAAGGTTGGCATCCTTAGAACTTCCAGCTCCAGTGCGAGTGTTCACAGGCATCTGTTAAGCACTTTGAACTTAGCATTCATAGATTGAGTTCTGAAAACAACTGACTGAAAAGCTTCACTGATACAAAGATAACTGATTGATAAAGATGACTGACAGATCACAACTGACTGATAAGGGGAAAAGGTACGAAAAGAAAGATACAGACCCGACTAGCAAAAGACAGACTAGCGCCCCAACCTAGACTAAGGGTTTAGGTAAGCAGGTGGTACAGACACACGGGATCTCCATCCTCTAACAAAGAGTCTAATCCTCATCGATGATGATCATGTCGTCGTCGTTGTCTTCCTCGAGGATGAGTTCAGGCTCAACGTCCTCGTCCTCGTCTTCAGTGTGGATGTCCTTGGTAGGTTCAATCTTCTCGTCACGTCTTGCTCTTGCTCCACGTCCGGCTCTTCCACTACTCCGTCTCAGGATCCTCAACAACCGGGGGAACCATGGGGTGGAGTTGGTCGTACAGCTGGTGCACTTCTTCATGAAGCATCATGTCGTTGAACTGCTCAATCTGAACCGTGTACTGCCGCAGTCCGTGGAGCTCGGCTCTGGTGACGTCCTCGCGAACCCAAGTGGCATCACGCTGCTGGATGGTGCGAATCACGTTCCGGTTGGCCTGCTCCAGGGAGGCTTGCGTCTCATAGAGCTCCAGACGTGAGTGGTAGCAGTCATGTCCAAGTTCTCCAGCTCAGCCTTCAAATTCTTGATTTCCTCTTTTAGGTTCTTGGGGTGTGCGACGGGGGAAAGCGACGACCGTTGGAGGCTTCGCCAGTCTCTTCTCCCAATGTGTGGTGCCAGCTGGTGGCGGGGCACACCATTGGGTCCAGTCGACTTGCGAGCAGTCAGCTTGATGCAAGCCATGTCTGGATAAGATAAGATGGATGAGGAGAAAAAGGCTAGCAAGAAAAGGTAAAGGCATACTACCCCAACGAACTTAGAGAGGAAGTTATTATATTAACTTAAGTGAATATGATATGATGCATGGATCGTTCCTACGGAACAAGGCAATGCAATAAATAAATAAGGTACATAGGGCTTAAAACATGTTGTCTCGCTAGCTAGTGTTGCCACATAGAAGACAAGATGAGAGAAGCAATTTGGACTCAAAATAGTAAAGTTTAATTTGTTTGGACTCAAAGATCTTTGAAGCTTTCGCAAAACACCGCAACGTTATAGTGAGATGCTCCGATACCCACTCTGTGGTGGAACGGTCCTAATCCCATGGCCCACAGGTCCCCGTCAGCTTCTGACAGCCGAACCTATGTTCCACGTGACCAAGACTGTTCGTCACTGGGCTGCATCAGTGCCCATCGTCCGCAGGATCATCTCACTTTTTCGGTTGCAGCACTAGATACTTTTGCAAATAACATCGGAATACAGAGCGGAAGACTTAAATAACATTAATTTTACAAACCGAGGTTCCAATAGGGTTAAAGGTGCAGTTATTACAGACCAAGTTCGGATAGTAAAATAGGCAACGTAGCAGAGTACAACAAAATAAAGATACTTGCAATCACCCAGCCCGAGGGTGCACAATTACTCTTCGGCCTCATCGGCCTCTTCCTGGATGATGGTCATGCAGCAAGGCGCAAGACACATCGGGGACTCAGTCATACCTGCAGCATGAGTAACAAACCCTGAGTACTGGGGTACCCAACAAGACTTACCCGACTAAAGAAAAAGGGGAGAAGACTCAGGAATGAGAGGCTTAGGATAGTCAAGGTAAGGCTTAAGCAAGATCAAGTATTTTGCAGAAAAGCATTTTGTAAACCTTATTTTATTTTGGAAAGCTTCAAGTATTTCTCAGTTCTTCATTGTTCATGATTCATTTTACATTTTAAAAACATACCTAGTTGAGAACCACTCTCCGTTGACAGTCAGTGACCAAGTCTCCATAACCGAGGAGCAACGTTAATCCGGATAAATAATACTCAGCTGAGGATCCCTATCCACACTGCATATGTAGCACCAAAGCTTGCATATGCCAACTCGTCTTCCACGATTCCTCCAAGATGGACCCGGTCCTACGCCACCCGGAGTACAGTACACCACTCCTATCCAAGTACGACGACCACGTGGGTACATGCTACTTCCGCCATCTCTCCACTCCCAGTGCGCGGTTGTCGGTCCCAATAAAGGATTCCTCGGAGCCAGAGCTTTCCGAAGTATGTGAATAGTTACAAGTCTTAGCCAGCAGGCCCCCATACGGATGGTCCCAATTTTTCCGCCAGGAACCGTACCTTGGTTATATCTCACCCAAGCGTAACAGTCCTGTCAGTTTTCCAACCCTGTCCCGGTCGGTGAACTGTTGAGTCCCGGACTACAACATGACGGCACCGTACGCTAGGACAACCTCTCCTTGCCGTTGACTAGGTACGGATCAGATACTTAGCCAACAGTCGGGAGTAAAGCCAAATTCCCATAAATATTCTTTAAGTGATCACACTTTTGAAATTGGCATTTTATTGCAAATCTATTGTATAGCGTGGCTAAGCATTTTTGCAAATAGTTTTTAAACAAGGCAGGTGGATCTTCAGGTGGAGGTAAATAGTGCAAGTAGTAGGCCATCACACAACTCCTATAACCTAATGCAGTAGTTAACTCAAAAACATTTTAATAAAACCTTTATAAAAACAAGGAGGGTTAAATGCACCGGGGCTTGCCTTGAAGAGCAAAGAGGGCAGGCTCAAGGTCAGCAGTGCGGGTGTCGAAGCTCGGAGTCGCCTCGGGGGTCGGTTCATCAGCAGCTGCCTCGACCTTGACGCCTTCTCCTTCGGTCACTACACGGATGCAATGATGTATGCTATGAGGATGCTGACATGAACAATGCAACACAGGGCAAAACCACAGATTCAAAGAAACAACTATCAACGCGTAAGAAACTTCTAGAAAGGACACAACGATGCTCGAGACCGACGCGGAGGGCTCGGGCGATGCGGAAACGATCGTCCGGCGAGGCCTGGCTCGGAGGCTCGGGCGAGACGGAAACAATCGTCCGTCCGAGGCCTGGCTGGGAGGCTCGGGCGAGACGGAGACGCGGGTTCGCTCGAGGCCTGGCTCGGGCAAAGCGGAGGGTGCGCGCTTGCTCGAGGCTTGGCTTGGGCGAAGCGGTGAAGGTGCATGTCTGCTCGAGGCCTGGCTCGAGCAGACGGTGTGTGTGTGTGCGTCCGCTCGAGACCTGGCTCGAGCGAAGTGGTGAGGGTGTGTGTTCGCTTGAGGCCTTGCTCGAGCGTAGTGGTGAGTGTGTCCGCTCGAGGCTTGGCTCGAGCGAGACGGGAAACATGTGCTCGAGGCTTGGCTCGAGTTAACAGTGAACGTGCGCTCGAGGCCGAGCTCGAGCTAGACGGGGAAAGTGTGCTGGAAAAACAGAGACCGGGGGAGGCTTCGAGTGCTCCCACGGGTCGGAGGCAGGGCTCTGCGAGGCTGAACAAGGGTCGAGGGAGGAGCTCGATGTTGGCGGCGCTTCGGCGGAGCTCTCTCGGCGGCGAGCGGCGTTCCGGCGGCTCTGTCCACCAAAAGAGATCGCCGAGGAGCGGTTAGGAGCACACCAAGGTGAGGAAGAGAGGGTGGGGGTCAGATGGATGGGAGGAAAATCACGGCGACGAATTTTGCTTCTTACCGCGGCAAGACCGTTCGCCGGAGTTGGAGAAGAATCGCTCGCGCCGGGAAAGGAGGGGCGGAGGGGTGAAATTGGTGGCTCAGGAGGGTGGAGAAGCTCAAGGCGACGGCAGCGGCGGCCTAGCGGGCGCTGCAGCTGCAGTGGCTCGAAGGCTCGAGTTGGCGAGGAAGGCGATGGTGGTGGCAATGGCGGAGCTCGGCGGCTTTTATAGCCGCGGGGCGGTGCGGGGAGGGGTCCGGGCGAGGAGTGAGGGACGTTCGCTCGGCATTGATGGAGGTAGGGAACAGGGTAGGGCGGCTCAGTGCGGGCGGGGAACGCGCGCGCGGCGCGGCGGCTTGCCGGCGGCCGGCAGCTGCCTGCTGTCCGCAGATGTAGGGGAAGAGGGAGGGGTAGGGAACGGCGAAGGTAGGCGGAGGTAGGGGCCGGGAGAACGAACGCCAGCGCTGGCCGCGCGGCACGGGAGCGGGTCAGCCGGGCTCGTGGGCGGCGCTGCGTCGCCATCGGCCGGGGCCCCCTAACTAACGATCGAGCACAGAGAAACGCTATTTCCCCTTTTAATTTTAGAAAAACTCCCAAAAGATGAACTGCACAAGGAAAACTCAAAAACACCAAAGGCGCTTAGAATTAGAGATCTACACTTTGCTAAAAGGATCATCTTCAAATTTTGAACAGTTTGAAGTAGAGAAGGAGGGGTAAAACTAGAGTTTGGGAAATTGGGGCTTTTCAAAAGGAATTAAATTCTATTTTGGTTTTGACCTAGAACTTGGTTAACAAAGCAAAACAAGAAAAAGGCAAATCAAATTCAAATGCATGGCAGGAATGATTAATGCTTAAAGATGATGACATGTCAGGTTAATTACAGATTAAACACCGGAGGTGTTACATGTTGCGAGCTGTCCTGAAGAGAAGAATCTAAAATTGTGGGAAGAAAGCTTACCTCATGTGGAATTTGCATACAACAGGGCAGTACATTCCACTACCAAATTTTGTCCATTTGAAATTGTTTATGGTTTCAAACCTACTGCTCCCATCGATCTTTTTGCCATTGCCTATGCAGGAACGTGTGGACTTTGATGCAAGCAAACGAGGTGAATTTGTCAGAACCTCCATGATCAAGCAAGAGCAAACATTGAGAACATGACCAAGCTGTACGTGCAGCATGCAAACAAAGGGCACAAGAAGATGTTGTTTGAACCTGGAGACTTAGTTTGGGTTCATCTACGCAAAGATCGCTTTCCTGAACAACGCAAGAGCAAGCTGCTGCCCCGAGCTGATGGTCCATTCAAAGTGCTTCGCAAGATCAATAACAATGCATATGAAATTGATCTTCCAAATACTTATGGTGTGAGTACAGCTTCAATGTCACCGATCTATCTCCTTTCTTTGGATCGGAAGAGTCGAGGACGACTCCTTTTCAAGAGGGGGAGGATGATGAGGACATCCAAACCATGCAGGACCAGTTACAAGAAGTCGCGCCAAGAAACTACAAGAGCAGGTGAATTCATTCCTAGCCGAGAGTATTTTGAATATAAATGAGGATTTTATACTGCCTAAGTGTTCTACTTTGCTTGTACTTAGGCATATACATGAAGAGAAGGACGCAATCCTACAAGGAGACAAGCTACAGCAAGTTGGACCAGCAAAACGAACCAGGCAAAACGGACTAGTTCAGAGGCAAAAACGGACCAGTTGAAGATCTGTTCATATCATTTGACTCGCAACAGCTATGAAGATGAATGAGGACATTCTGGAAAGCTTATCAAGTCTACTTTCCAATGGTGCCAGTTTTATGATTTTTGGAGTTTCCAAACTCGAGATATGAATAGAATAGTGAAGACTACTCTGAAGGAGAAGAGTCTGCCATGCAGAATATTGGTGCAAATGTTTGTGCAAAACTGTAACCAATCTAAAAGAGTCGTGCAGCATGGTATACATGGTTGGAAACTTTATTGAGTCTAGTTCAAACCCACAACGTGTAACACCTCTGGTGTTTATTATGTAATTAACCTGATATGTCATCATCTTTAAGCATTAATCATTCTTGCCATACATATGAGTTTGCCTTTTTCTTGTTTTGCTTTTGTGACAAAGTTCGAGAATCAAAATCAGAAGTTACTTCAAATTCTTTCAAACCCAAAATTTTGCTTCCTTTTCAGTTTTCAAAATTTATCTCAAAAACTTTTGAGTTTCAGAAAAAGTTTATATTTGCAAAGTTGTTGATCTCAAAATTTTAAGCAACTTTGTGTTTTGAGTTTTCCTTGTGCAGTTCATCTTTTGGGAGTAATTTAAAAATTCTGAAAGGGGGAATAGTGACATCCCTGTGCTCGCTCTGTAGCAAGGGGGCCCGGCGCTGGCGGCGCAACGCCGCCCACGTCGAGCCCGGTTGACCCGCGCCCGTGCCGCGCGCGGCCAGCGCTGGCGCTCGTCCTCCTGGCCCCTACCTTCGCCATCCCCTACCCTCTCCCTCTTCCCCTACGGCCGCGGACAGCGGGCAGCTGCCGGCCGCCGGCAGACCGCGCGCCACGCGCGCGTTCCCCGTCCACCACCGAGCCGCCCTACTCTGCCCCTACCTCCGTTAATGCCGAGCGAACACTCCTCACCCCTCGCCCGGAACCCCTCCCCGCACCGCCCCGCGGCTATAAAAGCCGCCGAGCTCCCGCCATTGCCACCACCAGCACCCGTCGAGGCCGCCAATGCCTTCGCCTTGAGCCTTCTCCACCTTCCTGAGCAACCAATTTCACCCCTTCGCCCTCCTTTAGCTGGCGCGAACGATTCTTCTCCAACTCCGGCGAAACGGTCTTGCCGCGGGGTAAGAAGCAAAATTCGTCGCCGTGGGTTTCCTCCCATCCATCTGACCCCCGCCCTCTTTCCTCACCTCGGTGCGCTCCTAACCGCACATCGGTAACCCCCTCTTGGTGGACAGAGCTGTCGGAACGCCTCTCGCTGCGAGAAGCTCCGCCGAGGCGCCGCCACCGTCGAACTCCCTCCTTCGACCTTGTTCCGCCTCGCGACCCTCGCTCCCGTCCCGTGGTGAGCACTCGAAGCCCCGGTCTCTGTTTCCCAGCGCAAAGCTCGAGCCAGGCCTCGAGCGAACGCACTCACCGTCTCGCTCGAGCCAGGCCTCGAGCGAGCAACACGTTCACCGTCTCGCTAGAGCCAGGCCTCGAGCAGACCACAACTCACCGCTTTGCCCGAGCCAGGCCCGAGCGAACATACACTCACCGTCTCGCTCGAGCCAGGCTCGAGCAGGACACACACCTCCGCTTCGCTCGAGCCAGGCCTCGAGCGAACACGCACTCTCCGTCTCGCTCGAGCCAAGCCTCGAGCGGACACAACGTTCACTGTCTCGCCCGAGCCTCCAAGCTAGGCCTCGGACGGACGATCGTTTTCCGTCTCGCCCGAGCCTCCAAGCCAGGCCTCGGACGGACGATCGTTTTTCGTCTCGCCCGAGCCTCCAAGCCAGGCCTCGGATGGACGATCGTTTTCGTCTCGCCCGAGCCCTCCGTGTCAGACCTCGAGCACGTTGTGTCTTTTCTAAAAGTTACTTACACGTTGGATAGTGTTTCTTGAATCTGTGGTTTTGCCCTGTGTTTGTATTGTTCATGTCAGCATCTCATAGCATACATCATTGCATCCGTGTAGTGACCGAAGGAGAAGGCGTCAAGGTCGAGGCAGCTGCTGACGAACCAAACCCCGAGGCGACCCCGAGCTCCGACGCCTGCACTGCCGACCTCGAGCCTGCCCTACTTTGCTCTTCAAGGCAAGCCCCGGTGCATTTTAACCCTTCCTGGTTTATAAAAGTTTTACTTAAAATGCTTTTGAGTTAAACTACTGCATTAGGTTATAGGAGTTGTGTGATGACCTATTACCTGCACTGTTACCTCCACCAGAAGATCCACTGCCCCTGTTTAAAAACTATTTGCAAAATGCTTAGTGATGCTATACAATAGATTTGACAATAAAAAATGCCAAGTTCAAAAGTGTGATCACTTAAAGAATTTTTATGGGAATTGGCTTTACTCCCCGACTATTGGCTGAGAGTATCTTATCCGTACCTAGTCAACAGCGAGGAGAGGTTGTCCAAGCGTACGGTGCCGTCATGTGTAGTCCGGGGACTCAACAGTTGACACCGACCGGTGGACAGGGTTGAAAAACTGACAGGACTGTTTACACTTGGGGTGAGATATAACAAGGTACGGTTCCTGGCAGAAAAATTAGGGACCATCCGTATGGGGGCCTGCTGGTCAAGACTTGCAACTATTCACATACCTCGGGAAGCTCTGGCTCCGAGGACTCCTTTATTGGGACCGACAACCGCGCACTGGGAGTGGAGAGATGGCGGAAGTAGCTTGTACCCACGTGGTCGTCGTACCTGGATATGAGTGGTGTACTGTACTTCCGGGTGGCGTAGGACCGGTCCAATCTTGGAGGAATCGTAGTAGACGAGTTGGCATATGCAAGCTTGGGTGCTACATATGCAGTGTGGATAGGATCCTCAGCAGTATTATTTATCCGGATTAACGTTGCTCCTCGTTATGGAGGCTTGGTCACTGACTGTCAACGGAGAGTGGTTCTCAACTAGGTATGTTTTTGAAAGGTAAAATGAATCATGAACAATGAAGATCTGAGAAATACTTGAATCTTTCCAAAATAGAAACAAGGTTTACAAAATGCTTTTCTGCAAATACTTGATCTTGCTTAAGCCTTACCTTGACTACCCTAAGCCTCTCATTCCTGAGTCTTCTTCCTTTTTTTAGTCGGGTAAGTCTTGTTGAGTACCCCAGTACTCAGGGTTTGTTACCATGTTGCAGGTATGACTGAGTCCCCGATGTGTCTTGCGCCCTGCTGCATGACCATCGTCCAAGGAAGAGGCCGACGAGGCCGAAGAATAATTGTGCACCCTCGGGTTGGGTGATTACAAGTATCTTTATTTTGTTGTACTCTGCTACGTTGCCTATTTCTATTATCCGAACTGGGTCTGTAATAACTACACCTTTAATCTTATTTGGAACCTCGGTTTATAAAACTAATGTTATTTAAGTCTTCCGCTCTGTATTCCGATGTTATTTGCAAAAGTATCTAGTGCTGCAACCGAAAGGTGAGATGATCCTGCGGACGATGGGCACTGATGCAGCCCAGTGACGAACAGTCTTGGTCACATGGAACATAGGTTCGACTGTCAGAGGCTGACAGGGACCTGTGGGCCTTGGGATTAGGACCGTTCCGCCACAAAACGGCTCGTCTTTTGGAGTTCCAATAAAGAGTTATGGCCAGTTTAGTAGAAACTGCTCTGAAGGCCAACAGTCACGCGAGTCCACTTCGGGAAGCCATCTCCAGAGACCTTTCACATTGCTTATCTTCAGAAACTCTATTTCGTTTTCATACCTATCTAGGAGGGTTGTTCCTAGTATAAATATTCCCTACCTCTAAGCTATTTGGAACCTTTTGATAAATTGATAAACCACCCCTGCTGTTGCAGCGAGTTTTTGAGTGATCTTACTCAAACCTTTGTTCTTGCGAGTTCTTCTTGAACTTGTGAGAGATCTCTCTGAGGTCCCCTACTTCGTGCTCTACGGCTTCCGTTCGGCTGCGCCGTATTGTGTGGATTAGCCCCGGATTGTGGTTCTGTGGTCGTTCAGAGATCGAGTCAAAGTCTTCGTGGTTTCGGTGCCTCTCTCCCCGTCGTTGGTCGCATCCAACCTTGGTCAGGTATAAAGCCTAGTTATCCCGCTGTTCGCAGCAAGTTATCCTTTGATCGCAAATCTACTGTCGTGAAGATCGGGCCATTCCTTTCCGATCCAAATCGGAACCTATCATTGCTGAAAGTCCCAGTGTCGGAAATTCTGACCTTAGGGTTGGAACTTCCGACGCTAGAAGTCGACAACAACCTCTCCAAGCATTCGTGAAGTGATTTTGTGTCTCTCTTTGATTTTATTTTTTACTTGAGCACTTATGGAATCATCTACTATGTGTTGCATCCCTCTTAATAGTACGACTTTCCTAATCACTCAAGATGAATGAAAAAACAAGTTTTAAACCTCTTGAGTTGATCTTTATAGAATCGAAGCCGCTTCTCTTTCACCTTCTTCATTTAGAGGAATGCTTGTCATGATTAGAAGTAGATGTCCCTCGAGCATAGCCAACTTGAGCATGTGACTTGACTCCATACAAGTGATATGATGAAATCCCAAATGTGTCAAGTCACTTCAATCAATATTGTTGCTAGGAATGTTGATTCTCCATTCAATGTAATCTTCAAGCTTGATTGATCCTTCGACTAAATGCAAGTACTTTCTTCTTCACCCTAGCTAGGTTCTTTGGCAGCCAAGTCGTCGCTTGCCCTTCACCCTTGCTTAGTACCTCGAAGACTCTTTCCTTGCTATCTTCATCATCTTCAAGCCATTCAATCACACTTTGCTTTGAATCCTTTGTTAGCCCACATATGAACCATGATTATCCCACAATAGAGTAGCCTTTTTATCAATATCATTCTCATTGTTGTCTTGTGCTTGTGACATGAATATCGTACAACAATCCATCATTTTGGTTTTGCATTTCATTTCAAATATATTGTGAGATAAGCTTTTTCCTGTGTCACACTCAGCAAACACATTAGACCTTTAATCAATGATGTCATCAAGTTATCCAAAACATACTTAAGTGCAACATGCACTTTCAGTAACACCAACCGGGGCTAAAGGATCTTTAGTCCCGGTTGGTAACACCAACCGGGGCTAAAGGTTCACCCTTTAGCCCGGTTGGTGTTACTAACCGGGACTAAAGGTCTTTAGCCCCGGACGCAATTTTTTGCCGAGGCTAAAGCTCAGTTGATAGATCGTCCAAAGGCCTGTTCTCTAGTAGTGAGTGCTCAACGTGCTATACATGAATGATGTTGTCTGACTTCTACTCGCATACGGAAAAAAAGGCATAGGAAGAAATTGGCCAGATGCTTTGTTTGCTTTAGTTTTAGGGAATATATAGATAGACTAGTAGGGTGTACGTGCGACATGCACGTGTATAAAAGATGTCCACACAAGCTTAACACATGGTACGAAAAAATGTTTTGAGACGGCAAAACCCAACTCAACAAATCATGTGTTGTAATAATTACTAAAAAATGCTATGGACTATGCCCAACTCTATGCCCATGATTGATATGGTAGCTCCCAATTGATTAACCCATAAAAAAATATAGATGCTCAGCTAATCATTACGAGCTCTTTTAAAATTCTTAATCAATTAACAGTTAATTTATCTTGTTTACATTATTTCTTTTCCAAAGCAAAGAGAATCGTTTATATCACACTATAATTCTCATCGGTTTATACAAATAATCATATTCTAGCCTCAAACAAATAGCCATATCATCAAAAACATAAAAGACTTCATCTCCTCTCCACATCACGGTGCTCCCATAGCTAGTGCTCCATATCTCCATCTCTTAAAGCGGTTGGCACGCTATGATGCTACATCGACCTGATTATGACATGATATCATCATTTATGATTTCATCACGAGTTCATAAAAGGCATACATAATGAATAATCAGCTTCCTAGATTCATAACAAACTGTTCGACCTATTTTGCATTCACAATATGTAAATCACAATGATTAAGCAGACATACTATAGTTAAAGAATTTTGCAAAAAAACTAATGTCTGTCACATATGTGGGTGAAGCTTTAAGGGGACACCTTATACAAGTGTATTCCATAAATTTATTTTTGCAAAGGATGTACCAAACACATGTAGGCTAAACTGAAAAAATCATTTATACAGTAGGCACATAAGTGATTGCTAGTTTAAAGTTAAAAAAAATGAAAGAACAAATTGGTTCAGGTTAGTGCATAAGACAACTATGTTTTTGACAAAGAAATTTAAAAGTAAGGTACCCAGAAAACAAACATTTTGGCCACACAAATCAAATAAACATTTGAAAAAGGAGAATGTAATAAAGAAGATCATGTACCAGTTGCTTATTTCTAAAATTTCTTCATGACTATACTCAGACATCAGCAAAAAGTTTAATGGTGTGTAAATATCCATGAAATTGACTAAAATAATTCAATGTTTTTCTGCAAAACTCACTACAATATTTTAATCTTATATTACAATTACTATCAGAGAGAACGAACACAATATAACTAAGCGAGCTCTTGTCTTAAGCAATGAACATGGGCCTTGGAGGAGATGTATCTGGTGAAGGGAAAGAACAAGACCATCATCACCACGGAAAAACATGGATTCCTGCGCTCCAATGTTGGTAGCATTTGTTCCTACGCTCCTAGCAATTAAACAGTAGAAACATGTTGATTAGGGATCGAATTGAAATCATATCACCTTTTGGTTTCTCTTGACGCACCTCCTTTCCCTTTTATGTGTCTGCCACCAGCTCGTCTTCGTGATCCAAAGCCATTGCTAGAAAAATGCATTTCCAGTAAGAAAGAACAACTTCAGAAATTAGTCGATGAAAGAACAGACGTTTGATAGTAGCAGGCTACATATGGAAAGCTTTAAGAGGAACCACGACGGTTCTAACTTCTTCTTTTTTTTCTTGAACCACGTAGGAGAACTGTGTGTCATTTCATTAGGTAGAAAAAAACAATAGTGAGGAGCCCCCACAAAGAAACAAAAACACCACACAATCTCTATCTATGAACAGAGCACACACGCGCTGCACAAAGAAGGCAGTACCAAGGCAGTTAGTATAATCAATTTGTTAATTTATGAAAACCATGCAACTATAATTCTTCGAGATCATTCTTAGCTAGGGCAGCTATATACAATTCTTAGATGCTCAGCCAATTTAAGTATATTAGAGACACAACGAAAAAAGACAGAAAACACCAGCCACAAGATATTGTGCATGACTCAAAAAATTTAAACAATGTATCATAAGCAGAATTGGTGTTCATATCCAGGCATTGTACAATCAGAGAACAAAACATGAATACTGATAAATAAGGTATTTTCCCTAATAATAAAATGCCAACAGCTTACAACACAATGCAAATATGATCACTTGCAGGCAAATATGATCAACTTGAGCATATAAGGCACTATAACAAGAATGAGTCTCCGAAAGATATGGGACATACTGTACCATCAGCAAGGCAAAAAAAAAAATCAGCAAATAAAATTGAAACTCTTGTTTGAGCACATTGTCCACAAGCAATGCAGCATCCACACAAGCTATGCACCAGTGGATTACTGGAAGAGTTCCTTAATCTAAGTGGCAATGGCTTGAGAAACTCTAAAATCTACACTGATATAACACTAATTTAGAAACGCACTCAAAAAAAAAAAGAAATCAACGTGACTAACCGTAAGGGATCAGATACCCTTCAACACAGATTGGTGGTGATCTTGGTGTGTATCTCCTGTTCCCAGCTGACCATACATATTATTACCCCATGCCCACAACATTCCTTCCTCCATTGTCAAATTATGGAATGCACCTACAACAATCACCCTCACTTTCTGAAGGCCTTACACACTACTGGTGTATATATTTGCCTGCTGAAAAAGGCAGATGTCAAACAACATATTCAAAAAATTTCACCGCGGTGGGGGCGGGTACGAAATTTTCCCCGTGAAAAAGTTTTGCATTTTGCACTGTTTTTTCACTTTTTCCTGCGTCTGCGTCTTTTCACGTCCTACAACCTGACACGTGGGTCCTCTGTGAGGAGTGGGTGGGTTTTTTGGATGAAAATGTTTTCAATTCTTTAGGACCTTTTTAGTATAGATTAGCTAAAGATATAGATGCGGAAGTGAAGGATTTTTTTCCTTATATATACATACCATACCATTCCTCCTATGAAAAAGATACACAATAACCATATGGAGGACTTATATTTGGAATCACTGAGTCATATCTTGGGCCTTGCCTCCTTCTCAGGCTAAGCATGTGAGGCCTGATCAGGCCTATCCTAGCCCACCACTAAATATAATATGGGTATTTGCACCATGCCCCAATGCATTTGGCCCACGTTGATCTAATTTTTTAACCTAAATCTATATCATCACTTTATTGATTCAAAATTCAAAGGTCCATTAATGATAAAGTGATATCTCTTGAAGTCTATTAGACTATTTCTAATGCAAGTTTCATATGAATTTTATGTACATTAAAGGGGTGACATATCAACATATATATGATGACATGTCACGGTATTAATGAAGAAAGGGAAAGACTTTCGTCAGGATGAAACTGGTATGCATTGTTTCCAAAACTATGAAACCCATTAAAAATGGCATTGGGGACTAAATAGTTTATTTCATCCATCTACGTCCAATCACGTTCCTCGCAATTGAATGCTATCAATAACCTATGAATCTGTACAATAAAATTGTGCAATGTGAAGATATGTTTCATTCATCAACTCAAATCTCTTTAAATGATATGGAGTCTTGAAAACTAAAATAAAACTCACCACCTCCCTGTAAAAAACATACCAACTTTCCAAGGAGAGCTACAAACCAGCCCATCACTAAAATCGGATGTGATCTTCAATAAAAGCAGATCCCTAACGTGGACTCTTTGAAGACTTTTTTTTGAACGACTCTTTGAAGACTCGGGGCCTCGGGAGACAGCAGAGCTGGTGCAGAGCCGTCCGAGGCCTGAGGACGAGGGTTCACCGAGATGTGGCGTGGCAATGTGCCATGCGAAACTTTAGCTCATGAATGCATTATAGTGCTTAGAAACCAAAATGTATCTGTCGGGTGCGAAATGTTTGTTCCGAATGAACTGGCGTAGGAAGTAGGATGTATAATGAATTGCCATGGCATCTTTCTTATCCCAATCACTCCGCGCCGCCGCCGCCGCCGTCTCCGCCGCAAACAGTTCTTGCCCCAATCGAATCTCGTCGAAGCAGCTCGTTCACTTCGTTCAGGCGCCCAGCCCTCAAGATCAACCGGCTGATTCTCCCTCCGGATTACCTCGAGGTAGACTTTCTTGCGCGATATGATCCTTCTACCGCAGTCGTCCTGTCGTTTTAGTCTCTAGTTCCATCCCCCTCTTTCAAGAATCCTAGTTCCCCTCTTCCTTTCTTTCGAATATCATGCAGATCCGCCCGGTTGGCCGTAGATAGACTTCTTTTTCCTAGGCCGTTAAATGTCTGACGAGTCTCTGATCCCGTGTCTTTTGATTTTGAGTCTGGTAGGGGAGATGGCGATGATCCGGCGGTTCGTGAACATTGTGGCGGAGAACTGCCGGAGCGGCGTGTACTCGGTGCACCGGCTCGACGTCTCCAAGCACCTCTTCTACCCCTCGACAATCCAAGCACATGCAAACGCTACCGTTGGAACCATAGAGAGGTTGCAGGAGCTACCTTCACCGTGCATTCGCATCCAACCGGCCACAATTGCGGGGCAGACAGACCCAAGAGGGACTTCTTCGGGCTCGTGAGCACAAAACCAGCACCAGCGAGGGCAGGATCCTCTACATAAACAGGGCGGGTCACTCCGTTCTTTACGACATTGATTCGGGCACGAGATTCATAATACACTCCCTCAGCGGTGATAAGGGACGCCAACCCATCTTTGTCTCGGTTCCCTCTCCAGATGCCAAGAACAGTTGTGAAGATCTGTACATGATGGCCAGATCCCCTCATCATGTGGCGGGGTGGGGCTCCTGCTTCGACTCCTCAGATCAGGCCATGAGCACCTGGGGCGAGTGGCAGGCCCTTCCACCCCCACAACTTTCGTCGACAGCCTTGGGTTATGATACTGACAACCCAGCCATCATCTGTTCCCACACGGTGGTTGATGGTGGCCGCACTATCTGCGTGTCATTCGCGAAGGGCTTTGGCACCTACTGCTTTGACACTGTGGAGTGCGCATGGAGGCAAGTGGGTGACTGGTGCTGCCCTTTGAAGGTGGAGCTGAGTATGCCCCTGATCTCAAATCTTGCTGCTGGATTATCCCCTGAAAGCCCGCACCACCTGTGTGTGACGCCTGAGCTCTCCACAATGTGATGGACCAGCCACCTGAGCAGCAGACCTGGGAGGATCTTGTCACACCCTGAGAATTGGTCACCAACAACTGTCAGACTCATCAACCTGGGTTCAGGCAGGTTTTGCATCGCCAAGCTCTTTGCAGTAAGCGTGGCACATATGACTTAGACTATTACGATCCCTTGGATGTTGAGTGTGAGATTGCTATCTTCATTGGTGTTGAGATTGGCAATGGGCACAAGGTCCATTGTGCTCAAGCATAAGTCCATACAATACCAGATCACGGATGATGTCATACCGTGGGTGCTATAAATCATCTAGGTAGACTGAGTACCTCCCTTGTCTTTCATGTATTTTGTTAATGCATTAAGAACCTAATAGATTGATGCATAAGCTAGTGTTGTAAGAGATGGATTTGATCTCTAATATATGCATGTTGGTCTGAACTTGTTGGGGACTAGTGGCTGACCTTAATATGTTGAATTGTTTCAATGAAAATGTATTATTTGTTCACATCATCTTTTACAAGGTCATGGAAAATGGGATAGGATTTTAAATGAGAACATACTTTTCTTACAAAAAAATACTAAAACAAAAGCTTTTTGGTACTTTATAAGGATGACTTTATTTGCATGTAAGTAAAAAGATGGACTGGAGTCCAACTGGTACTACACCTGGTTAGGCTCTTATGTGTTTGCTAACGGCATGGTATGTGCGATGTGAACCTGCAATTGATTTCTTTTGTAACTATTTTTGAAAATATCTTTGTAGCTGTTAATATTGTCACTGTTAATATTTATACTATTGTTGTAAAATTAGTTGTAGAGTTCATTGGCTTACACCTGCATTATATAGCTGCAGATTTAGTGATATTATTTTTTTAAAAAAATATTTCTACCTTGCACAGCCTCAAAGGAAAAGTAGTAATTTTGAGGCTTATTTGTTGTGGATACAGTTAAAATATGGAAGCAACACAGTATTTTGATTGGGTATTGAGGAGAGATTCTGTGTGGTTTCTGTTCTCATGTTTTTCTTGTTGGATGTGGTCATCGTTCTCTTCACAGATCTGTGTAAATGCATGTACTATAGTGGTATGTATATCTATGCTCATGTAGCTTTTTAAGACCTTAAAGATTTCATGTCTCATCAGATCAGAATTTATAGTCAAACTATCATTAGAACTGACATGCCAATTCTGCATTTATAAAGACGATACATCAAGATTCGTAAAATATACTTATTGCAGCACAAAATGTAATTGATGGTAGCGGAGACCATGCAGCAATAACATATTGCAGCTGAAAATGTACTTTCAGTAGCCACTAGAAGCCGAGGCGTGGCGTTGCCGCGCGCAGTCTGTGGAGCGAGCCATCTGGTAATATGATTTTGCTTTGTAAATATTGTTAAGATCCCACTGTTGTGTTGCTAGTGCAATAGATAAGAGTTTGCTATTATTTACCGTCGCTCGTGGATCAGGTCAAGTTCATTACTTTGAAACAGCTATGCAATTTTTTGGTAATAGCATAGAAGTATTGTATCAATTAATTTACCTACATCTATTTGGGAATCATAAAATCTATGTTTTATAAACAATATACACGGCCAAACATAAAGCTATATATGTTTGTTTATTGGAAAGTGGGATATTAATTTGTAAGTTGCGCATGAGCTCCTATGGTCAAAGTTAGTGTTGAGCAATTATTTGTTTAGATGACATCATAACAGTGAAGAAAATATTCAACAAAAGTTGTATCCTAGGCAACCCTCTTTTCTTTAGCTTTGATGTGATCTGGGTCAGAAAGAGTAACTTCTAGCATTCCAATAATTGATGTAGAGTAGCTGTGCATTGCATATGGATGGTACAGAACGAACTCTGGACCAGCCTAAGTCAGGTTAAGGTAAATTGAAACGATGACAGTATCCAGCCTTTGGTATCAGGGTAGTGAATATGTTGTGGCCTTGGCCCTTGGGTAGTTTAAGCAAAGGTAAGGTGCTATCACAGAGGCACAATAAACTCATGATAATTTAAGTAAAACATGAGCATTGAAGTCACAACAGTAATCCTAAAGAGATAAACTCTACTAACACTTCCTAATTTTACTGAGCATAGAACATTTTAAATTTTGTGATGGGGTCTTCTCCATGTGCGGAATTGACAAGGCCTTTATGTAGGAGACACATCATGTAGAATTTCAATTTTACGCTCATTTGGTGACCAATTGTAGAAGATGCTTGATTTAATATTAATTGCAATATCTGACTTTAGTGATGTAATAGTATTTCAGAATACATTATCATCGAATGTCTCCATGGTTTTCGAAATGAGTTCTTTTTTTTAATATATAAATGCACCTGCTGAACTTTGGAATTTGAATTGTTGCCAGGAGCTTAACATTTATCAACCATGTTTGTTCTTATTACCTACACATATATCTGAATGTTTAATTTCATCGCAGTTGGCGAGAAAGGGAGGGTGTCTACGGAGTACATGTGAGAGCATACCACAATGAAGCTTTCCATCAGCAAAGGCATTGGGTCGAGCAACTTACAGGCAAGGCGGGTATCACCGCAGGAGGGCTACTGCCTATCGCTTGTATTTCGTGTGCCCTTGATAAAATGCCGAACACTGGGCTGCTTGCTCGTTTTAATTCCCGTTGCCCTCATTCATACATACTGCAGCCATGGCAATGCACCCGTGCGACCACACGTTGCCTATGCGCCGGCCAGTTCGCCCACCGTACGTGAGGCGACGAAGTCACTGGAAATTCGCGTTTGTACGCAGCATTCGCTGACCACACCACAGAGGTTGTCCCATGATGCACAATTAAGCTTGGTGCTGGACCGGCGCCACCTTGTGGCGGTGTCGCACTGTTACCAATTCGTGCGATCCTCGGGGTGGAGCAGCAGACGCTATGGAGAAGCTTGGCCTCTCGGCCGTGCGAATGTGCGATCCTCTCGGCTCTCCATGAGCCCGGCGGCAGGTGACGCGGAGAGGCGGCCGGCGCAAGTAGCCGCGAATGAGGAAGAGGCCGCGGAGAAGAACGAGCGCGACGCGAGAAGTCGGCGGCGATGGTAAACGTTAGCAAACTAGCGAAGCATCGAGGGGCTCATCTGGCGTGCTTGCGTGCGCGTGAAATCCGACGATCAAGAGATATGAGCGACGTGGCCCAATCTTATGGCTGAGCTTGGGGGGCAGGATTCGGAAATTAAATGGTTTGTTTGGTTCGTTACCAGACCATGCCACACTTTCGTGCCACAAACTATGGCTCAATGTGGTAAGCGTTTGGATAACGTCTAGCTTAGGCGTGCCAGCTTAGTGGTGATTGGTTGCTTGCACTAGTTTTGTAGCCAGGTTAACATGAAACCAGGTTAGCTTTAACCAGGCTAGAGCAATACAGGGGTGTGATTGGTTGGGGTGGCTTAAGATAGCCTGCACTGCCAAGATTTTGTGTTGGTTAGATGTATTGGGTGATACGGATACCTTGCACAGAACGAAGGCGAAGTTACCTCTCATCTCTTTCCTCCTTACCTGTCACACTGCTCGCCGCACGTCCAACCCGCCGGGCCGCCGCACACGCACCGTCGCGCGCCCTCGCATGCCAACCCCACCGCACCTGCCCTCGCTGCGCCACCGCTCGCCATCCCTGCAACCCCAAGCTCCTCCATGGCGGCTCCCCCGTGCCCCTCGGTGGCCCTGCCCAGGTGACCCCCCCGATCCCCGAAGCAAACTGAAGAACAGAGCAAGCTGCAGCTCAATCTCAAGCAAATCCCTCACGTCTCCCTCTCTCCTCCCCAAATCCAGAGCCGCAGCCTTGCTAGTTCGAGCAGCACTAGCCACATAGGTGCCTTCATCCGCCAAATCAAAGCAAGCAAGTCCGGCGGAGACATGTGCCGCCCCGTTCGCGCCATGGCTATGCTGCTGCGGGTGCTCGTGGTGCATGGCCGTGGGACCCGAGCTTCTTCGCGGCACCGGCTCTCGCCACGCCGCCCCCGAGCTCCTCCACGGCAGCGGCCCCGAGCTCCTCCGCGGCACCGTCGACCAATATCTGCCCATGGCTCTTCTCCTTGGAGAAGCAGGCTCCATGGCTCACCCCCGCCGCCGCCAAGCTCACTCCCCGCCGGCGCACGCGCAGCAGCAAATCGATTGGAGCCAATCCAGTACCGCCCGCGGTGGCGAGGCTGGCCGTGGCGGCGGCTCCAGCCGCATCCTCTCGTCTTCAAGCTCCCGCACGGCGCGGCCCATGGCCCCGTGACCGGAGCCCGGCTTGCAGCGAGGTCATGGCGCGGATGTCCTGGTCGGCGCCGCCGCGTCCCTGCCAGCCTTCGAGGCGACCTCGTCGAGCGGGCACCGCGTGCATGCGCCGCCGCTCCTACACCAGCGTCGTCCCCGTGGCGGCTCCGGCTGTGGCGCCGGCGGTGCCGTCGTCTGCGGGTGGAACTCCTCAACGCCGCGACGAGGCTCCCACACGAGGCCGGCGAGGCTGGAGCGGCACGTCCCAGCGTCGAGGTACGGCAGCGTGCGGCGGGCGCGGACGGTGTGCGATGGTCGACGAAGGGATGGTCGGGGACGAGCGACGCCGGCGGCGGCGCGGTAGGGAGGTAACCTGAACCACCATATGGCCCGTTGGGGCCTTGTGCAGGCTGCACAAGCTGTGTAACGCAACTCTCCCGCGTTTCCAGCTAATGCAGCCGTACACACATTTGGCCAGCCGGAGCCTGGCTAAGGGCCCAATGCAGGAAACCAAAACAGTGTCGGGCTGCATTATGGGGGCCGGCTAGCCCTTAGCCACCCATCCAATCACACCCTTAGTTCATTTCCTTGCCACACAACGTCTAAGCTCTGGCAAACAAAACGTTCGCCGCATGTCAGGCGCGCCGCTGTTGCGCGTGGCAAGCGTGGCACCATCCAAAACCTAGGTTTTTGTCCTGCCCTTTGTGTCCCCTCTCATATAGAAACATTCACTGATGACAGTAGTGGGCCGGACCAGCCCATTTCGTATCCTAATTCGACCAACCCAACTCCTGCTTTCTCTACGAGACCGAGAGGGGGGGGGTGTCGGTGGTGTCCGATGTCGTGACAGCGCAAACGCTACAAACTCTTCACAGCTCTTTAAAAAAATAAAAAACTTCACCCTATTCTTTAAAATCTGTGTTTTTATTTTTATTATCGCCCGCGTGATGCAGACGTGATGCAGAGTAGCGGTCAATGTAATCGCGGTATTTAAAGTCGTCGTCGACATCCTTCTTATCAATGCGGTAAATATATCAGGTTTGCGCCTCGCGCGACGCCCCAACTGGGTTAGCGGTCCGGGGTTAGGGCCCAAAGTTGCCGAGATCAGAGCTCACCGGCGGGCGTAGAAAAGGTGACCGGGGCGGTGGTGACGGTTGCGGGCGAAGGTGCGAAAGGGCGGTGCCGATGGTGGGGGCAGAGACACCGGAACCAGGGGTGGAGAAGGAGGTGGGGGCGGAGACGCCGGAGGAGGGGTTGGCATGGAGGCGAGCAGTCGGCGACGGAGACGGATCGGCCGTTGGAGTCGAGGGCGGAGAGACAGTGGGGGGTGGTGGAGGTGGAGACAAGGAGAAGGGACAGGGTCACGTCATCGGCTTAGACGCGGGATATCCTGGTCCTTATCAATGGCATGGGCCTAGTGCAAAAAGAATGGTGGTGGTCCTTCCCGTTGCGGCGTCGCCCTCATCGCTAGGATTGGATCGGACTAGTGTTGTTAAAGAGAGGCTTGCCTCACAAGGCATTGGTCCTGTGAGGAGCCAACTCGCCCCTTTTATGACGAGTCAAGTCATATAACAAGTAGTCTATTACTTGTCTAAATATACATATTTTTTATCATTATTACCTTCTCTTTTCTATTTACTCCACACCCTGAGCCCTTGAACGGTTTTAGACTGACCGCACTCATCATCCTCTGTATTCATCCTCTAAAAGGAATATTCCGCCTTGTCATCAAATTCTCTGCTCTATATCACTTTCTCCCGCACTCATTCATCCCCTCTATCTCATACTCTATACTAACTCTCAACAACGGCCCTATTTGTCATCCTCTGTAAATTTATCAAAATATATTCATGTGAGATCTTGTTTTGAAGGATTTTTAAAACAAATTTATGGTGCAATCAGAATTAATTTAGTTTTTTTGGTTTGTGAGCTATAACATTTTGTAGCTAGATCAAATAGTGGGCCCCACCACCATTGCATGCATCAACTCTCTCCTCTCTATTCCACGCCTCTCTCTGTTCTCTCTCGTCTGACAAACTGTCTCCCACCCACGCTCTCTGTTCGTCTGACACGCACAGCGTAGCGGATCACCGGAAGACGCTGGGCATAGGGAATGGCGGCGCGTTCGACGATACTGCAGTACCGCGCTGCAGCATTTCAATCCTCTACGTGCTACTGGAGGATGGTTTAGAGTAGAGCAGTGCGGACAGTCTATGCTTGCATGAGAGTCTTAAGCACTCTTCTCTTCATTCTTTCTCTGCCCTCCCATTTGCAAAAATATTAACTAGCTTGACCATAAGCCCCTTATTGTACGAAGGCGTAATGGGCTCGTGGGCCCTCTATACTCATCCTTGACCGTTTTGCCTAAATCAACATCAACAACAAGGTACATAAAGGAGCTATGTGGAGAGGAGGTGACCTCGGTGGTGCTACGGATATTAAGAGGGGAGGATGACCTCGGTCGTCGCCCGTACAACCCCGTACCCATTCGAGGGTACTCCGGCGGAGGAGGTGATGGGAGTAGGCAGAACAGTGCCGAGGAATGACCGGAGCTGGTTGTGTCAGAGGCACAGTGCGGCGCACGCCCTGAACAGTTGTCGTTGCCCGCGTTACGGGGGCACAGTGCTGTCAGGCTCTGTCAGGGCGACGTGCGGCCTGCGGTTCACCTTTTGACTTTGGCGCCCGGCGTGCGGAGATGGCAATTAGTGCCGTAACCGCGACGTGACGCCCGCTCGAGGGTCAGGGTGCGGCCCGGCGAGGCGGAGATTTGCGATCTGCCGCTCGAGGGTGCGAGATACCCTCAAGCGAGGCGGAGCCAGGGCACGAGGGCGGCGTGACCCAACGGGCCGCTATCGGGCTGCGCCGGATGGTGGTGGGCCGCATGATTTCGCATATGCGGGCCCATGTGGTATTGGAGGTAATCTTATTTTGCGTTTTTTCGGGTGATTACCCTGATGGTTAAGGGACCCCTTAGTTTGGTCCCCGACGGTAGCCCCCGAGCCTTTATGGGAGTGATTTCACTCGCATAAAGGCTCATGATCGAGGTGATATCTCGCGGGTGCCCTGTGTCGGGGTCCGTTTCTGAACGCGTATGACTTCCGGGTGGGGCGCGCTAGCGTACCCGCGGGTGTAGCCCCCGAGCCTTTGTAGGAGTGATTTCACTCGTGCAAAGGCTATAATCTTTACGCATCAGGCCTAGATTTGGGGGTAACACCACGCACGGGTTCGAGCTTCGCGCTCGAGGGGTGTCATGTCGCTGTGCGGGGAGCCCCCGAGCCCTTTGGCGTAGAGGGACGATCAGGGAGAGCTCCTCGTCTTTTCGTATTGCAACCCTCGCTTCCCCTTCGAGGGCTGAGGGGTGAGACGCTCCACGCTACCCTCGAGCGGGTTCGCGAACGCGGTTGTCTCGGTGAGCTGTTAGCGGGTGGTTCAAGTGGGTGTCCGTGCCCCGTTCGTTGGGGGTCGGCTCGTGGTCGGGAGACACGTCCATCAGCAAGCACTCGCAAAGGTTTTCTAGGTAGGGCTTGGTCCCGTCCGACAGGGGCCAAGGGCGCGGAAGCACTCCCTCGATGGGATCCCTCAACTAGCTGCCTTTGTCCGGCCTTGAACACAACAGGGCGTCCCCAAACTTCGCGTTCGGGGTAAAGTCATGATGAGCACGCCCGAATCGTCCCTGACTCTGTTGATCTGGAGCGCCTGTCGAACCCGTTCGAGGCCAGGCTCGAGCTCCTGATCAGTAGGGCCACGGAGGAGGCGTATGATGCCGGAGCCTCTCCGCTCGAGGGTCGGGCAAGCCGCCCTACCCTTCGTTCATTTTTGACTTGGCCGGGGCACCCGCTCGAACCTGTTCGAGGGTGGGACTTCGAATCCTGGCCTCGCGAAACGCCTCGAGGCGATTTGGCTTACCTTGGAAGCAATCGTCGTTCTACGGTCTTTTGACCGGAAGTGGCCGTTCGCATTTGTGCGATCGTGGCTGACGTGGCGCAACGTTTCCGCGCGGTGGGAGTAGTGGGCGCGCCTTTTTAGGCAGAGTGGTACGCGTGGGCGGGAGTTGAGGCGACGGGGCGCCCAGGGTGTCAACGGCGCCAGTTCGTTTTACCGCGCCGCAGTTAATGCGGCCGCCCATGCCGGAGCGGTTTCCGCCTGGTGGGCCCGCGTGCCAATGACTGGCCACGACCGCCGCATTTGGGCGCGTGTGCACCGCCCTGGGCGGTCAAGCTGTTTCGCTGGCACGATAAATGAGTGCGTCTTTCCAGCTGTGACAGCGCGTCAGTTGAGGCGACGCGACGGTCACGGAGGTGGAAGTGATTCGCCCTGCCACCCCGTAGTGAGCGCAGCCGTTCGCGCCGGGGTGGTTTCCCACGATTGGGCCCAGGTGCCAGCGACCGACCGAGTCTTAGCGATCCCGATTCATCCTCCTCACCTTCCCTTATTCGCTCACGCCGCGGCTGTTTCGTCCGTGAATCAGGCGCGAAAATCGCGGAGCGAGCGGGTCAGGTCTAAGGGATATGATTAAAGTGTGTTTTAGTTGGAAAATTTTGTAAAATTTTTTCATGTAGCACTTGGTTGTTATTTTGACAAACTTTGTCCAAATATGGACCACCTAGACTCAAAAGATTCGTCTCGATATGTACATACTAAAAGTACAATTAGTTATTTTTTTATTTACATTTAATGCTCCATGCATGCGTCTAAACATTGATGTGATGGAAATTTTGTAAATGGAGGCAACTAAACATGACCTAGGGCTGACCGTCCGGTACGGAGGGCGGTGTGCACGCGCCACGCAAGCCCGGTGACTGTTTTCGTCACGGAGATAACAGCCCCTGCCCCCGGCGCCTATATAAACAGGCATCAGGGGGGGTGAAAGCCATCAGGGAGCCTTGTGATCCTTGATGGGTCCGAGAGCGAGGGTAGAGTAGTCCAGGGTCCCGGCCTTGGTGCGCGCATTGATGCCAGAAGAAAGTCGGAACGGCGGCACACTGCCTGTGGGAAAGGAGCAGGACGTTGAGCTACTCATCGGGGAGGCAGGGACCTTTCCGGTGGTGAGGTCCTGCAAGGATGCCGCGGCGGGCGCATCATTCGCTAGGAAACTAGCAAATGATGTCCGTCGTTGCCCTCTCCGCGAGGGCGCTTATCGACGGTAGGACGTGAAGCCAGGTCCTGTTTGCCGTTGATGGGATTCAACGTTCCCCCTTCCCGCAGCCGCGCGACCGCGAGGTCCTTCAGTGGGTCGGATGCCAGAAGAAAATCGGCGAGAAAGCTGTGGAAACTGCTTCTCGTGATAGTGTGCTGGCCGGCTCACTGAAGTGGTCCAAGAGCCCCGTTGGAGCGGCTCATGTCTTTGTATCTCTAAAATGGCCTATGGCCGAGTGTAATTTATCCTTGTAAATTCGCCATTCGTGATGTGTAAGGAATAATTTGTTTGCATGTCTAACCTTTTCGTGGTTAGCATGGTCTTGTAACATGCTGGACGTTTTTTATGCGATATCGTGTCCTTTCCCGTGATCCTAGAGTGATTTCCGCGGAGGAGTTCGTGTTCACGAGTAACTTAGGTGTCAAGTGGCGAGAGGGATGCCCTAGCCTTTCGAGGGCGTAGGCGGTCCCGTGGCTCGGTCGACTTTTAACCATAGTAGGCTCACGCCTCGCTTTCATCCTCCCTGACCTTCGAGGAAAGGGGATTGATAACTCGTCCGAGGTTTGGCCGGGGGAGCTAGTCTCCCTCATAATCTTCAGATGTGTTGGTGAGCCTAGCATCGCGGCTGGAGACATCGAAGTTGCTTTCCGCGAGTTTCTGAGGAAATTTTTGGCATTCGGCCCCGTATTTTCATGATTAGTCATGCGTCGAAGGAGTATATGATTCGAGCGTCGTTTTTGAGTTTTGCAATCGAGTTTGTTTTTGTTCATTGTTCGTATGTGTCGGGGACCAAACTAAGGGTCCTTAACCATTAGAGTAATAACCCTCAAAAACGCAAAATAAAGCTGTCACCCATGACCGCATGGGCCCGCATCAGCAAAATCACGCAGCCCACTACCATCCCAGGGCCCAACAACGGCCCACGAGGTCACGCTACCCCGCGCTCGGTTCCGCCTCGCTCGAGGGTACCCCGCCCCCCTCGACTACGGATCGCCACTCCGCCTCACTAGAACTCGCTCCGACCCCTCGAGCGAGCAGCACGTCAATACAAACTCTCATCTTTCCATTTTTCTTGTATATAGGGACTACGCTTGAGATCCACTTAGCATATCTACATTGCCCGAATGAATTAGCTTCATAAAGCTAAGTAATTTCTGTTTTTACATCGGTCATAACTCTGGCTCTAATCCTCCTCGGAGCCTGCTTCACTGGTTGACTCCCAGGTTTGATAGGTAGCCGATGTTCGACTAATGTTCGATCAAGACCAGACATCTCAAATACTCCTAAGCAAAACATTCTTTATACTCTTTTGCAAAGTGACAAGTTCCTGTTTAAACTAGGATCTAACTTTAGCACTAATATATGTCAGCCTTGGCTTATCACCATCCCCAATATCAACAGCCTCTAATTCATCGGCGGACGTAAAACCCTTGCCCATCTTGCCTTCATCTTCATTGACTAAATAATCCATTATATATATTTTTTTTGAATCGACTGTGGATCGGCTATTGCCATCATCAAAACATCTTGATGAAACTCCCTCATGAACCTTTCCGAGAGAAACACCTCACATTATCAAAGTTCCAGTCATTGGGATCATGTATGCTATGCTCATGTTGAATCGGCTGGTATCACCTCCACAGTATCCCTGATCCATTGAATTACATTTTGATGCATCGTGGATGGAACACAGCAATTGACATGGATCCAATCTCTTCCCAATAGTACACTGTATGAGCCTTTTGCATCAACCACAAAGAAGGGTAGTGCAAACTTTTACTGTCAAATTTAATTCAACTCATACAACACCTTTGGTAGTTGACACATTCCAGCAAAATCTGTTAATCTCTATCAGTCTGGCTCAGGTCCTCTGCAGTCTTCTTGAGTTTTCTGAATGTGGTATATGGCATGATATTAACAACTGCACCTCCATCAACTAACATTCTGCTCAGAGGCCTTCCATCGTCAAACCCTTTTAAATATAAAGCCTTTAAGTGAGAGTGTTTTTTAGGATTCTCGAATGTAGCTCCTTCTGCTTGATAGATCCATTGAGCTATAGCTTCTTCATCATATTCTTCCTGTTGGTCAGTGGATCTAAACTCAGCAGCAATATGAACGTAGCAGATATATTAGCCGATTGCCCCCTTTGGTCTTATCGGCTATTTGCTTTACCTACCAGACTCTGGGTTCTTTTCTAAATCTCATCATTCCTTACCTTTGAACCCGATGCTTCTGGATTCTGGTGAGACCACCTGGACACACCACTGTCCTTCTTGCCAACATGCTCACGATCTTGATCAGCTACTCTTACTCCCAAACGATCATGAACACTTTCATTTTTTATGCGCTGATCTGTTCTCTCAAACCTCAACCTCTCATATACAGATCGACGGTTGTCTCTTGGCTGCCTATACTCGCAATATTGCTCACTGCACTCAGGGCAATTGTAACACATAGATTTAATTTTCCCAAATAATAAAAGAAATTAGATATTAAATAGGTTGTCTATTTAATTAGTGGAGGAAAATAAATTTTATTTAATTATGTCATGTTGCATTCATGCCATTGCATATTTTATGGGTGAAAAAGAAATTTGTTAAACCCGTAATAGGGCGAATCGAATTTATCTAAATAGAAAAAATAAAAGATTTATGAAAAATTTTAGAAAATCAAACCCAAATTTTATTGTCAAAACCTAGGGGAAAATATTTTGAAAACTTTACAACTTCTTTTGGTTTCAAACTGATTTGAAACTTGTCTTCAAATGAATTTACAAAGGTTTGCAAAAGAAAAAGGAAAAGAATTGGCATTGGGCTCTCTCCCCATTTTTCCCTCTCTCCCCATTCCTGAACCAGCCCAAGCCCCTCACTCCAACTTCGGCCAGCCCGCGCGCGCCTCTCTGGCCCACCTCTCCCTCGGCCCGCTCCACACTTCTCCACTCCCTCTCAGCTCATTTCTTCCCCGACGGCTGTAACATCTCGGCTCAGGGCTTAATAGGATTAATAGATATTCGTACCAAAAAGTTGCAACTTCTTTTCGGAAGCCCATCTAAAAACTCCAAAGTTAAGCGTGCTTGGCTTGGAGCGATGGGTGACCGACCGGGAAGTCTTTCCCGGGTACGCATGAGTGAGGACAAAGTGCGAGAGAAAAGACTGGTGTTGGTCTGTGGGATAGTCTAGGTCCTATGAAAGCTGCCTGATGTAAGCGGGCCCGACCTCGAGGAGGCGGGACGTTACAGCGGCCCACACCGAGCAGGCCTGCTGGGTACGCATGAGTGAGGACAAAGTGCGCAGAAAAGACTGGTGTTGGTCTGTGGGATAGTCTAGGTCCTATGAAAGCTGCCTGATGTAAGCGGGCCCGACCTCGAGGAGGCGGGACGTTACAAGCGGGCCCACACCGAGCAGGCCTGCTCGCCCACCAAAACCTCGCGCAGGCCCGCCCTCCTCATGGCCCAACTGAGCGGAGGCCCACGCCGCCTCATCCTTTCACCCCACACCTCTGACTGACGCCACACCCGCGCTTGCAGTCACTAACGGGTGGGGTCATCCTCGCGCTTTCTCCTTTCCCCGGCCCCCGCTCCACCGGTCGCTCCCAACCTCCCTCCCCGACCTTCCCGGGAGGATTCCGCAACACACGGGGCGCCGCCATCCCTTCCCATCGCCCTACAATACAACCAGCCTACGCACCCGCCCCACGCATCCCCCATCTCCTCTCCCAATCCCCCCACCGAGGCAACGCCTTCATCGTTGGCAAGCACCGTGCACACACCGAGCTCCACTGTGATACTCGCCCTCCGTCCTCCTCTCTGACTTCCCAACAACTTTGTGGGAACGCCGCTGCTCCGACGCGTCCAATCAGGGTCTGTGGAGTGAGTTTTGCATCTTCGCGCAGAGGAGCCGCTGGAGATCCGAACCTCGAGCCATCTTCCCCGTCGTCGGACTCCCTCGCCGAGCCATCTCCGACGAAAAGGAAGCCTCCAACGAAGTCGGGGTGAGGTTCTCCTTCGATCCCGCCCACGGACGCAATCTCTACCACCCTCTAGGCCTCCTCCCGAGTTTCCAGCCATGGCGCCGCCGCACTAGGCATGGCGCATGGCGCCGCCGTGTCCAGGTCGCCGACGGCGGCTGCAAAACCTAGCAGCGTTTCTCGGCCATCCGACTCACATTTGTCGGTTAGGATTAGATCCCTCGGTGAAGCGGTATAGACCATGCCCTTGGCCGCATGGACTTGGTCCACCCCGCCTGCGCCTCGGCACCCACCGCACAGTGGCACACCGCACCAGGGAGATCACAACACGTGGAGCCATGCGTCGTCCATGTCGACACTGCCAACGGGTCACGGTGTTTTTCCTAAAGACACCCCGTAGTTCCTAGGAACCAACCCGCACTCCATGTCTACTGTGAGCTGAGTCGTTCGTAACTTACCAACAGGCCTTAACCTTTACATGTAATTGAGGCACGGTCCCCATGCCAACTCACCCTATTTCCACCTACGTGGCACCGCCGTGCCAATAGCGCACTGCCACGTGGCGCCCACGTCAGCCCAGCGCCAACAGCTTTGGCTATTTTCTAAAGAGACCTCAAACTTCCCTTGAATCAACCCACAGTCCTACTTGACTGTACACTGAGTCTCGTATTTCTTATAGTTTGGCCCCTATGTTTCCGAATAATTGAGGCTTAGTCCTACTGCCATTTGTTTTCAGATTTAGTTTATTTAAAATACAAAAAATGACTTTAGTTTATATACAAATTTGCCACTCAGATTCAAAAGCTCATAACTAGCTCATTTTAACTCCGATTCGACCTATTCAACTTGCGTTAGATTCATAATTTCGTTCTCTACACCGTATATCTGTTAGTTTACTGTTTTATTACTGTTTGCTGTACTGTTATTTATTTTTCTTTGTATGTGCCATGTATGTTGATTGGGCTAGAGAGTGCGGAGTTCGAGGATGCTCCAGATTTTTCTTATGATCCAGTGATTCGACCCAGCCCACAGGCAAGTGTTCTTGAACATCTTGCACCTATATTTATTTCACTTTTCGTATTAGAGTAGCTAGATCTAGTAGATGTATGCTGTATCTAAATTTGAATCTTATGTTATGATTTACTAGATTTTGTTATATTATCCTTGTCGCCTATTTTGGGACGTTCGGGTAGGTGCCTTGCTTAGCCTTGCAGTCATGGTTAGGATGGAGTTAAATATTAATAATCTTGACTAACGAACTATGGATCCAATGTGGATATGGTATTTTTGTAGCAACATGGTGTTAGGTAAATCCGGCAGGATGGACCGTACTGGTGGTTTTGTGTCGTGGGACTCGGCAGCTGGTTTTTGGTTTTTGGTTCAGGGCTTGTGCTAGATTACCTGCCTGGATCCCTAGGAAATGGTTCTTGAAGCCTGTAACTCAGCTTAACAGTGCAACCATGAGATCTGGATGGGCTGGACCTGACTAATTAATTAGTTCCCTTCAAGTTATGATACACGGGGTTGTATAGTGGCTCAGAGGGGTTCTCTGGGGTCATTGACTTATGTACGGGAATGAACCTTAGAGTACGTGTAACACAGGCTTGGAGGGGCGTTGTAAAGGCCTTGCAGTGCAACCTGCTATGCACTTTGGCAGTGTTTAGCGTGACGGAAAATGCACGACTCATGGGTAACGATGTGCAACCTCTACAGAGTGTAAAACTGATATATCAGCCGTGCTCACGGTCATGAGCGTCTTGGACTACTTTGAGATTAGTTGGTTACTGGTTACTGGTTTGGGTTGCCTGATGGATTTTAGGTGTGGGTTGTGCTTGGTGGACTCCAAGTGTGGTTGCTTGGTGGATTCCAGTGCGGTTGCTCGGTGGATTCGAGTGTTCTACTTTTCTACAGTATCTGTGTCTATAACCTAGTAAATAGGTGCATAGGATTAATAGGATGTGTCGCTTTAGGCGCTTGAGTCAAACAGAGTCAGCCTACCTTTACTGTTAGCCTCATAAGCATATATTTCCTACACTTGCGGAGTACATTTCGATGTAGTCACCCCTCTTCTTTGAACACCCTAACTACCCCACCCAGACGCTGGCGACTACGTGTACGACGAGCAGGAGTAACCCGAGGACGGTGGCTTCGACTCCGATGACCTATACTAGGATGGCGCTACCCCGGTCGACCTTTCTGTGGAGATGGAGTCTAGATTTCTGCGTCTTCTTCAGAGTCTTCATTAGAGACAGTTGTCATGAGAGTCTGTATTTTTCTTTTGGACCCGAGGGTCATTTATGTAATAATGTTAGATATTAATAAAAACATTGTTTTTATATTACTATGATGTCTGATATATGTATGAATATTGATCCTGGCATACATATATTGTGCTCCAATTTTGTTCTTAAAATTGGGGTCTGACAAAATTCCGAAGAGTTGGAAGTTTCTAGCCTTCGTTCAACAGTGCCTGAAGAAAGGACAATTCCAATCATTTTTTCTTTCATCTCTGATATGCCTGTCCTCTTCACGATATCTTCTATATTCCTCCTCTTGAAGCCACTCTTGGTATTCTTGTTCGTCCCTTTGTCTGTGCACTTGATCTCTTTCCTTCTAACGTTGCCACTTGTTTAGCAAGATTCTGACAGTAGGACACCTCCTCATCTCACCAGCTTTGATGTTTCAGGATGATCATGTTGATCGGTTTTCTTCTTTCCTTTTATCTCCTGATACTCCTCAACTGATATCTGCTTCTTTGGATCAACCATCCCAGTTGCCTTGGCTTTGTCAGAAGTTAAAACCTTTATCTTCCCTTAAGGTGCAGGAGCAACCATGTTTGTTGGAAAGGGGTGACCTTCAATGCCCATATTTTTGGCTTTTTCTAAGCCAATCCTTCCCTTAGTGATGGCTCTCTGGATCAGGTCTCTAAAAACTTTACAATCATTAGTATTGTGAGTACTAGAATTGTGAAATTTACAGTAACTTCTATTTTTAGCTCCTCAGCCGATGGAATGTTATGATTCCCAGTTAACTTAATCTGACCCTTCTCCAGCAAGTAGTCAAATATCTTATCGGCTTTTGTGATATCAAAACTATATTTGTTCATATCTTTTTCTACACCTTTAGCCTTTGCCCAAGGCATATCTCATTATTTCTCCAAGCCCAATCAATAACAGTCACTTCATCTTCACTATCACTATTTGTTTCTTCATCCTCTTCCTGTATAAAGAAAGAGCTCTCTACATTGTTGACTTTTCGAGCCTGTTGAACTGATTATACCTAAATTGTGCATCAATATTTGCCACTTCTTGGCCAAAGCAGCTAGGTTGGTTCAATCAAAACCAACCCTTTCCCTGATGGCTGGTATTAGCCCTCAAATTGCAATGCTAACAATCTCTGGATCTGACAATGTGAAAGTGTAGCACTTATTCTTAATATCTCTGAATCTCTGGAGGTAGTGGCTTTCTGATTCATTGTTCTCTTGTTTCACATCGATTAAATCTGCAATCCCTTTTTCTAGGACTCCAGAATCAAAGTACTGATGGAATTTGTTCTCCAAATCTTCCCATCCTTGAATAGAATTAGGTGGCAAAGATGAGAACCATGAGAAAGCTGAGGCAGATAGGGACATAGGGAACATCCGGACTTTGAGTGCTGGTTCATTACTGATCTCTCCCAGTTGAACCAAGAACTGAGTTATGTGCTCCATGGTTGTCACCCGTGCCTGTTCCTGTGAATTTGGTGAAGTCAGGAATTCTGTATCTCGAAGGAAAAGTGACTTGATCATACCACTCCAGATATGGCTTTCTGTAAGCGGTCTATGTGTTCTTTGGCTTCAAACCGAACTGTCTTTGAACCATATCGGTCACTTGATTCATCAGTTGATCCATTTGATTCACTGGCCCTTGATATTCGATGTTTTTACCCCCCAAAAGCATTATTCTGATACCCTGGATTCTCATGAGCATCTAGAGTATAGAAATTAGACACATAATGATAACCAGGAGGAATATCACCAGGTGCCATCCTTCCTTGATAAGGTGGTGCATTGAAGTCTCTGGTAATCCTCCTTCCATATGGAGGTTTTTTATAGCCGATGAGTTAATGTGTTACCCATATTCGGCTGTTGCATTGTTACTGCATCATGCCCTCATTGCTACCAGGGCTACTTATCATTGTTGGTTTCCATTGCCACCAAGGCTATTTGTCATCTATTGAGCCCCAGAAGTTCCAGCTCCTTGCGTATTCCCAACTATATATGTTGGACCCCTTCTTTCAGTACCCAAGTTGAAAGCTTCCTTGATAGCATTTGAAATGGTATTGATGAATGTTTCATTGTGAGTAGTAAGGGTGGTGGACATTGCCTTGCCAATTGTCTCCTGCATTGCATTGTGCTGTATCTGAACCATTAGATCCGGCTCACCCTCTAAAATCACCCTCGGAAGATGAGTCTTCTGGAAAACTTCCTTTCCTTGGTTTTGCTGAAACTCAATAGGCACTTGTACTGATATTGTTCAATAGTTTTCTCCACCACGTGTCTGATATCCTCTAGGAGCTCATCCATTGTCACGTCCAAAATGCTTTCATTGCTGAACGTCATGGTTGAACGATTGTGGTCCCACCGGGCGTGCCAAAAGAATGTGTTGATGAAAAAGTTGGTGCTCTCAAGACACCAACACACTCGTACATGGTCCTCAGAGAAGATGTGGAGCAGAGTCTGGATCTCCTGGACCTTCGAATGATGGCAGTGCCGAGCTTGGTGAGAAACAATTCCGGGGCGTGCCAGCCAACTTGACCTGCAGTTGACAAGGAGAAAGAAAACAATATCAAATTGTGGAACCTACCAGTTTGATGCCAGATATTTCCAAATTGTACGGCTCTGAGATAGCCATTGTTTGAAGGATTTTGACTACAAAGTCAACTCCCAAAAGATATAGCGTATAAACATTTCATAAAGTGAAACGACTATTCGAGATGTATATAAAAGAGTATAAGACAACAACTAGCCGATTCAACTTAGCTGATGAGAGATATATGGATCTACATACATGTCAAAACTGCATAAAACTAATAGATCGACTAATCGTATCAGCAATTTTTCTTGTTAACAGTGGGGTGTCTCCATACAGCCATAATAATAAACAAATCGACAAAATAACCTAATCATCAACAATGGGGTGTCTCCGTGCAGCCATAATGATAATCAAGTTAGATTGCGTCCGATATGATTAATAAATTCGCTAGCTTTAGAAAGTAAAGGCATGTATGTTATGAAGGAAGCGTAACTGGATCGACTATTTTAGCCAATACAGGGTCCATAAAGCACGAACAAGATCTATCTGTTAGAACTATGATTTGATCTAAGATTAAACAAATTTACTCTAACATGCCTAACAGTGGGGTTCGAAATACAGCCATAACAAGCATATTAAACTAGATCTTCTTAATCTCAGATTAGACCATAGTTTAAACAAATATCGAACGCACAACATGTAACAATCAAGATTAGCAAGTTAGCCGATAAGAATCTAAATTGACTATCTCCTTGATATGAGCGTGGAATAGCTTTAGATAACTGATCTAGGTGGCGTTTTAAGCTTAAGCCAACTTGTCAATCTCGATTGGGCAAGATATTGTTGAAGCAAAAACAAACTTTTAAAAGCATGAACAATATCGATAACTTAATGAATCTATTAGATTGCCAAATGTAATAGAGCTGGTAACTAGCCAAGATCGACCTATTGCAAGAGATTGATCGAAGTCAAGACAGTCTTACAAAAGACGAGCTTAAACTGATAACTAACCATATCATAGTTTAACAAGAGTTTGGTCGATGCCAAATATAGCCTTATCAAACAACAACATGAGGCATTGGTAAAACTTACTAGCAAACCGGAGATCGATCTAGCCGATGCAGCACCGTCTGGTTGAGGTTTCGCCGAGATCTACTTTACTCCTACTCCTAAGGGTTTGTCCGGTGGCCAAAGAATTGTTTGATTGATTGTCTTTTTTACAAAGATTGGGTCTCTAGCTATTTATAACCCGAAAGACTCCTATTCTAATATGACTAGGATACATTACAATATAGATAAAAGATGATCCGGACTCCAACTCCTCTGGTCAAACCCGACACGTCTTTAAAGCTTGTCGAATCTGGCCCATGCAAATCTTCTGATCATGTTTTCATCCAAAACAAGCTCTTTCCCATTTTGGCCGATTTCATTGATTAACCAACCGCTTGTGTTCACATATGAAAAGTCTTCCTTGATCCAAAAATTTGGTGTCAACAACATGTAACACACCACAACTCAACGCCACTGATTACTCAAAAACATTAAGCGCATATGAAATAAGGACTCAACCAGGAAAAGCCTCAAACCTTCCTCACAAGTGTCAATCATTCATCATTCACATATGGGCACTTATCAACCATGTGTCTCAATCTCCCATGTGTTCTCAATCTCCCCTTGATGAATGCATTGACTAATAATAAAACACAAAGGAAGGGTTTGAAGGCAAGCCTCATTCAAGTGTCCCAAAGCCAAGTAAAAGCAAACACAAGGCCACTTGAGATGAGGAAGATCATGAAAACTCCAATTTAAAACTCTTAGTCCCAAAAGAAACGGGAAAAGCGGGCAAAAACTCCACACAACCGAAGAGTCAAGAAAGAATAAGAGCTTCATGAAATCCCAAAAGGCACTCAAAAACCATTCTCATAAATTGTCAAACAATCATCACAAAGGAACACAAATTTCTCCCCCTTGATGATTGAATTGACAAAAACTAAGCACAATAAATTGTTTGAGATACCAAGACGAAAAATCTCATTCGAGTGATCAAAAACCATAGAAAGGCAAGGATCAAAGTCACTCGACATGAGAAAATTGCTCATCCAAATGCCCAAAAAGCTAAAGAAGGGCAATTTAAAATGAACAACACTTGGTCCCCAAAGACATAGGCAACAGCTCAAAGCAACCAAGCAAAATCCAAGCCAATCTTCATAAAAGAGCGAAAACTCAGACAAAGAGCAAAAGACTTGGTTCCCAAAGACAAGGGCAACGACTCGATGTAACCAAGTCAAAAATAAGCTAGCCCTCAAGAAGAGGCAGAAAAGGCTCAACACCACTAGCTCAAAGCTCAAATCACCAAAAACTGCTAGTCCCTCAAGATAGAGGAAAAACGGCACAACATGACTAGCAGGCTCGATACCAATTGAGAAAAACACAAAGAGAAGCTCAATACCAATTGGAACACAGACACCTAGAGCACATGGAGAAGCAGAAGCAAAAGCGACTCCCCCTGAAAGCAAACCTATACACAAAGGCTATGAATCAAGCTCAAGACACCAAATGCACTCCAAACCAATTGAACACTCATTACTACTGGAGGCACAAAATGGATACCAATTGAAAGACCATAAAAGAGCTAAACTCCCCAAGCTCAAAGCTCTCTGTTTGTATAAATTAACGCACACTCTACTTTATCCGCAAGAACACAGATAAAATCTACCAATATAGCACTTCACCGGAGTAACCCAGTTTTAATATTGAACCCAAAGGAATGGATAGTGTTAAGTCTTAAAGTCTGACCCCTGAGTAGCTAACAAGGATGGAGAATCTAGAAGTAGAGAGGGGATCACTAAAGCTGTCTAAGTCCAATTTAAGAGTGATATGTTATATTATTCTTAGTGGGGAAGTTGCCATAAAAGGTCACAAATAGAGTATGAATCTTTTATGCAAATGTATAATCCTACCGAGCCTAAACACGGTAAGTGGACTATAGAAGAATCAACAAGGCTATAAGAGTCACCCTTGCGAACAACCACTACTACCAGTGTTATAGGAGGCATTATGAGCTATCAAGTCTAAGCACCACGCTTACACTATCCAACTACTTTAACTTTAGAGCGACTTATAATTAAAGTACTCAAAAGAGAGTCATAAACGTTAAGAATAATAAGAACAATGGCTCAAACTTAAATATAGACGTTGATTACCGAAATAATCATTGAAGGAAGTTGAAGATGAACTTGAATCCGCAGGTGCAAGATGAAGAAGTTGATCCGACAGGCCGGAGCTCCTTCTTGATCTCTTCCTCTCTCTCTCTCTCTCTTCTAGTTCTAGTATAAGACTAGGTTCTAAACCTAAACTAGAGGGGTATCTAGTCTCTCTACTTGAAAGCTAGCTCTTGAAGTCTTCTTCTAGGGTTTCTAAATGAGGTGTAGACTTTTCTGAAGAGAGACTTGTTCTTCCTTGGGCCTCAGGGCCTGTATATATAGCCCTGAGGGATCAACCGCGACCGTTGGATCAAACCGACTTCACATAGGGCTGAGATGGATCCTCAAAGGCGGTGGAGGAAGGTTCCAGAAGACGGAGGCGAGGGGCCCCCTGGGCCCACCGGTCGGTCATGGGGTGGGACCGGTCGGTCCCACCTGGAAGCCTCTTGGGGTGTCCCGCCTCGTGGTGTCCTCTGGTGTCCTCTAGGTCCTTCTGGAGTATTCCTGACATGCCAGTTCCATAATCTTCCGTCGGTTTCCTTCTAGGAGAAGTAATCAGTGCTGGTTTTCCTGTTTAGTCCCTACAGAATCACAATTCACCAAAACTCGTGGAATATTATTAATAAACCCCTAAACCTTTGTTGCTGATTGAATTCATGCCTTTTTCATATTTATTTATCCTTTAATTTTGGTAGATAACTAGTGTCAACAACTCCCCCAAGCTTACCTTTTGCTAGTCCCTTAGCAAAACCAAAACTTAACAATGGATCAGGAGTTGCTACAATATATTCATTTCCAACAAGTATACCTGCTGTTAAACAAAAATTCTCCAAAATATATTATGTTATTCTTCATGGGGCTTATTACTTTTACCTTAGATCTTGAGTAATTGAAAGATTGAACGATCAAATCAAGCACTATGTCTCTAGTTCTTTCACTTCACCTTTATCCCAGAGTTTTAATAAATTTTCAAAAGCTTTAATACATGTGTTGTCAAATTAAACAATGGATCCAAAGAGAAAGTCAACAACCATTGAATCAAGAAGTGCATGTGTATGGAAAATGGAGTTGGATGCTCTTTAAATATATCACTCTCTTCTGTTTATCAGAGACATATGGCTATCAGACTAATTCTACTGTCGGGCACGTGCCATTTTTCTGACATTTTTTTCGAGGTTCCGGACACTTATCCTTTTTATTTCCTCGGGGTCTATATTTTTGAGGTTTTGGACACTTGTCCCTTTTTATCCTCGGATCTTCTTTTTTTTTTTCTTATTTTTTTAAATATCCACATGCTTCAACAAACTTCTGAGAGGGTAGCAACAGATAATTATGAGTATTTATGCGAAAGATGGATGAAATGTGTAAGTGATCTCAATTTAATGGCATGATAAACTACTCATAGGGTCAACAAAGCTTAATTTAACTCAATGCAATTATTAGTCATATTCATATTGAGAAATCTCCAGAACTTTAGTGTTGTTTAGAACAAGATAATAGCAGCTCAGATCATCACATGTCATATCCCTATTACCTAGACCTTAGATTAAGTATTTGCCAACCATGTATTTAATTTTATTTTAAGGCATCATTATTAATTTGGAGAACTCATGCTTTGAAGGCTAGGTACTTGAAAGAAATTAGATAGAGCAACTATTCATCATTTCCATGCAAAATATTAGAGAGAGAGGGTTCTTTTTTAGTCATCAACTCCTTAAAACAAACTAGACACACACTATTTATTTATTTAATCTAACACACTTTAAGATATAATATAAAAGCTAATAATAGTAGTAGTAGTAATAATAAAGACATACCTGAATCGCGAAGATAACGGGGGTGCATCTCCCCCAAGCTGGTTCCCTTAATAACGTTGAGCCTTCATGTGCCCATATATTTTTGTCTCTTTTTTAATTAATGGTGAGCCTTCATGTGCCCACATATTTTTGTTCTTTTCTTTTTAAGGGTGAGCCTTCATGTGCTCACATTTTTTTAATTTGAATTTGTCAATAAAAAACTTAAGAGGATAAGATACTTACGTGGATACATGGGGGTGCCTTTCCCCAAGCTGAATGTTGACGTAGTCGTTCGATCTTGCAATGTAGCAGACTGACAGTGGATATGTCCTTCCTCTGTTAAGCTTTGATTGATGTTGATGTTTATTGAGACAGTGCTCCCAAGTGGA
Source organism: Coix lacryma-jobi var. lacryma-jobi (assembly GCA_009763385.1). NCBI lineage: Eukaryota > Viridiplantae > Streptophyta > Magnoliopsida > Poales > Poaceae > Coix > Coix lacryma-jobi. The sequence continues at coordinate 218,413 of VDCT01000037.1, read as the reverse complement.
TGGAGCATTCACTTGTTCGTCAGCTTTTCTTGGCCTTTCAAATCCTGTGAAACTCAAATAGACAACAAAACTTGTGGAATAGATTAAGCATTAGCGGTTGGCCACTCAAGCCTTAGTTATCTAGAATTTCAGTAAGATCTCTTTCTCAATATTTTTGTATTTTAATGTTTTACGATGCAAGAGAAAAATGCAACAGGATGAATGTATGCATATTTATTTTTATTATTTTTTATGCCACCACGGTGAACATTCCTGTGGGGTTTTACATACCAAAGATTTATTCACATAGGGCTTTATGATGCAGTAAAATATATTTTTTATTTGTTTTCTAATTAAATGTTTGTGAATTAAATATGATTATATAAGAAATGATTATGGATTAAATATGAGAAATATGGAGGAAAGTAAATACGAGGATAACTTGCGGTTTTTACCTTTTGGCGAATGTTCGGATATTTAGGTCCGACGAACTGGACCTTCCCTTGGTTCAGACCTCCCAAGGTATGCCAGACGTTTGGAAAGTTGTTATTGATTGTACCTTTAGGTGCAGACATTTTCTTCTATACTTTCTTGGTCTGAGTCTTCACTTCCTGTGGTTCACTATCTTGAGGTTTCTCTCCTTTCTTTTCTGGAACAGTGCAGATAGCTTCTTCTTCGTGATTGGCCTCTCTATTCTTGATAACTTGTCTTTTTTGGCTTGAGAGCGGCATCTTTCACTTCTATTCTTCTTGAGTGCTTCATTGGGTATGTAGTTGATGAAGTAGCATCATACCCTTTCTCCAAGAAAGTGAAAATGGATTTCATCTTGTAGATGGTTGTACTTGTAGCGTAGAGGAATGGTCTTCCTAGGATGAGGTGGACATCATCGTCTTCTCCCATGTCAAGGATCAAGAAGTCTGGGGACTTCATGACCTCTGATTCTGACTACGACGTCATCCATCATTCCTTCTTGTTTATGCCTCCCGCGATATGGTGTCACTCTTGTTCTTTGTTTGCCCAACAGTTTGAAACGAAGCGTTAATTATGGAAGCTGGCAGCATCTTGCTCAGTGTGCATGTTCTTGTAGATCCAGGACCTTCACTCTATAGAATTTGGGAGTGACAAACTTCGCTCTGTTTTCTCAAGAGTGTGTCCTGCTCATAAAGACAAGGTAGAGATCAAGTGCATGGGCTTTGTTGGTGGAAAAACACCAACAGAACCAAAAGTTTTGTTTATTCCCCTCTAACCTTAGGCACATTGCACAAGACAAACTTGTTGTTTATGTGTTCTATTCAACATGAGTGATAGGATCAGAGGATGAGCATAAAAGTAGCATCTTAAAATATTTAACAGATCAAATTACTTAACCCAAGGAAGAATAATCTATGCATAAAATATCGATCTTTTCATAATTGAGATATATCATCTTCCAAAGGTTAGATGCACAACATTTTAGCTCATTTAGTTAAGACAGTGAGATTCAAGAGAGTAAAGCTATGAACAAGGATCAAAGGACTGAATATGTTGAGTTGATTAGGTTGGATCAAGTGAGGTGCAACTTAAACATGTTTAGTTCTTTATTTATGTTCATACTAGAATCAAGAAGAAGCTTTTAAGTGATGGTTACTTACCTTGAAATGTTACTGTCATTGGAGAGTGATTGTGCTGAACCACCTTGTGGAAGCTCCTCTTGTCTAGCTGGTTGTTGTTATGAATGACTTGTCCTCTTGTTTGTCTCACAATGTGATTGAGAGGAGGAAGATCACAGTGGAATCATCCTTAGAGGCATTGACCTTTCTTCTCTATGTGTCAACTTATCAGTGAAGGCATTGTTCATCGAGTATGCTGACTTGGATCCTCTCTCTTTCTTGTATTAATTCTATACTATGAGGATGTAGGGACAGTTCCGCATTCTTCTCTTGTCAACCTTTCTTGTTTTCCTTAATCATTGGGGTTGGCAAGAGACTTGAATTTAGAGCTGCTACTCGAGTGTCTCCATGAGAGTCTTTTGTCTTGTAATGTCACAACTGAGACTTGTCCTCTCAACAGTGTCTAGATGATGGAGATCTTATCGGCTGTTCTTCTTGATCTGCTGGCTCAGATACTATCTCTCCATCTTCTAACTCTTGTGGTGCAGTGGCTTCATTCTTCATGATGCCCTCCTCAATTTTTGGCAGTTGGTTCTCCCTTCGACGTCATCTCTTGGTTCTCTTTGGCTGCTCATAAGTTATGTAGATGTTGAAGATGTAGCGAAAGATCCAAAAGTCGACTTCTCCAGGTCCGACAAAGATGATAGCATTGATGGTGTTCAAGAATGATCTTCCAAGATTGTGTGGTGGATCATATTCTTCTTCTCGACTGGGACATCATCTAGTGGTTTGTACTGATCAAAGTGGTGAGTAGAAGATCAATATGTTTGAAGTTGGGTTTCTCCTTCCTCCCTTTGATTGTGAAACACCTCTAGACAACGGAATTGTCTCTCCCAAGCTGGCTTGTGATGTAGATGGACTCTCAAACAACATGCTCATGTGTTGGATTCTAGATCTTGTTATTGTTGTAGTCATACCATCTTGTCTCCCAAGCTAGCTCTTGATTAGAAGAGAAGATAGCTCTCCGCTTCTTGTCTTGATGTCTTGGACAATGATGATTGCAGGCATAGGTTGTCTCATACGAGGTAAGTTGCATCCTGTTTGTCATCAGCGCCCAAGCAAGACTCAAAGCTAGGCTAGCACCATTTGTGATCTGAGAGTAGGTTTATGTGTCTATGGTTTGGGTTTTGGATCTTTAATGTTCAGACCAAACCATGGATGAACAAAATCTCTCTCATGCATAACGTTAGTGGATATATACCCGAAGGATTGCAAGAATTTGAAGCATGGGTTGTCATCCATAACATATGTATTTCACATCTATGCTTAGTAAGGAGATGTTTTTAGGATTATTTTAGCATAGACTAGTATGTGTTGGCTGCACTTTAACGTGATTCAAGGCAAAAGATAACTTGCAGTAGAAGACAAAATAAATAAACTTTGATACTCACAGTTCTTTCATACATGATGAATGAGCTGAGTCTTCATTGTGCAAGAGTTGTTGAAGTTCATGTGCCTCTTCATTTCCAGTGTGAGTTCATCTCTGGACTATCCCAAATTAATAATGAAAGTTTTCTTGCAGGGGTTAGTCCAACAAAATATCCAATATCTACTATAGCATACTATCAGTTCAGAATCAACCTATACACCACGTCTAATTTGACTTAGGAAGGTATTCTAACCTAAGCACCATGCTCAATTTAAAATCCTTCTAAAGTGAAATCAACACACCTCTTGGTTTAAACTAAACACCATGCCTAATTTAAAGAAATGTATGACTGTACTTCAACCCCGTACATATACTATAGCAGGTAAAGGTAACATGAAAACATTGTAGAGATTTTTCAGATGGTGATGAAAGAGCATGATTAGTATATGAGCATATCTTAAAGGTAGGGACAACCAACATAGCAACATGACAAGAGATATTCTTAGAAAGTCTATTCCCCAAGCTTGGATTTTGCACAAATCAAGATTGGATGAATGCAATTCAATGTTACATGATGATGGTTTGGGCATACCTTGTGTTTGTTGTTCCTTCATTTCTGCTCCATACCTAGGAAGGTTAGTGACAAAAATACCCGAAGAAATGTTTTCACAATTATATTTCTATGCTCAGTGCAGCGGAAAGGTAGGCATAGCTAATAACCAGGTATTATGATAGGGGTAAGGATTCTACTAGTTATAGCTTGCGCTCATGGGGTAGTGATAGATAAGAGTGGAATTCAAAAACAACATTCATAAGAATGAACACAAAAATAATGATGAAAAGATTGGGACAAATAAGGAAAAGATAAAAGTATGATTACAAGTTTAAGCAGACTTAAGATTAACTCTAGACCGTTCCCCGGCAATGGCGCCCGAAATGCTTGTTGGTATAAATTCACGCACACTCTATTTATCCGCAAGCGGATAGATAAAATCTACCGATGTAGCACTTCACCGGAGTAACCCAGTTTTAATATTGAACCCCAAGGAATGGATAGTGTGAAGTCTTAAAGTCTAACCCCTGAGTAGCTAACAAGGATGAAGAATCTAGAAGTAGAGAGGGGATCACTAAAGCTGTGTAAGTCCAATTTAAGAGTGATATGTTTATATTATTCTTAGTGGGAAGTTGCCATAAAGGTCACAAACAAAGTATGAGTCTTTTATGCAAATATATAATCCTATCGAGCCTACACACGGGTAGTGGACTATAGAAGAATCAACAAGGCTATAAGAGTCACCCTTGCGAATAACCACTACTACCGACGTTACAGGAGGCAATTATGATCTATCAAGTCTAAGCACCATGCTTACACTATCCAACTACTTTAACTCTAGAGCGACTTAGAATTAAAGTACTCAAAAGAGAGTCATAAACCTTAAGAATAATAAGAACAATGGCTCAAACTTAAATATAGACGTTGATTACCGAAACAATCGCTGAAGCAAGTTGAAGATGAACTTGAATCCGCAGGTGCAAGATGAAGAAGTTGATCCGACAGGCCGAAGCTCCTTCTTGGTCTCTTCCTATCTCTCTCTCTATTTTAGTATAAGACTAGGTTCTAAACCTAAACTAGAGGGGTATCTAGTCTTCTACTTGAAAGCTGGCTCTTGAAATCTTCTTCTAGGGTTTCTAATGAGGTGTAAACTTTCGGAGAGAGAGACTGTTCTTCCCTGGGGCCTAGGGGCCTGTATATATAGCCCTAAGGGATCAACCGTGGCCGTTAGATCAATCCGACTTCACGTAGGGCTGAGATGGATCCTCAAAGGCAGTGGAGGAAGGTTCCAGAAGACAGAGGCGAGGGGCCCCCTGGGCCCACCGGTCGGTCATGGGTGGGACCGATCGGTCCCACCTAGAAGCCTCTCGGGGTGTCCCGCCTCGTGGTGTCTCTTGGTGTCCTCTAGGTCCTTCTAGAGTATTCCTGACATGCCGGTTCCGTAATCTTCCGTCGGTTTCCTTCTAGGAGAAGTAATCAGTGCTGGTTTTCCTATTTACTCCCTGCAGAATCACAATTCACCAAAACTCATGGAATATTATTAATTAAACCCCAATCCTTTGTTGGTGATTGAATTCATGCCTTTTTAATATTTATTTATCCTTTTATTTTGGTAGATAACCAGCGTCAACACTCTCCCCAAAGTGCACGACTCTCCCCTTTGTGCTAACACACAAACTCCCCCTTGCAAACAGCTTCTCCCCCTTGACAAAAGGAAACAGCTGAGGGGTTTTGAAATTTCTCCACAAGTTGACACAAAACCAAAAACAATCATCAACCGAATGCACATCGGTGCAACACAAAATCACTAAAAGTGACCACAGCGACCGGAAAGTGTATCGGCTGGGGGTATGTACACTGAGCTAAAAATGCATGATATGCACAATGCAACATCTTCAAGTGTATAGCAATCAGAATGAAAAGATGCTCAAAAGGTTGCTCCCCTAAAAGTGTAGCAACGAAGACAAGTGCTAGCAAAGGCTCAAACTGATCAAATGAATAAGGAATATGAACAATTAAGCATATGAGCAGTTTTAACCATTTGAAAGGAGTTCACCACTAAAATAGCACTAAGCATGAATAGACAGGAAGTCAAACAAGTGCTAACTCATGTATGAAAGGTGAACTACCCCTAGCAAAGTTCAATCATCATGGCATAGAATGAAGCATAAACTTGTGTTCTTTTCAAATTTATCAGAGACTGCAGCGGTATTAACACAAGTTCAAATTAAAGCATGTGATTGCGAGAGGTTGAAAGCATGGTCATTGCCTAAATTTTCAACTGGGCTAAGCCTATGCAATAAAAGCAATCGGAAGCTTAAAGCACTAGTTTCGGTCTTACACTACACGACTCATGTTTAACTCAAAGTGCAATGAGAAACAGTCTCGATACCGTGATGTGCTGACACATGCAATCCCATCTCGATCTTTTCATGAAGGACTGAAATGGCGACCAGAGGGGGTGAATGGGAGCCTCAAATTTCTTCTTGAGAAATGAATGGCCCTTTCCTAGAAAATCACCCCGAAAGCAAAACCGAGACTTGGTAGTATCCACGACCCTAAATGAAGGGTGGATGCTTCCAAGAAGCACAGCGGGACTCTACACAATCTAGAAACCCAACGCAAAAGCCAAAACCAAATTTGAAGTCGGACGAATGAACCATGGACGAAACTGTGAAAAATTCACTGCATTGGACACTAGCAGCGTCCGATGCCCCTCCTGGCAGATGTGTCCGATGCAAAACCAGCTGTTGGGAGCACACTTGCCGCAACCTTCGCACTGGCAGGGAGCGGCGAAGGGCCAAGGTCGGGCGGGTAATAGCGGTAGCGAAGGTAAAGCGAAAATGGAATGGTGCTTAATTCCAAAAAAGTCGTCCCTTTACACTGTTTCACCCCTTGGTATTTATAGGGAATACCAAGGGACACGGGCCAAATTACAAAAGGGTACAGGAAAGATTCCTCACCTTCACGCAGGGAGGAAGGGCAAAAGCGTAAACACACAGCTGAGGCGGAAACCCTAATCGGCCCCTCTCCAACGCGCCGCCACCTGTCTTTGATCACCTTCGGGAGAGAAGAGCGAAGGTTTGACCTTCGGCCGTGCTCGCCCTTGGCCCGCGCTCCTTTGCCGCTTGCTGGACCTTCGACTTCGCTCGCCTTCGGGCCAATGCACCTTCGTCACTTGCTTGGACCTTCGCTTCAAGCGAGGTGGCTTCGGGAGCCAGCGAGGGTCGACCCCGCTTTGATGTCGTCGAGTTTTAACCTGCAGAGAATTGCAACAAAGCCTCGGGGATCGGATCCATGCGAGGGTTAGAAAGCGGGTCCGAGGTGGTTCAGTCCCTTGAAGAAAAGGGGCGAGCGGGGACGCGTGGATCACGCGAAGGTCGTTTTTGCCTGCGCTCTGTGTGGTGCTGCTGCCGAGGGTCCTTGTCCCCAACAGTAGCCCCTCGTTGCTTTTGATCTAAGGAGCGGAGCTTAGGCCCAAGCAGCGCCTTTCGATGGGGGACGTGAAAAAGACCCTAGGCAGCGACGCCCGCAACTGCTTTGGCCGGGCCATAGTACTGTTTGCTTTTTGTATTGTTTAAGTCCGTTCCGTTTTTTGTGCTGAGTTTTTTTGGCTACCGTGCCGACTTTGTCAGGCGGATGCTCCCGCTTCTTGTCCTATAAATAGGAGGGTGGGTGAGGGGTTTTCGTCTTGTGCCTTCAAACGCGCTTGCCATCCTGCTGTTGCTCGTTTGTTGGTGCGGAGGTTGCTTTTCGCATAGTTGCGAAGGTTTAGACTGCTTCCGTCTAGCGAGGCTTAGTTTTAGAGATGGCGAGGTTGAAACAAACGGCTCGTGCCGTATCTCCCGCTGCTGCGGATGAGGGGACTACCTTCGAATTCGGGCTTAGTCGGGTTTGCGCCACTGATCTTGCATCCTATGTTAGGTGGGGTTGGATTGAGGAGGGCAAGGCGAGGGCTAGTGCTGGGGAGACGGTGCCGAAGCCCGGTGCAGATGAAGTTGTTGTATTTGAGGAATTCTTTTCGGCCGGACTTCGCTTTCCTGCTGACTCCTTCGTGACTTCAGTTCTGCGAAGGTTTAACTTGCGCTTTCATCAGCTTACACCTTCGTGCTTCACGAGATGTCTGTTTATGTTTGGGCCTGCCGGTCACAGGGGAATGCCCCTCATGTTGAAGGGTTTGTACGCACTCATCGCGTCCATATGCAGCCTCGGAAGTTCACTGACGGCGAGGGCAGATCCAGTCTCGGTCAGTTTGCCGTTTACACTTTCTGCCATCGTGCCAGCGCGGAGCTACCGGTACAAGCACAGAAGAACAAGTGGAGCAGTGGGTGGCAAGAGTTTTGGTTCTACTACAAACTCAGTGATGATGTTGAGCTTTGTGGTGAGCTTCCATTGCTTGGAGAAGTAAGCGCCGAAGCTAGGATGAGCGCCGAGGCTCACGCCTCTGTTGACTGCCTGAGGGTTGTGGCCCGCTCGCAGTGCGCGCGTGACCTGGTGGAGGAGTATTGTTGTGCCAAGATTTGGCCTCTTGGGCGAAGGCAGGCGTGGTTCAAAGTGGAGGATGATCCCAAGTATGAAGGTAGGGGTTTAAAGAGGCCGAGCCTAGATCTTGACAAGATTTGGGAGAGAACTCTTCAAAGGTTTCCGTCACGCGGAGATGGGATCGAGTTATCTACAATCGTGTTCAGCAGTGGGCTGTGGAACTTGTTGGGAAACTGTCCATGCTGGAGCCTAAGGCGATCCATAGTTCGGTGGGTAGCGGAGGTCGGGTGAACAGAATGTTTGATATCCTTGGGGTTCGGTATGCGGACTGGCCGGCTCCTTCGAGCGAGGATGCGCCGAAGAAGAGAAAACGCGAAGCTTCGGGGGGAGGGGAATTGTCTCTCGGCCGAAATGAGGCCGTGGTGGTGCCGGTGGCCGGGTGAAAACGCCTTTGGCGAAGGTCGCGCCGTTTCGGCCGGTACCTCTTCGTCAGCTATTTCTGCTTCCGGCGAGTGTCGGTAGGGCTGCAGGGCGGGTGTCCCGAGTTGGAGGATCAGTGCTTTGATTCGGATTTCGGACGACGAGGATGAGTCTGATGAAGATGAGGTGTGGAGAAGGATGGAAAGAGGAGAACATGAGGGTTTCGTCTGATGAAAGCAGCGAAACTTCCAGTGAAGGACATGACACTGATGAGGAGGTGTCCATCGATGACACCCACGGAGGAGGGGCGGCCTCGCAAGCGCTGGTGTGATGGTTGCCCGGCACGCGGATGACATTGCTCGAGACATTGAGCCAGATAGCCCTCGACGAGGGTCGATTCCTAGCTTTGCGGGCTCGCACCTGTGGGTAGAGGGTTTTGAGTTTGATGGAGAAGAGTCCGACCGAGCCGGGGAAAGAGACCGTACGGCGAGGCTGATCGGTCGAGCCTCGGAGTGGAGTGATTCATGAGTATGATGGGGACTGTCGTGGGGACTTTGCATTGCATGGTGTTAGTGGGTGGAGAATTGGTGATTTGGCCTGAAGGCAGGTGAGTCCGGACCTGCTGAGGTAGAAGTGGACAGGAAATTGAATTGCTTTGCTTGAGGAGTGTGGAGGGGTGAGCGGATCTAATGATTGAGAAAGAAGGTTTAAGGTCGATGGATGAGAGCGGATGTTAGGTGCGAACAAGGATTGGATTGAGGAGAGGGCGTGACCAGACTGATTGGAGTTCGTTGCGATGCTTCGACGGATGAATTGGAAGATGAGTGTCGGTCAGTGCCGGACGCAGCTGCCGAGGTGGATGGAGCCGACACTGGAAGTGGTGTTGGGGATGGCACCGTGGATGCGCGTTCGAGTGAAAGATGAGAAAGCTCCCGTGAGCTGAGACATGCGAGAGCCTACAGGAGTTGATGGCCGGCTAGCCGAGCCTGTGGGCAGGGTCTGTGTGCAGTGTTGATTTGGAGTTTGACGAGGGGATAGCGACAGAAGCGAGGTCGAGGCGTGTCGAGGTAGATGTTTGAGTGCACGCACTGTTGATGGAGGATGGGTTATGTAGATCTCACGAGCGAGCGACTCGAAGAGATTCGATCGTAGTCCGGTAGACTGTCGGCGCGAGTATGCTAAGAGGCTGGATTTCTGATCCGGCATGAGCTGTTCCACTATCCGGACCTTCGGGACTGTCACTGCAATGTGGCCCGGAGGAAAGGCGTTTTTAGGTCAAATCTTCGGCCGCATTTGCGTGCCGGAGCAGAGGTTCGACTTGCGGACCAGGCGGTTGGATACTTTTGCCGACGTAGACGTCAGTTGGCGAGCTAATGCTCTTGAACCGCGCTGCGAGGCGGAGGTTGGCTCCGACATGGAATTTTGGGAAGCCAAATTATGAGCTTGAGAAGGAGATAGCAGACTTGCCCGGAGCTTGGAAAATAAAGAAATTGAAACTGAAGATGCTTCGGAGAAGGCCGCGAAGGCTCGAGAGGAGGCAGTTGAGCTGGCGAAGCGTAATTATTTGATTACCGAGGAAAGGCGAAGGACAAGGCGTTGGCCGATGCCGAGGGTCGCTTGGGGGATTTGAGCGAATCCTGGCGGACGAGTATGGATGGAAACGTCCAGCGTAAGCTTTATTGCCTGACTGAGGCCGGAGGCTCTGCCGGAGAGCCGTTGCCTACAGCTAGCACGGAAGCCTTCGAGGGTTGGCTAAGTAATGAACTTGATGTATTTAGTTCGCTAGTTGTCAACGCAGCCGATTTCGGGGCTACGCTGGGGCTTTGGCGATGCGAGCAGCTCGACTTCGACGGGGGGTTTGTGATCATCTTCGCAAAATCAAGAGGCCAAACCATGCCTTTCCGTCGGTCGATGAGGTGCGCCGTATGAAGGTTGATGATGCTGAAGTTCGACTGCTGCGCGATGCGTCTGCTCCGCAGGTTTTGGATCTCCGGCGGCGGCCAGCTCTTGCCTTCGAGGAAGCTGCTGAGGCTACGCGTCAGGTTTGCGTACTTTTTCGGACTTCTCGATTTTGTTGATCTGTTTCAGAGGGATTATTATTGATCTTGGCGAGGTTTGCCTTTTGTTTTTGCTTAGGCTCGACAAGATGCGATGCCCTCGCCGCCCATGGAAGTTGAAGCAGGAGGTGGCTCCGAAGCCGCCCCTGAGTCAAGTGTTGCGGGGGTTACGCTCGCCGATATCGAGGCGTTGACTGGGGACGTCCTGATTACTGAAGAAGCCGCGGTGCAGAAGGCGGCGATGGAAGAGGAGCCTGCTTCGATCGTCAAGGCTGCCGTGGAGGAATCCACGGCGGGGAAGGCGTCTGCTGGGGCCTCGACTGTCGCCATTGGCGAGGGTTCGGAGGCTATCAAAGACGAAACTGCGAGTGGAGCCCATAGGGAAGCTGATCAGGTGTGATCCCTGGGATTGTTGTGGCGAGGTAGCCCTTTTGTAGAGATTGTGGTTGTAAAGACTTGATGAGCCTGAAACATCTTCGTATTTTTGTGAAACATGCAGGTTCCTGACGGAACCGTGCTAGACGTATTCGACGTCACTCCGCTGATCTTAAATTACCAAGATGTCTTTATAACTGGTGAAACGTGGGCTCGCGCTAAGTTTAAACATCCTTCGCTTTCTTTTGAACGCTTTTGGTGGTCAAAGGTGCGAAGGTATGATTTAAAGAATAGTAGGTCGGGTCGTTTTTGGCGTGAAGCAGATTATACGGACCGTCAAGCCGACCGTTATTTGTTTGGATCTTCTTCGATCTTGCAAGCTAGCGGAGATGATGATATTGACGAGAACACACTTTGGAATATTTGTTTGGGCAAAGGGAGCTTGGTATTGGTTCGGATGGGGCGCTTATGATTCCGAAGGAAGAACCTTCAGAAGTTAATGAGACGAGGCATAGATACATGTATAGGGTGAGGGTTTTACCCGGGGAACTGCCAATTGTCCCTGCAGCTCCTTTGTTGTGGGACCCCTGGTTCCAGTGGAGGGGGGTTTGAGGAGGTGGCCGAGGGTTCCGGTGATTGATGTTGATTGAAGGGAGCGATGGTTCCTTGTAAATTTTTTTTATTTTTCCGATATGTTTATTGTTGTGATGTTACTTTGTAAAAGCATGAAAATGATGTATGGGTTGTGTGCCATGTTTACTGCGCTATTTATTGTTCTTGCGTTGTTTAATAGCGATGCCATCTTTTGCTTTTAGCGAGGCTCGCGCACGGCCCTCGTGAGCTTGTTTTGAAAAAACAGCGACGCCCCCTTTTACTTTTAGCGAGGCTCGCGCATTGCTCTCGTGAGCTTGTTTTTGAAAAACAGCGACACCGCCTTTTACTTTTAGCGAGGCTCGCGCATTGCTCTCGTGAGCTTGTTTTGAAAAAACAGCGACGCCCCCTTTTACTTTTAGCGAGGCTCACGCACTGCTCTCGTGAGCTTGTTTTGAAAAAAGCGACGCCCCCCTTTACTTTTAGCGAGGCTCGCGCATTGCTCTCGTGAGCTTGTTTTGAAAAAATAGCGACGCCCCCTTTTACTTTTAGCGAGGCTCGTGCATTGCTCTCGTGAGCTTGTTTTGAAAAACAGCGACGCCCCTTTTACTTTTAGCGAGGCTCGCGCATTGCTCTTGTGAGCTTGTTTTGAAAAAACAGCGACGCCCCCTTTTACTTTTAGCGAGGCTCGCGCACTGCTCTCGTGAGCTTGTTTTGAAAAACAGCGACGCCCCCTTTATTTTTAGCGAGGCTCGCACATTGCTCTCGTGAGCTTGTTTTGAAAAACAGCGACGCCCCCTTTACTTTTAGCGAGGCTCGCGCATTGCTCTCGTGAGCTTGTTTTGAAAAAACAGCGACGCCCCCTTTTACTTTTAGCGAGGCTCGCGCACTGCTCTCGTGAGCTTGTTTTGAAAAAACAGCGACGCCCCCCTTTACTTTTAGCGAGGCTCGCGCATTGCTCTCGTGAGCTTGTTTTGAAAAACAGCGACGCCCCCTTTTACTTTTAGCGAGGCTCGTGCATTGCTCTCGTGAGCTTGTTTTGAAAAAACAGCGACGCCCCCTTTTACTTTTAGCGAGGCTCGCGCATTGCTCTTGTGAGCTTGTTTTGAAAAAACAGCGACGCCCCCTTTTACTTTTAGCGAGGCTCGCGCACTGCTCTCGTGAGCTTGTTTTGAAAAACAGCGACGCCCCCTTTATTTTTAGCGAGGCTCGCGCATTGCTCTCGTGAGCTTGTTTTGAAAAAACAGCGACGCCCCCTTTACTTTTAGCGAGGCTCGCGCACTGCTGTCGTGAGCTTGTTTTGAAAAAACAGCGACGCCCCCTTTTACTTTTAGCGAGGCTCGCGCATTGCTCTCGTGAGCTTGTTTTGAAAAAACAGCGACGCCCCCTTTTACTTTTTCAGGCTCAGGCTCGCGCACTGCTCTCGTGAGCTTGTTTTGAAAAACAGCGACGCCCCCTTTATTTTTAGCGAGGCTCGCGCACTGCTCTCGTGAGCTTGTTTTGAAAAAACAGCGACGCCCCCTTTTACTTTTAGCGAGGCTCGCGCACTGCTCTCGTGAGCTTGTTTTGAAAAAACAGCGACGCCCCCTTTTACTTTTAGCGAGGCTCGCGCACTGCTCTCGTGAGCTTGTTTTGAAAAAAGCGACGCCCCCTTTTACTTTTAGCGAGGCTCGCGCATTGCTCTCGTGAGCTTGTTTTGAAAAAACAGCGACACCCCCTTTTTCTTTTAGCGAGGCTCGCGCACTGCTCTCGTGAGCTTGTTTTGAAAAAATAGTGACGCCCCCTTTTATTTTAGCGAGGCTCGTGCACTGCTCTCGTGAGCTTGTTTTGAAAAATTAGCGACGCCCCCCTTTATTTTTAGCGAGGCTCGCGCACTGCTCTCGTGAGCTTGTTTTGAATAAAACAGCGACGCCCCCTTTTACTTTTAGCGAGGCTCGCGCATTGCGCTCGTGATGAGCTCCTGTCGTGCTTTGCGGGGTGCTTGACTTTTTTGGACTTCGCGCCTCCCCTTTGGTGGCGGTGAAGTTTGCTTTTTGCGAGCCCCTGGCGCGTTTGCGAGGGTGCTTGATATTTTGGACTTCGCGCCTCCCCCGTTGGGTGGAGGTGAAGTTTGCTTTTTGCGAGCCCCTAGCGCGCTTGCGAGGGTGCTTGACATTTTGGACTTCGCGCCTCTCCCGTTGGGTGGAGGTGAAGTTTGCTTTTTGCGAGCCCCTGTCGTTTGTGCCAGGGTGCTCGACTTTTTGGACTTCGCGCCTCCCCTTGTCTTAGGTGGAGGTGAAGTTTGCTTTTTTGCGAGCCCCTGTCGTTTGTGCCAGGGTGCTCGACTTTTTTGGACTTCGCGCCTCCCCTTATCTTAGGTGGAGGTGAAGTTTGCTTTTTTGTGAACCCCTGTCGTTTGTGCCAGGGTGCTCAACTTTTTTGGACTTCGCGCCTCCCCTGTCTTAGGTGGAGGTGAAGTTTGCTTTTTTTGCGAGCCCCTGTCGTTTGTGCCAGGGTGCTCGACTTTTTGGACTTCGCGCATCCCCTTGTCTTAGGTGGAGGTGAAGTTTGCTTTTTTGCGAGCCCCTGTCGTTTGTGCCAGGGTGCTCGACTTTTTGGACTTCGCGCCTCCTCTGTTGGGTGGAGGTGAAGTTTGCTTTTTTGCGAGCCCCTGTCGTTTGTGCCAGGGTGCTCGACTTTTTGGACTTCGAGCCTCCCCTTGTCTTAAGTGGAGGTGAAGTTTGCTTTTTTTGCGAGCCCCTGTCGTTTGTGCCAGGGTGCTCGACTTTTTGGACTTCGCGCCTCCCCTGTTGGGTGGAGGTGAAGTTTGCTTGAAAGAAAAGGGTTGATTTTCGAAGCAATCTTAGCGGGTTTCCATCGAATGTAGCGCTCTTGAAAAAGAGCTGCTTTTTTTGATAACTACATTTTTTCGAAGCAATCTTAGCGGGTTATCTCAGCCTTCGCTGCCTCTTGCCTTTCTTCTGATATCTTGCAAAGCTTTTGTTTGACTGGGCGATAGCCTGGCTTGATGTTTAAGCTGTGATGTATCAGGGTTCTGTTCACTCCTCTTAAGTCCTCCGCGGACCAGGCGAAGGTGTTGGGGTTTCCTTTAGGGAAAGTGACGAGGTCGCTTTCTAATTGGGGGGCTAGGTTGGCTGAGATGAACACCTTTTTTGCGGCGTTACTCTCGAAGAGTTGCATCTGTTTGGTTTCTTCTTTCGGTGATACCTTTATTTTGTCAGAGCACACTTCGTTTTTTGCCATTGAGGTTTATGGCTTGAGGTTTTGACAAGTTGTGGACATTACGTTGTCCTGGTGCCACTGTTCCCTCGGCTGTCCTTGCAATGTCTTGGTCTCCATATATTGCAACCGCCCCCTTCGGAGCGGGTAGCTTCATGCAGAGGTAAGCGGGTGGATAACTGCATTGAATGCGTTGGTGACCCCTCGGCCAAATATCGCATTGTACGGGTAGAACATGTCGACTACGTCGAAGGTTATGTGTTCGGTTCTGCAATTGATCTGGTCGCCGAAGGTCACAGGCAGAGAAAATTTCCCGACGGCTCTCACTTGTTGACCACCGAAGCCGTATAGGGGGTTGTTGTCAGCAGGTTGCAGAAGGTTCCTATCAAGCTTCATGCTGTCGAAGGTTGAAGCGAACAAGATGTCAGCGGAGCTTCCTGTATCGACCAGTATTTTTGTGACAGTCCACCCAGCGAGGTTGGTTTCGATCACCATAGCATCGGTGTGAGGGTAATCTCTCAGCTTCATGTCGCTGGAATCAAAGGTTATGGGAATGTGAGACCATCGACCGAATTTGTGGGGTCCTTCGACGGCCACGTGGTGAACTCGTCTGGCATGTTCCTTCCTCTGCCGTTTGTTGCCATGGTCTTCGTTTGAACCTCCGGTGATAGCTAGAATCACACCGAAGGTTGACGTTGGATTGTTGATGGTCGTTTGGCTCTGGGCTTCGGGTTTGACAGGCTAGGGTGCTGGTAACGCGGGGATTGGCGGTGGTGGTGGCAGAGCGTTGCTGGCTTGGTGGTTGTTGGAATTTGGTTTTGGGGGGTTGTTGGGTTTGTGACTGTGTAAGGTGGATTTTGGCGTTGTGGGATGGTGGTTGGCTGATAAGAGGTATGGTGGTAGAGTGGGTGATGAGTGTAAGTGGGTTGTTGCGAAGGTAGGCCATAGTTTATGGGGGCGTAATGGAATTGGGTATTTGAAGGGTGGAAGCTTGGTTTCCTGGTGTGGTTGATGGTTCGGGTGTCTGACGAAGCAGCTTTCGTGGATTCCTGATATTCTTTTCCCTTGGCGAAGCATTCACATTGCTTTGTTGAGTGTCCCTTTCTGAGACCACAGAAGTGACAATACATTTTGGCAGGATCTCGTTGCTGGTCCCGCTGATTCGGCGGGGGGGGCAAACCTTGATGGGCTTGGTTGCTCGGAGGTTGAGCTTCCCGTCTTTGATCCTCGTAACTTGTTGCCTTGTTGATTGCACCAACATTGCTTTGCTCTTGGCGAGGGTTGCTGTCCCCTTGTTTGAGGCCTCGGCTGTGGCTTTAGTTTTGAGCGCCGAGCGTCGGACTTCGCTCTGAAGTCCATGTCTGCTCTACAGTATCTTTCCATTGTCTCGTGCAATTCTTCGATTGTATTTGCCGGCTTCCGAGCAATTTCGAAGAGCAGGGGCCCGGGCGCAGGCCGCTGACTGCAGCGAGGATGGCAGCCTCGTCGGATATCCCCAGTGTTCTTGCCCTGATTTGAATGAACCTCTGCCAGTAATCTTGAAGTGGTTCGCGCTCTTCTTGTTTGTAGTTAAACAACTCAATGGGGTTTGATGGAGCTGGCGTAATGCCTTTGAAGTTTGTGCAGAGCCTGTCTCTGAGATTGGCCCAGGAATCTACAGTTCCGGGGCGGAGGTTGCTGTACCAGGTTTGTGTGATGTCTCGCAGGATGATGACAAAAGACTTTGCCATTGTTGATTCATCTCCGCCTGCCGCGGCAACTGCTGCTTCGTAGCTCATGATGAATTGGCGAGGGTCAGAAAACCCGTCGTAGCGAGGTAGGTTTTTATGGATTGTAGCATGGTGGCCAGGGTTGGGTTTGGAGTATTTGGGAGAGTGGAGACTTTGGGTCGTAGGGCATTTGATGTTGTTGAGGCCTTCGTTGGTTGCGAAGGTTTGGCTCTCTCTCTTCTGGGTAGAGTTGGCGGAAATTTGGTGGCCTCATAGGATGTGGTTGCGGGTGAATTGGTGGTGGTGGGGGTGGTGGATGGTGACGAAGGTTGTCTTGATCCTGCTCGTTCCCCTCTTGCAGCGGGGGCATCTCCTCATCATTCCAGCCTTCGGCCTCGGCTTCGGCTGCAGCGAGGGATTCCTCCATTCGGCGAAGCTGCTCTCTGGCTTCGTCTGCCCTTTGTCTGATCGAGCGCAATCGGATATGCCTCTCAAGTTGATCCAGGCACCTCTTCTTCTCATGCAGTTCAGCTTCAAGCCTCTCGAGGGCCTCGAGGCCCAACTCCTCCTCATCTCTTTCCTCTCCCTCTCCTGAAGTGTGAGGGTGTGGCTGCGTTGCCACTCGGGCTTGGGGGCTTAGGACCTGAGGTTCCGGGGTAACATTCTCTGCTCCCGAGGGTTGCACAATTTCCTCAGCAGGCGGAACTACTGCCGCCGTCTCTCTAGCGACACGCTGGTCCCTCGCCAAAGGTGCTCTCCTGTTTCCTGCCATTTCAAACTTTGTTCCCCACGGATGGCGCCAAACTGTTGGGAGCACACTTGCCGCAACCTTCGCACTTGTGCAGGGGAGCGGCGAAGGTGACCAAGTGTCGGAAGCGGTAGCGAAGGTAAAGCGAAAATGGAATGGTGCTTAATTCCAAAAAAAGTCGTCCCTTTACACTGTTCACCCTTGGTATTTATAGGGAATACCAAGGGACACGGGCCAAATTACAAAAGGGTACAGGAAAGATTCCTCACCTTCACGCAGGGAGGAAGGGCAAAAGCGTAAACACACAGCTGAGGCGGAAACCCTAATCGGCCCCTCTCCAACGCGCTGCCACCTGGCTTTGATCACCCTCGGGAGAGAAGAGCGAAGGTTTGACCTTCGGCCGTGCTCGCCCTTGGGCCCGCGCTCCTTTGCCGCTTGCCGGACCTTCGACTTCGCTCGCCTTCGGGCCAATGCACCTTCGTCGCTTGCTTGGACCTTCGCTTCAAGCGAGGTGGCTTCGGGAGCCAGCGAGGGTCGACCCTGCTTTGATGTCGTCGAGTTTTAACCTGCAGAGAATTGCAACAAAGCCTCGGGGATCAGATCCATGCGAGGGTTAGAAAGCGGGTCCGAGGTGGTTCAGTCCCTTGAAGAAAAGGGGCGAGCGGGGACGCGTGGATCACGCGAAGGTCGTTTTTGCCTGCGCTCTGTGTGGTGCTGCTGCCGAGGGTCCTTGTCCCCAACACCAGCAGTTCTGGAACCTTACTGTTTGACCATCAGACGCTGCTATAGTGATAGCTCAGCGTCCAATGCAAAGGCGTCGGAGCGTCCAATGTCCAACGGAGCGTCTGATGCCCTGCGTCCGATGCCCAATCAAAAAGTTAGTTCTTCGACACATGGCACAGTAGCGTCCGATGCTCCCATGGGCAGCGTCTGATGCCCACAAAAATAGTGCAGTTCTTCGGTGATTCAACCTGATCTCCCTCAAATTGAAAGCTCTAAGGCTAAGACTTGTTATGAGGGGTCACAAGGATGTTAGTGAGCTACTCCTAGGAGATTATGGCTCGAACCTAATTCCAAATCGGTGAATCAAAGAAATTTGGGGCAAGGGAACAAGAACTCGATCCAAAATGAAAACAATCTGATCTACTAGCTCGTGAGGTTAGAGAGGAATTCTTTCGGTGGAAAGAAAGGGCTCACGATCTAGCATAAACTGGTTCAAGCGAAATCGAAAACCATCCCTCAGATTGGGAGAACGATGTAAATCACCGAGGAGACAAAACTAAAACATGAAGAACACAACTCCAAAACGTGAATCGATCATGATTTCAGCTGGAACTCGTCCCCATGAGGAGACAACAGGATTATGGTCCCATTTCCTCAAAATTATAAGTACACAGAGGTATTGCTGTTCACTCTACGGATCACAGGTAGCAGGTGGAAGAAAAACCTAGCATGGGCTATGAGAATGTAATGCTGCAAGGATCAAATGGATGGAGGGGCTGCCGTTTTGAGGCCAAAACCGGGAAACCTGTGTCCTCGGCTGAGTTTTGTGGCCCAAACTCAGAAACCTGCCAGCCAAGGTTTTGAGACCCAAACTTGGAAAACCATCCACCTCGAGTTTTGAGTCCCAAACTCGGAAACCCGCCGCCCCAAGTTTTGAGGCCCAAACTCAGAAACCGTCGAGGGTAGTTTTTTGAGGCTCAACTACCAAACCCGCACTATAGACGGAGTGTGGTTCGCACACCCCGACCACCGGCACCAATGCCGATGCATGTCAAGCCTTCACGCTAGGCACAATGCCTTCTCCTTCCTCCTTGACTCGGCCGATGGCACTTGCACCACACGCAAGCCCGAGTCCGACCTCCCGCCAAGTGCCACGACACCATCATCTTCCTCCTGACTTGGCCGATGCACCGCACATCCCCATGTGCTCCTGCTCGCTGATGCCAAGTGCCAGCTACCACAGCTGGTCCTCTGGCCTCCCGGTCCATCGGTCCAAGCCTCACATCCACCCTTCACCACTCCCGGTCCATCGGCATGGCCCATCTCTACTTGACCTTCACCTCACCATCGACCAGTGTCTCCAAGCTCCACACCTGCACATCAACACAGCCAAGAGACACATGTTGTAACACCTCTGGTGTTAAGCAATCTTAAATGCATAACTTGACATCTATGAGCATAAAGCATTCTCATATGTTTCCCTCTTATATGTAAAGTGTCATTTCATGTGATAGTTGCTACTAATCATGCAATGGTGTGATGCTTGTTTGGCTTGTTTTTGGAGTAGCTTGAGCTTCTTAGTAATCTAACCTTGTTGAGAAGTCAAAATGAAGCCATGTTTATATGGGCCATTTTGGTTAATCAAGTCTCTAACCCTAGTTGACCAAATAGAGCCCTAGGAGTTCTTTTGTTTGACTAACAAATACCTCCTTGATAGAAGCTTTGCATGGCTGAGTGCCCTAAACCAAAAGTGTGTAGATTTTAGAGTAGAACAAAAGTTGTTTTTTGGTCAACTCATGAAAATGAGTCTAACATGGTGTTTTGAGGCCCACAAGGCAGAATTGAGGGAGTTTGGACTTGGAAAATTTTCCTAAGTCTTTAACTGACAAACAGTTTCATCTAGTGAACTTTGGAACTTTTCTGAGGAATATCCAAGCCGAACCAATGCTCGAGCCTTTAACCAAAGTTGTAGTTTACACATAGCTCTACTCAAGGGAACAAGTGGTTTAGCGTTTCATCAAATGGATTTGGAGATAATCGTGCTCAAAAACCAGCTATCAGTCGGCCTGACAGCCACTGAACCCGGCCGTCCAGTTCAAACGCGGCGTTGTGGCCGACCATGCGCAGAAGCCGCCTGCCGCGTGGCGTGCGAAGGCCGACCGAGCAGCGTCCGCGTGCGGCGTGGCGAGCAGCAAAGCCGCCTGCATGCACTCGCCCAGCCAGAACCCCTCCTCCCCTTTTGCCTTGCCTCCTCTCTGCTCTCACCAGTGCTCGGGCGGAAAGGGGAAAACCCGAGCGTTCACCGGGCGTTCGCCACCGCTCGCCGTGCATTCGCCCACCCAACCACCCAACTAGCTTCGCTGTAAGCTCCCGCACCGTTTGCCGCCGTTTGTGCTCTGTGAAAGGCCCTAGGTAAGCCATGGGGTGAGATCCCGCCATGGCTACCATGACCGCCGAGCTTGGTCCGCCGTGGTCGGCCCTCTCTCCGTACAAATCCTCCCGTTCTAGCTCGTGTTCATGGGTCCATGAGGCTCGTAGAAGGAGTAGCGGGTGTTGGTTTAGCCGATTAGGGTTTGGTAGTAGCAGTTCACCGTCGTTCGCCGTCCGCCATGGTCACCGTGAAGGGCATGGCCGTGGTCTTGGGTGTTCAGAGTGGAAACCCTAGCTTCCAAGCCCCACGTTAGGTTCTTGGAGGTCACCGGAGTAGGAATCATGGGTAGGTTTGCCTCGTTATGGCCGGAGTCGGCCGGCGTGGTGAGGACCGCGCCACTGTGACCACCATTCCCGATGATGAGCTCCGTCTGTCGCAATGCCGGGCCGGTGACTAGCACCAATCGACGCGGAAAGGTGAGAGGAGTCCGATGGTGGTCTCGATTTAGCCGGAGAGGCCGCCGACGGCGAGCTTTGCCGTGGTCAACGACCTCCCCTGCTCTGGGAGTATGGTAGGTGCGGCCGGTTTGAGTGCAGGGCCCGCTGGTCAGTGACTTGGGTGCAGTGCAGTGAGCCGGTGTAGATAGCAGTTAGGGTTTTGTTGTTTGGTTTAATGTTTTTCAGAAATAGGATCAATTCTTGTTTAATTCATATCTTGAGTTGCATTGATCCAAATGAGGTGAAATAAAGTTTGTTAGATCTGTCTAGATGAGATCTACCTAAGAAAAATATCATATGTCCAGTTTGTGATAAATTTATATGTGGTTGTAATTAATTTGTGTTTGAGATGATATCTTGTTAAATGCATAATAAACTATACATTGCTCAGAAAAATGTGATTCTTATTTTGTTAGGTTTGAATTGATGAATAGTTTCTGTGAAAAATATAAAACAAGTATGTTCTGTGATAAATATTGGCAGTAGCATTTAAAATGATTAAATACTGTTTTCTTGTATGATTTTTAGTAAATAGAATATAAATGATATGAGCTTGGAAATTTTTACACACTGCTCCTATGCTAGGAAGTTCGAAAGAAAATACGAAATCTGTTGTTTGACACTTTTTACTATAATGAGTAGTTCAAAGCACCTTTTCACTATGTGGTTTGTCTTTTTCATAGAGAACAATGCTTAAGTTCAAATGGCTTGAAATTTATGCAGTAAGCTAAATTGCATGCTGTTAGCTCACAGTAATTTTGTAGATTTTTCTGAGGACGTTATCTAAGGGTTGCTGTTATAGGCTTGTTTGGATAAGTCATTTTGGTTAAGCAAATAGTCAACGGGCAAGGGTGAATAAGCTAAGTAAGGTTGTTATGTTAAAGCATATTAAGTGGCTGTGTAGAAGGGTTAAATGAGTTATTAGTTGGTAAAGTATTAGTGAGGTAGTTAATGGTCAACAGGATGATATTGACTACCTTGTTGAAGAAAATAAAGTAGATGACATGTGCTTATCTCCTGAATTATCTTATTCCATGTTGCATCGCAAAAAGCATCCCATGTGCATTCATCCTATTCATACATAATTGTGCATCATACAGGATCGGTAGAGGAGACTCAAAACCCAGAGCAGCAGGAGGAACCAAGTTCGGAGGAGACCCTGGTCGAGAGGACCGAAGGAGTAGACGTCGAAGACTTGCCTGAGTGCCAAGATCATCGACCTTCCTACTTCGAGAGAGGCAAGCCTCGTAGCATCTAACTCTCTATGGTTTGCAAATTTATTACGGATAAACCCGATGTGTGTTGTATTAAGTTATAGGAGTTGGATGATACCGTTGTTGCATTAATTACTTATCCTTGTCCACCGCAATTAATATCTCAATGTCCCTGTTTAAGTCTAGGTGCGAATATGCTTAGCCTGCTTAGACCGGTAGCAGTCGGATGATTTCCTGTCTCCCTCACATAGGTGGATACTGATCATGACTAGCCTGGTGCTATCATGAAGATAACCATGTGATAATTAAATTGAGACCGGGCAGGATATAGGAGCAGCGCAGACATGGGTTCTGTGTGCTAGTAGTCTCCCGTCTGTGTCGATTAGGACCTGATGAAGGCACACCTCAGTCATTTTGAACGCGTCAATCACTTAACGGAGTAGGTGTGGGTACCTCCTGTGAAGCCGAGTAAGGTTATTCGAGCCGGTGATGGAGATGTTGACGCCTAACACCCAGGGCCTCAGATGTACCGTGGGCAACTATTCTGAGCAACCTGGCATGGTCCGTGGACAGGCGAGGCCTGACTGACCTTGCATGACCGTGGGCAGTTATAGCTTGAGCGACCTGGCATTGAGATAACCCCTGGTGTGGAAGGGCCCATGGCCATCCCGCGCGTTGTGTTCTCGAATTTCTTGAGTGGCAGCTTACGACTGCCATGGCCAGATGTGTCGGGCGAGTGTGCGACATTTTATCCCCAGCTGGTAGGAGTCGATTATAATCGCCATCGCTCCTGGACAGTGAGTAACTTGACTGGGCATGTGTTACAAAAGTAACTTATGGAACTAAAGATGGTTATGAGGTTGAATCTGAAAGGCTATTGATGAAATAGTCACTCTTGCTTGATTAATTAGCCAAGTGATTGCTCTAGATCAGGTGCGAATCTAGTTAATCAGGGTTAACTGTAAAAGTGACTGCCGACACTTAAAATTTGGTTTATTATAAGAAAGCTTTCATGCAAATTGGTATGTTTAGCCAACCACAGATATAGCCTTCATGAATCCTTGGAGTCTCATTATTTCTGGTTTATGACGGGTAAGTCTAGCTGAGTACCTTCTTGTACTTAGGGTTTTATCCCTTGTTGTTGCAGATGGACAGTGCTTCTTTGGCTACTGTGAGAACTGCCTGTACCCCGGTACGGGTGATGACTAGACCATGGGCGTGGTCCACTCTTATCCTTTCCTGATGCTTTTGCTGGACTGGTCAGGCTAATGGCACCGTATTATGAACCAACTGAACTTGTGTTTCAAAACTATGTTGCTTCCGCTACTGTTTCAAACTATGGTTTATAATATATTAGTACGATGATGTATTTGAACTATGTGCAAACTATGATGTAACTTGTGGACATGTACGCTGAAATATTACGATCTTAGCTGAAGTTGAAATGATTTGAAATCCTTCGAGATTTCTGGACTACCGGGTTTGTACGAGCTTAAGTGTAGGGTTACAAGGTTGCCACGCTAGCCGACAAATCAAAAATTTCGACCTCATAAACCAGGATCTACTGCTAGTTACAGGTCACGGATTACCACTCGACGCGCAGATAAAGCGGAGATGACTCGATGTAGTCAAACGCGACGCAGCAGTGCCGTGTCTCTTCAAGTTGCAGCTCGTCCTTGTGGTCCAAATGCAGCACCTCCGAGGAATCCCACACGTGCGGGAGGAAGTGATGCGCCTTCGGACTGCTAGATCCGCGAGATGCAATAGGCGTAGGCATCGGGGCGCGACGGCTGCAGGCAGGGACGTCCAACCACCCTAGCCTCGCGCCCACCCCTCGCTTATATAGGTGCCCTGGTGTGCCTCGAGTTGGAGGCCCATCAGCGACCCTAAACCTAGTCTAATTTGGGTCCAACCCGAATTAGGCTTCCTGGCCCTTAAGCGTGCGACCCTATGGGTTCACGTACACATAGACATGGCCCGAATACTCCTACTCGACAAATAGTTGACAGCGGCCTCTAGCAAGACGTGTCAACTCCTATGTGCGCGCAAAGATCAAATCAGACGAACCACCACAATAGCATATACATGTTATTCCCTTGCCACTCGATATATAGTTCACTCATAGGTTAACACTTAACCTAAGCACGGCCATGCATTTGTTGATCCAATCATCAGAGTGATCCAATGATATCTCTCTCACATGGAGAGGGCAATTCCCATCTTGATTGTTTATGTCTCACAGCATGTTTCATGACAAACCCGAAGACTACCTTTATAACTACCTAGTTACAGAGTAGCGTTTGATAGTCCTTAAGTAAGTCATTTCACATCTTGAGCACATACAACAATCTCAGGTCTAAGGACATAACATACATGTTGTGAATAGAGACAATTCTCACGTCGGGTCAGTCCAGCTAACATGTCATACATGTGCCCACATTATTAGTTTGACATCTCTATGTCTATGACTTGTGAAACGTAGTCATCAACTAATAATGTGCTGATCTAATATACATGTGCGTTACTACACATACTCCGATCAGGGACATGTATAGAATAGTCATACAAGTAAATGAGTTTCACAAACAATTCACATATCTGCTGATCAATACAAGTTGTCTTTAATGGATATTCAATAAACACATAAGTATATCATGGATACAACTGTAGCATCATCATCTCTATGATTACCTCTAGGGCATACTACCAACAGTCTCCCACTTGCACTAGAGTTAATCTCGAAGATATCTAATACCCATAGCTCTTATGTGCGCCTCATGCTTAGGCCGTGGAAGAGCCTTTGTCAAAGGATTGCAACATTCAAATCCGTATGTATTTTGCACTTCTTTATTTCATCTCTTCTAATGAACTCTCGAATGAGGTGAAATTTCCGCAGTACATGTTTGTTTTTCTGGTGATTCCTTGGCTCCCATTGTTATCGCATTGCATATTCAATGGGCTAGACGCATTAGGAAACACACCAAGATCAATGAGGAACCTCCTCATCCAAACACCTTCATTTGCAGCTTCTGAAGCTGCAATGTACTCGGCTTCCGCTGTAGAATCAGTCACAGTCTCCTGCTTGGAACTTTTCCAACTGACAGCACCACCATTTATTGTGAACACAAAACCTGATTGAGATTGTGAATCATCCGTGTCGGTTTGGAAGCTAGCATCAGTGTAACCATTTACAACAAGCTCCTCCTCACCTCCATAGATTAGGAACACATCTTTAGTCCTTCTCAGGTACTTAAGGATGTTTTTAACAAGCGTCCAGTGACTCTCACCTGGATTAGCTTGATATCTTCTCACAACTTAGAGCATACGAGACATCTAGGCGTGTACATATCATGGAGTACATTATGGAACCAATGACCGAAGCATATGGAACCTTACTCATGCGCTCTCGCTCCTTATCATTTTGAGGACACTGTTTATCACTAAAGCGCACCCCTTGTGACATAGGTAAGAATCCTTTCTTGGATTGCTCCATGTTGAACTGTTTCAACACCTTGTCTATGTACGTTTCTTGGCTTAATCCATTTAGCCTCTTTGATCGATCTCTATAGATCTTTATACCCAGAATATATGTTGCTCTCCTAAATCCTTCATAGAAAAACTGTTATACAATGAAGTCTTTACAGATTGCAACATTGGAATGTCATTTCCAATCAATAATATGTCATCCACATACAAGATTAGAAATATCACAGCGCTCCCACTTTCCTTCTGTAAACACAAGGTTCTTCTTCATTTTGATGAAAACCAAACCCTTTGACTACTTTGTCACAACGAATGTTCCAACTTCGAGATGCTTTCTTTAATCCATAAATAGATTTCTTAAGCTTGCATATTTTTCCAGCATTATTAGGATCCACAAACCTTCAGGCTGTATCATATACACGTCCTCTTCTAAATTCCCATTTAGAAAGGCTGTTTTAACATCCATCTGCCATATCTCATAGTCGAAATAAGCAGCTATTGCTAGAATGATCCAGATAGATTTAAGCATCGCTACTGGTGAGAAGTCTCGTCGTAGTCAATTCCTTGAACTTGTCGAAAACATTTGTGACAAGTCGAGCTTTATAGATGTGAACATTTCCATCCATATCCCTTTTCTTTTTAAAGATCCATTTGCACTCTATGGGTCTAACCCCTACAGGCGGATCAACAAAGTTCCAAACTTGATTGTCACTCATGGAATCTATCTCGGATCTAATGGCACTTTGCCATTTATCGGAATCTGGGTCCATCATAGCTTCCGCATATGTTGTGGGTTCGTCATCGTCTAACAATAACAAATCCCCACGCAATTTACGGAGTCTAGATGATCTTCGTGGTAGTGGTGGCGTTTCAACCGCCATGGATGCCTCAACTTGTTCTACTACATTAGCATCACTCGTAGAGTCACTCCCCATTGGCACATCCTAAAATTCTTCAAGATACACCTTTTGTCCACTCTTCTCTCTTTTGAGAAACTCTTTCTCTAAGAAAACACCATTTCGAGCGACAAACACTTTGCCCTCTGAGCGGTTGTAGAAATAGTAACCCAAAGTTTCCTTCGGATATCCCACGAAGAAGCACTTGTCTGATTTGGTGTTAGCTTATCTGACAAAGCCGTTTGACATAAACTTCACAACCCCAAATCTTTAGAAAAGACAAACTAGGACTCTTCCCAGTCCACATCTCATATGGTGTCTTAACTACGGACTTAGACAGAACCCTATTTAAAGTGAAAGCGGCTGTTTCTAGAGCGTATCCCCAAAATGGTAAAGGTAGGTCACATTGGCTCATCATAGACCGAACCATGTCCAACAAAGTCCGATTACGTCGTTCGGACACGCCGTTTCTTTGAGGCATTCCTGGTGGCGTAAGCTGTGGAACTATTCCGCAACTCTTTAGATGATTGCTAAACTCAGATGACTCAAATATTCGCCTCCACGATCAGATCGCAAGGCCTTAATTTTCTTGCCACGTTGGTTCTCTACTTCATTCTAAAATTCTTTGAACTTTTCAAATGTTTTAGACTTATGTTTCATTAAGTAGACATACCCATATCTAATAAAATCATCATGAAGGTTATGAAGTATTGAAATCCGCCTCTAGCTGTCGTGCTCATTGGTCCACATACATCCGTATGTACAAGTTCCAACAAGTCAGCCACCCTCTCAGGAAAACCTGTGAAAGGCATCTTGGTCATTTTGCCTAAAAGGCATGCCCACATGTCTCGTATGATTCAAAATCAACGAAGTTAGAAGCCCATCAAAATGAAGCCTCTTCATGCGATTCTCACTTATATGTAACACCCGGATTTACGAGTAAAGCCGAGGTAAAGCATATGTGGGCCCAGGGGTCCCAAATCCACATATACCACAAAATGTATATCATTACAGCACGAACAACGTTTAACAACTTATTACGTCTCAGGGATTGATCATCAAATTGGCCAATGGCCTATTATTACAACGGTAGCGTAGACTAGACATCACACCACAGGGACACCGACTGGGGGTGGGTACCCAACCTCAGAAGTTGGGACATCTTCTATACTCCTCGTAGTCTCCTTCATCTGGTACCCATCCGGGATTTTTATGTGAACCAACGACAAGCGTCAGCTCACCATGCTCAGCAAGTACAACTATGGGGGATGCAAGGCTCAAAGGTTTGACTCGGTTAACTGCGGTTAGCATTTTAAGTTGGTCATATTTATATAAACCTCTCATTACTAAGTGTATGAACCCTGTTGTCCCAAAGTGTATGATAAGCATTATGTTAAAAAGAGGTAAGCCACCAACCACCAACATACCCCACCATGAACTACTTAAAAAGGATCCAAGCCGCTCGTATCCATGAGCACGGTTGATATATCAGTTTACACTCTGCAGAGGTTGTACACTTTCACCTTAGGCCGTGATTCCCAAATGCCGGTGTTAGCTAGACCCACATTACCTCCTCTATGGAAGTACGGCAGGGTTTCACTACGCAGCCTTTCACTAGCCACCCTAACAAGTAGTAGCCGCAAGGTTTCGGCGTCCAGGCGAATGGAGGCCCCCTTCAAGATGGCACACCTGACAGTCGACCAGTACACATCTTGACAGGCAAGGAAGCCATTCTTAAACCCAGTTCCCCCTCTAGCGCCTTTCGGAAACTACTACAACTAGAGAAAGTCTAGTTATACAACTAAGATCAGAGCCATATGATTCCCAAGGCCGCACGGGATCTCCTGGGTAGCCACTTTAAATAGTCCCTAGGGTGAGTCACTGAGCGAAAAGCATGCTCCAGTGCCCTAATGTGCTTAAAAAGCCTCTTTTAACATTATTCCATAATCATTAATCAGTGTTAACATAATAGCAATAAATTGTGCATAGCATTTCTAATCAAGTTATGCAAAACCCTCCCATAGGTACAAGGTATACAGTTCAAATGAAACTAGTTTTGTCCTATGGTTTATCAAGTTTGACACATGCATAATGATTATTGGGTCTTGCATTTAACAGGTAACAAGGAAACCGTAGGTTATAATTGCCTTGGTTACACGCTTGGTCCTGAACTGCTCTTGAGAAACTTGCTCCTCGACACATCATCGTCTGGACTCGATATAAAATCACCAATCATAGCATCCATACAGTCATTGCATGCAAATAAAATATACTTTTATTAGAACAGTACACTGACGGACCAGAATGTCAGAGGATCTATCGAGGAGATAGTACTCGGACAGGTTCAGGGAAGTCACAGAAGATCTGAAGCCGCACTATGGAGTAGATGTGGATTAGGACTCCTGCTGTAACTTAGTCGAATTCCTAAAGACAGTCTTGTAATTAGAATAGGACTACTCTGCTGTAATCGACTAGGACTCGGACTGCGCTGTGCTTCACCCGGCTATATAAGGGGAAGCAAGCTCAGGACCATACCATCAATTTTCAGATCATAACACAAGGCACACGCCACAAACTGGACGTAAGGTATTACGCTATTTAGCGGCCTGAACCAGTATAAATCGCTGTCCCTGTGTTCTCGCCGAGTTCTAGGAACGTCGATCCCCACTGAACAAACCATCCAGGGAATCCTAAGACCGGTTGCCGGTTAACAAACACCGACAGCTGGCGCACCAGGTAGGGGCCTTCGGCGACTCCACGATCGAGAGCTCGATGAATCACTCCAACATGTTCGCGCCGGATCATTTTCGTTTTTGGTTCATGGATCTGTACCGCCGATGACGAGGGCAAGTTGCATCGATAACTCCAATCCACCAGAGAAGTGCAGAACATCTAAAAAGAGTGATCTCATTCAAGAACTAGAAAAATTGGCACTCCAAGACTAGCGGATCAAGGAAAGCTGAGACAAGATTTCCAACTCCTACTCGAACACGAACTCACGATTCGATAAGGACTCGGACTTCAATCTGCTCAGCTGGTCCGAACTCCGCAACCCGGCCATAAAACCCAAAAGTCCAATCAGGACGAAGGCGACAAGCCTTCAGCAGATTCCTTTGCAAGGAGCCTAGCAAGGACTCGTTTTAGTTCAACTAAAGAAGGCAACATTGTTCATTGGCCAATACGATCGGCTCCGACGAGATTGGTTGGCACAATTGATCAACAATTGCCGTACCAATATGGACACCATCTACCCTTGGAAGACCTGGACATCTCGACGGAACTGATCTCCAGCGCTTCAATGGTAGAATCCGTGACAACCCGTCCAAGCCACGATCGCGAGGTCTTCATGGCGGGACACCACTTAGCCCTGCGACCCCCGACTCCTCCGGATGTCTTTCAAGACGAAGAGACTTTGAGTATGATCTCTGACGACCATCCAGAGACCCGGGTGAAACCGACAATGAAAAAGCAGAGAGGCTGCGAAAATCTAGCCAAGGACGCCCGGAGGAGGCGGGCGAATCATCGCAAGGAAGCCATGTATCGCTATCACATGCGCCTTGATGAATACAACAATCGGCGATGATTAGAAGACAAAGCCGAGCGCCAGGATCGTATCCAAAGGGACGCGGAAACACGATCCCGAAACGATCACAACAGATGACGTGACGATTGTTCACGCAATCTCGAACCTAATTTTGTAAGGTCGCTGGCCATAAAGTGTATCAGACACCCTATCAGAATATCATGGCCCTCGCGACTGAGATTGGGGCCAAAGAAAACCTCACACTAGATGAAGAACGCTGGCTAATCATGCTCCAGACTACGGCGCTGCAGCTCAAGGGAAGGAGCCTCGAGTCCTTAGCTGACGACAAGATTCTTCACACACAAGTCAGAGAAGACCCATCCATGAGCGCCTTGGCCGGATCCCGGTTAGAAGCCGCCTGGGGGGACGAACACCCGATCAAGACGAAGGTGGGGCCGAGTTGTCCTTCAGAGGACTCGGACACCCCACTGTAGAAGCTGTCGACCGCTTCCCCTGTTTTTCCCGCCGGCTCCGAGGAGTCCTGTTCCCGCGAAATTCAAACCTGGGAATTACTCCAAGTACGACGGCAAGACAGAACCAAAGCGGTGGCTCAGATTGTACGCTCAAGCAATTGAGTTAGCTGGGGGGGGGAGCAATGATGTCAAAGCACTTTTCCTGCCGATGGCCTTGGAGACAATGCCCCTTGCATGGTTTGACTGGCTCAAGCCCGAGTCCATCGACTCTTGGGAGCAACTACACCGCATCTTCGTAGAGAATTTCACGGTGTTCCCGAAAGATCAGATCCTCAGACCAAGCTTAGATCCTGCAAGCAACAGAAGAATGAGTCCATGCGCGAATACTACAGACGATTCTCTGAGATCCGCTCTACAGTCTCGGACATCACGGACAGAGAAGTCATTGAGCTCTTTGGCAACGGAATCTGCGAGAGGTACAATTACAAGGACTTCATCAAGCAGGACCCGACCACCGCAGACGAGTTCCACCGGGCAGTCAATTCCATGATGGCGACAGAGGAGCGCACGCAGGAACGATTCCCCGACAGAAACAACCAAGGCAATCGAGGCAACAACCAGAAAGGCTCTCAGACTGCTCAGCAGAACGCTCGGAAGAGACCCGTGATCGCACAGTAGCCGCTATGGAGCCAAAGAAGAAAGGAAACAAGCCCTTAAGCTTCGATGATCTCCTCGATGGCCCGTGTCCTTTTCATACGAAGAGCAAACACCAGGCTAGATTTTGTTACCAGCTTAAAGAGCGAGGTTTGAACCCCGAGATCAACAAGGGCAAACAAGACAATGAAAGAAGCCAGCTGACGATCCTCAGCAGGACGCCAGCGGGTTCCAACACCCAAAAGCACCATCAACGTCATATTCGGAGGAGTAACTACCGGAGAGAGCAAGCGCCTTCAGAAGCTTTCTCTACGAGAAATCATGACTACTGAACCCTCAATTCCCAAGTATCTGGATTGGTCGGAACACCCAATCAGCTTCACCCGAGCAGACCAATGGACCAGCGTATCCAATGCAGGGCATTACCCGCTAGTCTTGGATCCTACGGTGGCAGGGTTCAAGTTGGGAAGGGTCTCATCGATGGAGGAGCAGGACTCAACGTAATCTTCGTGAACACTTTGCGAAAGATGAACTTGGATCTCGCAACACAACTCCATCGAACGCCCCCTTTTACGGCATTGTACCCGGAAAGGCGGCTGTTCCACTCGAAAGGATCATCTTACCCGTCACTTTTGGAACTCCAATCAATTATTGGACCGAGTACATCAGTTTTGAGGTAGCCGACTTCGATTCATCATACCATGCCATATTTGGACGACCCGCAATCGCCAAATTCATGGTCGTGCCACATTACCCTTACCTCTTACTGAAGATGCCGGGTCCTAAAGGCATCTTGGCCTTTAGAGGCGACTTGATGCGATCCTTCGAATGCGACATGGAAGCTGTCCAGATCGCAGAAAAGGCTCATCTTGCCTGGAAGTCCAAGAAATTGCGCAGATGGTACACAATGCCAAATTCGGAGATTCTGAAATTCCGACAAAGAAGACAGAAGCCATTCAAACCCCAATTGAAGTCTCCACAAAAGCAATTGATCTCGCGACAGGTGATCCATCCAAGACGGCGACCATCAGCGCCCACCTATCAGAAGAATAGGAACTCACTCTCACCAAGTTCCTCAGAGCAAACAAAGACATATTTGCCTGGAAACCAGCTGATATGCCGGGAGTACCCAGGAACTTGGTGGAGCACAAACTTGAGTTAACGGAAGGCTCCAGACCTGTCAAGCAATGATTGCGATGCTTCTCGCCAGAAAAAGGAAGCAATCAAGAAGGAAATAGCTAAGTTGCTAGCAGCCGGTTTCATCAGAGAAATCCTTCACCCGGAATGGCTGGCTAACCCCGTCCTGGTAAGGAAGAAGAACTCTTTAGAGTGGTGCATGTGTGTCGACTACACAGACCTCAACAAGCACTGTCCCAAAGATCCTTTCGGACTCCCAAGAATAGACCAGATTGTGGATGCTACAGCAGGATCGGCCCTGTTATCCTTTCTGGATTGCTATTCCGGGTACCACCAGATCGCCCTCAAGGAAGAAGATCAACCCAAGACATCGTTTATAACCCCGTTCATCGCATACCGTTATAAAACCATGTCCTTCGGGTTGAACGTGGGTGCTATGTATCAACGAGCCATTCAGGACTGCCTGGGTGACCAAATCGGTCGGAATGCCAAGGCATATGTTGACGATGTGGTCATAAAGACAAAGGACCCAGCACTCTGATAACTGATCTAGAAGAAACCTTCACCCGTTTACGCACATACCAGTGAAGCTCAATCCCACAAAGTGCGTCTTCGGAGTACCCTCCGGGCAGTTACTCGGTTTTCTGGTCAGTCATCGAGGTATCGAGGCTAGCCAGAAGCAGATTAAAGCCATCATCAGCATGAAGCCTCCAGCATCAGTCAAGACGTTCAGAAGCTCACTGGATGCATGGCAGCTCTCAACAGATTCATATCAAGACTCGGAGAAAAGGGATTACCTTTTTTCAAGCTGCTCAAAGCGGCGACAAGTTCCGGTGGACAGAAGAGGCCGACCAGGCTTTTGAACAACTCAAAAACTACCCGAGTCCTCCTATCTTGTCCCCACCAGAACCCGGAGAACCAATGATGCTCTACATCGCCGCTACCACACCCGGTTAGTACGGCAATCGTGGTTGAGCGCAAGGATGAAAAGCATATCTAAAACATTCAACAATCGGTGTATTACATCAGCGAGATACTCTCCGACTCTAAGACAAGATACCCGTAGGTCCAAAGTTGCTTTATGCCATCCTCATCACCTCAAGAAGCTGCGGCATTATTTCGAGTCTCACGAAATTACAGTTGTCACGGATTTTCCCCTGGGAGAAATCCTTCACAACCGAGATGCACTGGCCGAGTATCGAAGTGGGCAGTCGAACCTCGGAGCACTCAACATCGAGTTCACTCCAAGAAAGGCAATCAAATCCCTGGCCTTAGCGGATTTCATTGCTGAGTGGACAGAACTCCAACAAATCAAGATGGCGTGATCCCAGAACAATGGAAGATGTACTTCGACAGGTCCCTAAACTTGGAGGGGCCGGTGCAGGGGTGTTACTCATATCTCCAGCTGGAGAACAACTCAATTACGTCCTGCAAATCATGTGGCCCACCACCAGCAATGAAGCAGAGTATGAAGCTCTCCTTCACGGTCTCAAACTGGCAGTTTCCTTGGGTATCAAGCGGTTACTAGTCTATGGTGATTCATCATGGTTATTCATCAAGTCAACAAAGATTGGGACTGCACCAAGGAAACGATGAACGCTTATTGCACTAAAGTCCGAAAGCTAGAAAAGCACTTCTCCAGACTAGAGCTCATCCATATTACTCGGGACCTCAATGTCGCCGCCGATGTGCTAGCTAAATTGGGATTAGACAGAGCATCGGTACCGAGTGGCATCTTCGTACACGAGTTATCCAAACCTTCTATTCAACAACAGAGGAACCAGGCCTGGTACCATCTTCACAGATTCTAACTATATCACCCGATTGGACCAAGGTTTTCATTGATTACCTCAAGGAGCACAAGTTGCCCGGTGACAAAGCCTCAATGGAGCAAATCACCAGACGTAGTAAGAACTATGTCCTAGTCGGGGATAAGTTATATCGATGTGGAGCATCGTTAGGGGTACTACTAAAGTGCATCACTCCAGAGGAAGGTTTGGGAATTCTACATGAAGTCCATTCCGGCTGTTGCGGAAACGACGCAGCCTCAAGAACACTAGTCGGCAAGGTCTTCAGGTCCGGGTTCTACTGGCCCTCAGCGCTAAAAGACGCCGAAGACCTGGTCCGTCGCTGTCAAGCGTGTCAGTTCTTCGCCAAACAACAACACATTCCGGCGCATGAGCTAATCTGTATCCGCCATCATGGCCCTTCTCATGCTGGGGACTTGACATGGTGGCCCCCTAAAGTGCGCTCCAGGCGGCTTCGAATATATCTACGTGGCAATTGACAAATTCACCAAATGGATCGAGTACATGCCCTTGGTGAAATTCAGTGCATCAAAGTCAGTTCAGTTCATGCAGAGCAACATCTTCTACCGCTTCGGTATGCCTCATAGGATCATCACCGACCTCGGTCTCCTTTCACGGCCGTGGTTCAAGTCTTGGGCCAGCAACTACAGTGTGAAGATCGATTATGCATCAGTAGCCACCCACAATCGAACGACCAGGTTGAACGAGCAAATGCCCTCATACTAGCCAGGCTAAAGCCGAGACTCTTTGACCTGCTAAAAGACCACGGCGGCAAGTGGATCGAAGAACTACCTAAGGTTGTCTGGGGGCTGCGGACTCAGAAAAGCAAGCAACAGGACAGACTCCATTCTTTCTGGTCTACGACACCGAAGCTATCCTCCCAGCAAACCTGATCTGGAACTCTCCTCGAGTAGAACACTACAACGAAGGAGAAGCTGACAACACCCGACTATTAGAAGTCGACAGTATTGAAGAAGCCAGAACAACCGCATTATTCCAATCGGCTAGATACCTCCAAGACTGAGGCGCTATTACGACAAGAACGTCCATCACCGAACCTTTCGGAGGGCGACTTAGTTCTGAGGAAAATTCAAATACGGGCGGACGCCACAAGCTTCAAAGTCCATGGGAAGGACCCTACATCATCTCCAAGGTCACGAGACCCGGGTCATTCGAGCTAGTCACCGAAGATGGTTCTCAATTGCCAAATTCATGGAATATTGAGCACTTGAAGAAGTTCTATCCTTAGGGACTACGCTACTATTTTCACCCATGTAATCATCCATTTATATCAATAAAGAGTTGGATTTCTTCAGAAATATCACACACTCTTCTTCTCTTTATCACAGCTATTCAGTCGGATAAAGGCTCATTCACTGACCAACTAACGACAGTAGTTGGACGGGCTAAATTTGGTTCAGAGGTAACAAACATGAGTTATTAGCCTGGAGCTCAACATAACTCACCCGGTAGTACGGCTAATACCCAGCTATCAACCTATAGAGAATACGACATCCAACACATGGATACTGGTTCCTATAAGAATAACAAGGGGAGCATCACTCCCCCTTACGGACGAGGTCCAACAAAACTCCCAAGAAGATGCGATTCACCCTAAGGAACCTATGGTTCGGTCCTTAAGAGGTCTCGGAATCGACAAAATCTCTTGGAACAGGGTACTAAGAGTAGTACTCGGGCAGACTAAGTTCTCTACAGAGTCGCGGAAGACTTCAAGAGAAACTAAAGTCTATTGACCCAACAACTGTACGACGGAGTACCCCAGATAAGACTCGTCCATTGAGGCGTCAAGTCACGACATCCACAAACTTCTTTGAACAGAGCACTTCATTACTCAAGACATTAATGGAGGCAAATATATATATTGATTCATAGAAAGTGTATCAATTACAAAGCAAAGTTTACAAGCTCTCAACAAGTACTACTCTATGAGATTGAGCATTTGGCAGTATTCTTCATCAATTAGGGCTACTTCGTCGATCATGGCTGCATGGTTCTGCCCTTCTTACCGGCTGGCAGCTTCTTGATGTTTGCTAAGTTGAAGCTTGGCATGTGAAGCCGGATGGTCCCAGAAGACCACCAATGATGGAAGAAGCCATATCCTTGATGTACTTGGCAAGCCGCTCTGGTGCAGCCTTCGCTCGGTCCACCAAAGACTCTTCGACTCCACTTGGACCAGGTACCATGTCGAGTACCGGACCAACCGCAGCCTCGAGAGCCTTCAGTGACCCTTCGGACTCCTTCAAAGCTTCTTCAGACTTCGTCAAAGCTTGCTGCACCCTCGCTAAGTCTTCTTGAGCGCTCGCCAAGTCTTCTTGAGCCCTCGCCGAGTCTTCTTGGCCTTTATCATAGCATCTTGCGCTTCTTTGGTAGACTTCAACGCCTGCAGAAGATCTCGATCAGCATCCTAATGAATGGACTTTGCCTCCCGAAGAGTCTCCTGGGCGTTGGTAATTACCTCTTCAGGCTCATCCGACTTCCGATTAAAGCCGGTCTGCCAGTTCGCCGCCAATTTCTTTGCTCTACATGACGAAAAAGACAAGTCAGGGGCAAAGCATTGGAAGCTAGTACTCGAAGATTCTCAGAATATCAACTTACCGAGAACTTGCTTCTTCGAAGACTTAAGAGAACCCTTGATCTCTTTGTTCTTCTTTTCAAGAGCAGTCTGTTTGGCAATGAGTTCAACCTCCCACTCCTGAGACTCATCACGCTGCTCGGTTGTAGTCTTCAGCTTGATGTGAAGCTCGTTGATCCAATTTTGAAGGAGTTGACTGGCCACCTTCCGGCTAATTTGTTCTTGTGCAATGAACTCCTTCAGAGCTTTGTTCTCTAAAGAGAGTTCTTGGTGGATCCGGGTGACCTGGTCCTCAACCTTCAGCTTGAATTTCTGTAGAGGCAAGAATATTAGTACCCGAAGCCAAAACATATGAAGACAAAAGATGAGGCAGTACTCACCTCAGCAAAATCCTTCAGTGCTCGTGCTGTCGAGAAATTCTGCTGCGTCAACTCCTGCAGCTGAGTAAGCTCCTGGACATAATCAGATGCCTCCAAGATCTTACGCGACCGGGAGGACCCGTTGCATCCCCAAAACCCTTCCAAAGCAGTTCCGCTGCCACTAGGTTGATGTTTGCCTGCATCTCCTCTAGGGACGGTTCGTTGGGCTGTCGAGTCCGGAAGTACCAATCATTAATGACTCGGTCCAGCTCCAGTTGGCAAGGAGTCCGATAAATGGGTGGATATCGAATAACTAGAGAAAAGAAGTCATACACACCTGAGGACCTTCTATGCTGAAGTTCGGGGGTGACAGGCTTGTATGAGGGTCAACCTGGCTGGGTGACGGCCCAGTGCCCACATCTGTTGGCTGCAGCTCCGCCTCGGTTCTTTCCGCCACCTCGGGTCCTTCAGCCGCCTCCGACTCCTTTGGCGGCTTCGGGACTTCGGCCGCCTCTGCTTCAGCCGCTTCAGCTCCGGTGCCATCGAAGGTTCCGGCTCCTGAGCTACCTCTGGCTCCGCTTCCGCAGAAGTCTTCGGCGGTGATGGAGAGTCCTCTCCAGCCCTGTTTCAGCATACAAGTTTTATGAATAAATAATGCAAGACAACCTTCTACTTCAATGAATGAAAAATGAAGACCTACTGAAACTGAAGATCCAGAAGCTTCAGTTTCTTTGGTAGAGGAGCCTGCGGCGGAGGACTTCCTGTCGCTCGTGGAGGAGACGATGGAGATGGCGGCCTTTCCACTTGAGAAGAAGGTGGAGAAGGCGGCCTTGCCGCTTGCGGAGACTGCGGGGGGGAAGGTGCTACCGGGGACTGAGGCGATGAGGGAGGAGGAGTCTTCCTCTTCCTCTCCCCCGGTGGTCGAAGTCTTCACCCGAGTCCCTCTAACTGCATCAGCAACAATATAAGAAGAAGTTAACAAGACACAAAACCAATTCGGGTTCTCTTACCGGGAGTACCCGGTTCGAGTGTTTAACAATTGCTACTCGAGCTAAGGAAATTTTCCTTATGGCTCGGCGCATACCGGTACGGGTCTTCTTCAGCACCGGAGGCACGATCTCCCGCAGGGGACTCGAAGACTTCCTTCGGCTTCCACCAGCGCCAGTACCAACGATCATGACATCAGAGTCAGTCGATTCTGAGTCAGTTCCGTCAGCCCCGCCCAGGGATCGGAATTGCTGGGGAGGTCCTCCTCTCAGATAGGACCCTCCAGGGACATCCCTCTGTCAGCCGAAGAGGACTCGGGAAGAAGAGGGCAGTCATTTTTATTCCTGCCCTGACTTTGATTCACATGAAGATGGATTACGAGACAAGTTCGAAGATCCAGACAAGAATTTACAGCTGTTACACACTGACCTCGCATGGGGGTTTGCGGGCAGAAAAAGCCTTCACTACTGGCGCGAGGAGATCTCGGCTCTTCAACAGGCGATTCATCCGCCTGAGGACTTCTTCGTTGCCCAGGATTTCGGGACCATGCCAACTGGGATCCCTAGCTCCATAAACTCAAGCCATAGTTGGCCTCATTGTTGAAGGGGATGGATCCTACGCGCTATGAAGTCTTGGACAATGGTATACCCGGAAAGACCATCCGCCTTTAGACGGAGATCATATTCAGCTCTGTCTGGATGATGGCGACTTCTTCGTCGCTCAACTTGTCCTTCCACTCTCGGCACTTGCGGGGTGGCCATCCATCATGACGATGAAGAGCAGGAGGAGGGTTGGCCATATAGAACCAACCACTCGCCCAGTCACGGACAGACTCGGACAACTCTACACTAACATACTCGGCGGCAGTTTCCAATCTAAGCTGGATACTAGCGCCGCCGACAACTTCTACCCTAATGTCACTTGGTTGGCACTTCACCCAGAAGAGTACCGAAACAAGGAGAAAGAGGGCAAATGCCTAAATAGGCTTCACAGAGGTGGACGAAGATAGAAATATGGAAAAGAGCATTGGGGGTCAAGTGATTAAGGGTCAAACCATAGTAATGGAGCAACCTGCGGAAAAAAATCAGAAGTGGGAGACCGAACCCGCGCTCGACGAAGCTTTTGAACATCACTATCTCGGTGGTGTTTCGGAGCCGCGCGCGGTGATCTCCCAGCACTCTCCAACCATCAAGGCTTGAGAGCGAAGGAGGCCTTGAGTGGCGAGGAAGACCAATTCACCCTCCATCATGTCAGTTTCTTCCACGCCAGAACATCCGTCGGAGGATTGGGGAATCGCGGGTTGTACACCGCGATCCTTCGACTCCTCTCATCTTGGGCTTGCTTCTTGGAAACCATGGCTAGCAGATGGGATCTACGAGATGGTGGATTCAAGATCGCTTTGAGATGCTCTCTAGATGGGCGCACGGAGATTGGATTGCAAATGCTAGAGGGCAAAGGCTTGGTGAATATTTCGCAAGGCATTGGTGGTTTCTTATAGATCGATCGTGGGCGACGGAGCGGTTTCCATCAAGCGACGTCAACGAACCGTCTGAACCCTAACGGAAGCCAATGATGACCAACGGCGCTTGCAACGGTTACAAGTGGTTAAACAGTTACTCGCCAACGGAATCAACTACTTTTCAGTTACCAAGCAACAGGACTGGGCAGTTGCTTGAGTACTCGGATTTCAGTATTTATTACTCAGAATTATCCAAGAAGTTATCATTACATCTGAAGGCAGATCAGATACAAGTACAAGTCTAATCCAATAGAACAATACTAACAGCAGTTAAATCAAGGTACAGATTCTTGATATATTCTGCATCAAGACCAAAGACAGTGAGACGCTGTAAAGCAGGTACAGAACCTTGTAGACACGATTAGTGTCCCCTAGGGTGGGTTCTAGCTTTGACGAGGAAGCTCCAACCCGGGCACCTTTTGACAACCTATGACCGCGCAGCTCCGTGGAAACGGCGGCCGACGAGGAGTCACAAGGTTTCTTTTAGGCGCACCTCTGTATCCCTCTGCCAGCGACCACTTTGGAAACCACTCGGACGAGTGGTCCCTTCACAAGTTCTTTTGGGCACTTTGGCTATCCTACACCACAGAGAAGCCCGGGGGCTCATCAAGCTTGGTTTTGGACATCTCAAAGTCCATTGAAGGAGAAGAATTAGTGCGCTACTTGAAGTGTGGTCTTCTTGCTTCCCAGGCAGGGTATTTATAGGCAATTTCTACCGGTCTATGGACTTGGTCTACATATTGGGCGGCTCCAATAATTGAAGCAATGACTATGCTGGTTCATCATGTGAAGACTGACAACATGCAGAGCTCACCTTTTCATGGGATCTCTGGCACCTGAGAGATAAGTATCAGCAACACAATCGGAAACAAAACACAACGAACTTTTTCAGAGGATAAAATGCTACAGTCACTGGTCATTATTGTCAACCTTCGTTATAATCTTTATATGGTGGTGGTGATAAGGGATGTTTGTTGAAAACATTACCCAACTGAAGCTGTATATTGATTACTCGGACGGATGACATTACACATATGCTGTAGCGACTCTTGTGCCAGTTGAATGACTACTCGGATGGATATGAGACAAAGGACCCCAAGTACCGACTCCTATAATACTCGGAACTCAGCTCGGGGCTGCAGAGTACATATCATCAAAGAAAAGTTTTTTCTCATTTAAGGAAAGGCTTGAATACCCTCAAAGTTATTAAAAATAACAGAGGCTCGGGGGCTACACCCTATGGTGCACTTTTCTTGAAAAGTGCACACCATATGAATTTTTGTCTACAAGAGCACTTCAAGATTTCTCAAGACTTCATTGGTTTGATCATAAAAAACGATCAGAAGAAAGCATATGAGAAATACTGAAGAGCTCAAGGCTTGACAGACCAGAAGTCAGAGGATCTATCGAGAGATAGTACTCGGACAGGTTCAGGGAAGTCGCAGAAATCTGAAGCCACACTACGGAGTAGATGTGGATTAGGACTCCTGCTGTAACTAGTCGAATTCCTAAAGAGAGTCTTGTAATTAGAATAGGACTACTCTGCTGTGATCGACTAGGACTCGGACAGCGCTGTGATTCACCCGGCTATATAAGGGGAAGCAAGCTCAGGACCATACCATCAATTTTCAGATCATAACACAAGGCACACGCCACAAACTGGACGTAAGGTATTACGCTATTTAGCGGCCTGAACCAGGTATAAATCGTTGTCCCTGTTCTCGCCGATTCTAGGAACATCGATCCCCACCGAACAAACTGTCCTGGGAATCCTAAGACGGGTTGCCAGTTACACACACCGACATCACCAAGCATTAAAACAGTTAGAGAAATATATATAAAAGATTCTACTCGCGATACAATCACATGAACATAAGATCACTCTAATCGGACTAAAAATGAGAAAGTTATAAAGAAAACAATGTTCAGGGGGCTATTTTGTAAATAAAAACATTTGCCTATGGCTAGCCTGCGAAACCGAGACTAAAATGTAATTAAAGAACATAGACTTGCGGGGGCTAGCACGCAAAAACGGGCCCTCTGGACCGTGGGCACTAAAACCGGGAACTACAGGGGCTAAACTGCAAGAAAATAGGACCTAAAACTAAATACTTTGAACTGCGCTTGTACTGCGGGTTGATTTCTCAAAAATGCGGGGGCTTTTTGCAAAACTCACGGTGGCTGCCGTGCTGGCGCCGACACGGCGCCACGCGGCGCGATGGGACTGGGGGGTCCACCAGCTGTCGGTGGACCGCGCGGGGCTACGGGTCCACGAGCCCGTGGGCTCGGCCTATACCCCTTCGGGGTTTGGCTTCTAATCCTGGCCATCCGCACGATCGGACGGCGCAGGGAGGCTCAGCGAGCGAGCACGGCGGTGGGAGCGGCGGTGCCGCCACCAGGGCACGACAGCGCGCCATAGTGTTCTCGGGAGTTCGCTGAACCAGAGCTCCCGGGCTCGGCTGACTGCATGAGGGACACCGAGGGGTTGCGGGGTGTGATGACGAGTCCGATGGTGGCCTCGGCGCCGGCTGAGGGCTTACCCCGGCAACAAATGACGGCGAGGAGGATCTGAAAAAGGGGAAAACACCACGGTGAGCTCAGACTCGCGCAAGGAAACAAAAAGAAGGGCTCCGGGGTCTTGCTAGCGTCGGGCGGCTCACCTTCGGTGGCTCGGAGGGGCGCTAGGGTAGCCGGTGAGGCTCGGCAATGGCGGTAGAGAGAGGGCGAGAGCGGAGGTGTGAGGGAGGGGCTCGGGCTTCAGCCCGGGGCTTTATAGGGTTAGGATGGCGGCGAGGGGTCGGGGGGAGCTCCACCGAGCTCTGTGGAAGCCGAGTGGCCTTGAATGCCACTCGCGCGGCGGTTTCAGGAGGGGAGGGGCGGTGGCGGCGAGCACCGAGCGGGTGCGTGAGGTAGGAGAAGGGACGTGGAGCTGACCGGTGTCGGTGTTGTTAACTGGCAACTTGTCTTGGGGATCCTAGACGATTTGTTCGGTGGGGATCGACGTTCCTAGAACTCAGCGAGAACACAGGGACTGCGATTTATACTGGTTCAGGCCACTAAATAGCATAATACCTTACGTCCAGTTTGTGGCGTGTGCCTTGTGTTATGATCTGAAATTCGATGGTATGGATATGACCTGCTTCCCTTATATATCGGGTGAAGCATAGCACAATCCGAGTCCTAGTCGATTACAACAGAGTAGTCCTATTCTAATTACAAGACTCTCCTTAGTAATTCGACTAAGTTACAGCAAGAAAC
The DNA here is from genome assembly GCA_009763385.1 of Coix lacryma-jobi var. lacryma-jobi. NCBI lineage: Eukaryota > Viridiplantae > Streptophyta > Magnoliopsida > Poales > Poaceae > Coix > Coix lacryma-jobi. The sequence goes on along the minus strand of VDCT01000037.1, from coordinate 175,767 downwards.
CTATTCCACGTCTACTTTGTAGCGTGTCTCTGGATCTTCTGCGACTTCCCAGGATCAGTCCGAGTACTATCTTCTTGATGAGTTCTCTAACATTCTGGTCCGTCAAGCCCCCGAGCTCTTCAATATTTCCTCACAACGTTACCCTCTGATCTTTTCGATGATAACTCAGTAAGTCTTGAGAAATCTTGAAGTGCTCTGTAGATGAAAAACTCGAATGGTGTGCACTTTTTCAAGAAAAAGTGCACCCATAGGGTGTAGCCCCCGAGCTCTTGTTATTTTTAATAACTTTGAGGGTATTCAAGCCTTTCTTTAAATAAGAAAAAAATTTCTTTGATGATATGTACTCCGCAGCCCCCGAGCCTCAGTTTCGAGTACTAGAGTACGGTACTTGGGGTCTTTATCTTTTCTCATATCATCCGAGTAAATCTTTGTCTCACTGAGTAGTTACGACATCACACTGGTTTAGTGCTATCCTTCCGAGTAGTCAATACTCAGCTTCAGGTTGGGTAATGTTTTCAACAACATCACTTATCACTCCCCACCGAGTAAAGATCATCACGAAGGACAACAATAATGACCAGCGACTGTAGCATCTATCCACTGGAAAGATTCGTGTCCTTTTCTGCAGCTGCAGTATGTTTGTCTTTTAGTGTATAAAGCGATCACGTGATAAAGTGAACTCTGCTCTGTTGTCAGTCTTCACATGATGAGTCAGTACAGACGTGGCTTCAATTATTGGTGCTGTCTAATTTGTAGACCATGTCCATGGACCGGCTAAAGTCGCCTATAAATACCTGCCTGGGAAGCAAGGATACCGCACTTCATGTAGTTCACTGAGCTTTCTTCTCCAATGGACTTGAAATGTCCAAAGCCGAGGTCTCTGAGCCCCAGAGCCTCTCTTTATGGTAGGATAGCCAAAGTGCCCAAAAGAACTCTTGTGAAGGGACCATTCGTCCGAGTGGTTTTCCAAGTGGTCACAGGCAGAGGGATACAGAGGTGCGCCTAAAGAACCCTTGTGATTCCGCATCGCGACAACCTCGGGGTCTTAGGTTGTCAAAAGGCACCCGGGTTTGAGCTTCCTTGCAGAAGCTAGAACCCACCCTGGGATGCACTAAGAGATAGTGTCTACCCAAGGTTCTGTACCTGCTTTGCTATGTGTCACTGGCTCCGGGTCTTGATGCAGAATGTGTCAAGACTCTGTACCTTGATTTAACTGGATTTAGTATTGTACACCATGATTAAGCTTGTACTTGAATCTGATTTGCCTCAGGATGTAATAAGTGATCTCTGTGTAATTCCGAGTAATAAATACTGATATCCGAGTACTTGGACAATGCCCAAGTCCTTTGCTTAACAACTGAAAATTGGTTGATTCTGTTGGCGGGTAACCATTTTAACTGTTTAACCGTTGTAGGCGCCGTTTATTGCCGTCCTTCAACCATTAGGGTTTTAGACGTTTCCCTGACGCTGTTTGATGGACACTGAATGGTTGCTCACGATGGATCTATAAGAACCACAATGCCATGCGAAATATTCACCAAGCCTTTGCCATCAAGCCTTTGCAATCAAGCCTTCACAATCAAGCCTTCGAACCTCCATCTGAAGCCAATCGTCCGAGCGATTCCATAGCCATAGATCCGGAGTCTTCGTTCCATTACGATGGGTCCAAGAAGCAAACCCAGGATGATGAGAGTAGGAGGATCGCCGCGTACAATCCTCGTTTCCCCAATCCGCCGACGGATGTGTTGGCATGGAAATCTCCGGATACGAAGGAAGGTGAACTGGTGTTCCTGCGACTAAGGGACTCCTTCGCGCCTAGGCTCTCAACGGATGGAGGTAACCAGAGGACCACCGGCACCAGCCCCCAACACGACGGAGATCGTCATGTTCAAAAGCTTCGTTGAGCGTGGGTTAGGTCTCCCCACTTTGACTTCTTCCGAGTTACTCCATTATTATGGTTTAACCCTCAATCATTTGACTCGAATGCTCTCTTCCATATAGCTATTTTGTTCATCTTTGTGAAGCTTCTTGGCATTTGCCCCTCTTCTCCCTCTTTCAGTATTTCTTTTGGATTAAATGCCAACCGAGTGATGTGAGGGAGAAGAGTAGTCGGCGGCGCCAGCATCCAACTTAGGTTAGAGGTGGCCACCGAGTACATTGTCGTAGAATTGTTTGAGTCAGTGCGGGAGGATTGGGGCTAGCAGTTGGTTTACATAGCCAACCCCCTCCTGCTCTTCATCGTCACGATGGGTGGCCTCCCCACAAGTGCCGGGAGTGGAAGGACAAACTGACCGCCAAAGAAGTCGTAGCGATCCAGCCAGAGCTTAATATGATTGCTGCATTGAAGATGGACGGACTGATGGGTGGTTACACCATCGTCCTAGACTTCATCGCCCGCCGGATCCATCTCCTCCAGCAACAGCCAACTACGGCTTCGAATACCTGGGCATAATGGATCCTAGTCGGCATGCACCTGAGTGCTCGACATCAGGAAATCTGATGAGGCTGATGAATCGCCTATTGAGAAGCCAGGAGTTCTCGCCCCGGTGATAAAGGCATTCAGTGCCCTAAATCCTCCATGTGAGGTGAGAGTCTTGTAGTCTTGCATGTTTAGATTTTTGTCCGACTCTTTGAAAATTGCTTACTCATCTTCTTCTTGTGAAGCAGAGTTGTCGGTGTTTCGAACCCGGGGGTATGACACCAACGAGTAATATGATCGCGTGCTCTCTCCTGGATGGTGATGCAAGATGACACAAGGATTATCCTGGTCGGGCAAAGAAGGCCCTACGTCCAGTGGGGGAGGAGGTTCTTGTATTACTTGCACCTAAGTGCTGTACAGGGCAATACAAGCTCAATGACGTTGACCAGAGTCCAGACTGAGTGTTTATGCGTGGACTCGTGTCGCGCAAGCCCGTGCCTAACCGGGTGCGTGAAGACCCTGGTGTCCTCTTTTATAGAGCAACAGGAGGCCAGGGTCACACAGGAATGATACAAGAGTCGGGGATTACAATGCCCAATACGAGGGAGGTAGGAAGTCTGTCTTCTCGGGGTCACTGGAGCCGATGTGGGCGTTGCTGTTGAGGCGTCCTTGGGGCGTGGCCTCCATCCCGGGCGGGACGTGGAGGCGTAGCGATTGTAGAAGCCGTACAACACCCACCCGGCACGTACAGGACGTGGCGAGGTCCCTCCGGGTCTTAGGGTACCTGTCCTCCAATAGCATGAAAGCAGTCAGGGCTCCAGGGGCTCAGAGCCGGACCTCGAGGTTGGCCTACGGGGGCTCGAGTCCCCGCAGTCATGGGCAAGTCCCGGGAAACCCGTTTGAGCAGTGGGCATAGGCGGGCCTCGAGACGTGGTTTGGACGTTGCAACAGTGTAGGGTATGGTTAACAGTGCCGTACTGGCGCCCTTTTGCCCATGCTTGTGGTGAAACGAGACTTGACTCTGCCTGGTTACTGTGGTACACGTCGGGTTGCAGAGGACGTGACTGGAGTAGGTGGATGTATTAAACGCGCGGTATGGGGCGGGTGGCATCCGATGCCTGCGCCGCTCGGGGAAGCATAAGCGTCTTCGAGGGATAGGCTGCTGTGCCAGAGTGGCTCGAGGTCCCCGCATGGGTCTCGAGGTATGGTGTTCGGCTGCGGAGGGCCGAGACCCTGAACGCCAGGACTCGGGGTTTAGTGGGGCGCTCGCCCGGGCCTGGCTTGGGGGCCAGCGTTGCGGGCCTCGTGGGATTGGTCTCTTTAAGGGGTAGACTAGTTAGGTTTGTTATTTACCGGTGTTCTAGGTTAACCCGTGTGTTCGCGTTGATTGGGGTACCCCTTTGGCGTTCCCCCGACAGTAGCCCCGAGCCCTTGTTTGAGTGCTTGCACTCGAGCAGGGCTCTCGACTTTGGATTTGCGGGTTTTGGCTAACTGGATCTCGAGGGTTCGGCTGTGTTGATCCGCGGGTGTCGTGCGAGCGACACCCGCGGGTGTAGCCCCGAGGCACGGGGAGTGGTTAGAAACTCCCTCGTGGGCTTTTGCAGTTTTAGTTGCGTTTTTTAGGTTCGGGAGTGTCGAGCCCCCGAGTTTTTAGACCCTCTTTCGTCGAGGGGTGCCAGGCTGAACCGGGTCGGCCGGCTCTTCGAGCTGTCCGGCACGCGGTTGCCCTGGCTTGTCATCCCGCGAGTCCTTTCGATCGGATGCGAGGGGGGATGCCTCGTACTACCACGAATGGGCGAGTATCGAGGTTCCCGGTGAGCTGGTAACGGGTAATCCAAGTGAGACCTCGTGCCCCGTTCGATAGGGGTCGACTGTAGCCCGGAGGCGATCTCATAAAGCATGGGTGCTCAGTCTGCAGGAGTGCCGGGTCCATTCGATAGGACCTGATGGCTCGATGCTCCCCCGAGGGGATCTCACTACACGTCGAGCTCCCAGCCTTGGATACACGTGAGGGGCTCGAGGGCTTGGCCTCGAGTAATGCCACGAGTGGCGCCCCTTGGTGTCCCTGACTCGGGTGCTCGTAGCCGGCTGTCAAACCCTCTTCGAGGGCCAGCCTTCGCTGCGCTTCGAGGCTTAGGGTCGGGGCCCGTTTTTTACCTTCGTGAAGAAGCCTCCGTCGTCTGGGAATCCTTCCGCCCGTGGGCGCGCCTTTTTAGTCAAGGTAGTGGAGATCGTGGGCGCCAGTGGCGACGGACGCGAAGTTGAAGCGGCGGCCGCGGAGGGCCCCGGTAGCTGAGCGGATGGGATGTTGCCACGAGCACCTGCATCCGGCTCGAGTCGTGGTAGGTGGGCGCATTAAATGCATGCGGTTACCTTTTTCCGTCGCCATGGAGAAACCCGCCTGTTGAGGTTTCCCCCTATAAATATCGAAAGAGAGGAGAGGATTCGTTTACTTTGCTTTTGCCTTCACTTTCACCGTAGCCCGCGCACGCCTTTCCCAATCTCGCAATTAGAAATCTTCCCGGCCGCCCGTCCGCAGCTCAGATCCGTGCCGTTGCCGACATGGCCGCCCAATCTCAAGTGCTGCCGCTTGAAGATTGGAGCCCAACGAAGACGACGCAGGAGGAGTTGGAGACGCTGGTGGAGCGTGGGCTCCTCCGCCCAAACCCGGAGGCAGGGCCGGCGTGGTGGATTCTTCCATCGGCGGACCACCGTGAGCGCACCCGCGGAGGGGTACGTGGTGAGCTTTACTCGCTACATCGCTTGGGGCTCGGTGTTCTCCGAGTCGCTTCAAGCGGGCGCTCACCCACCACTTCGAGGCGGAGCGCTGCCACCACTCTCCCCAACTCGATCTCGCACGCCGCCATCTTCGCCGCGTGTGCGAGGGATATTTGAAGATGGAGCCGCACTGGGAGATGTTCGTCCACCTCTTCCGGGGCGAGCTCTTCGTCAAGGCCTCGAAGTCCGGCGGAGGCGGTTCATGCGCATGGCTCCTTGGCCATCACCGCGAGGACTGGACCTTCACCGACCGGCGTTCCCCGCGAGTACCTGCGCTACAAGCTTTCTTCTAACCAGGCGGGTGGGACGACCACTGGTTCTACTTGCGAACGAAGGTGGCCTCTTTCCGCAGTTATACCGGCGGTGTCCTCACCCGACGCCCGGAGAAGTGGACCTGGGGCGTCGCATCAGACGGCAGCGCCACATGGTGCCGCTCGAAATGAAGGTGATGAAGACGTTGGTGGAGGAGAAGGGGCTGACCGTCGCAGCGGTCATCTGGGCGTTCCACCAGCGGAGGGTCCTTCCCTTGGCGGATATAGTCCCTCCTCATGTTCGAGATGGGCCTAAGGCCTCGCCTCGAGGAGTTGAAGCGCTCGAGGTTGGCCGAGGTGGGGTGTTCCCGGAATGAAGCCGTCGCCGGGTGTCGATCACGATCCAAGGGACGTTCGCCCCGAGGAAGCCAACCTGATCACTATGGCACCCAACAGGGGTGTCCTGACCTAGTAAGCTTTCCTCGAGCTGGTTGCCTCGAGCCCCTCCTTCCTTCTTTTTCCCGTGATTTTCCTTATCTGTTTTATTCTCGCAGGGGGCGTTTACCTATCGCGCGTTGAGGCCTCCGGTGAGGGAGGACGCGCGGACACCCAGGTGAGGCGCCTTTCTGCTCAAAAGATAAGGAGAGCAAGGACGCCAAAAAGAAGAAGGAAAAATCAAAAACTTGCGTCGCTCGGCTCGGGAGCAGAGGCTGGCGAAGGCTTGCCGCAACCGTCAGCCTGGAGACGAGTCCCCAGAGCTGAGCCTCGGGCTCGGGGAGGAGAGCGGATGACGAGGATGATGATGATGATGAGGGGATGGACGCGCGTCTGAGGCGCGCGGGGGTCTTCGGCGTCGGGCTGACCCCTCCTTTGTGCAGAAGGATGTCTTGGAGGTCCAACCGGCGAAGGGATCGCGCCGGGCGCAGCCGCGGAGGGCGTTGCCGAGCCAGGCTTCGTCGGAAGCCAAGGACCTCCAGCTCCGCGCCAGACGCGCCGGCCGTCGGAGGAAGCCGCGGACCAGGAGCGCTGTCGACGCGGCGCAGAAGGAGTCGAGTCGGCATCGTCCCAGGCGGAGGATCCCGAGAGGGGCCGGCCCTCGAAAGTGGCCCTCGCGTAGAGGGATCCACGAGCCCGCCCGTCGCGAAGCGTCGAGGGGGACTTCGAGGCCCAGGAGGAGGAGCGGACAGCACGATGGGGCGGGTCGAGCCCCGCCAACCATGACCGCGGTGGGAGGAGCCCTTGGTTGTCTCGTGATGGTGGCTGCGAGCGGCCTCGGAGCCCGTCGCCGCCACCCACGTCGGGAGAGGGAGGCAGATGCGGGGAGGCGTGACCGTCGCGTCGAGCGTCGGAGTATGGTCCCGGAGCCCGCGTCGAGAGAGAGGCGCCAAGACGACCGCTCGTCGGAGACAAGGTCCCCCTCCCGGGGCGGAGACCGGGGTGCTTCCCCGTCGGGTCGAGTCACAGGAGGCACCGGGAGCCTTCCCCCCCCGAGCCACGTGGAAAGGCCCAGGTGCGTGGCTCGAGCCAAGGGTCGGGCTCGAAGCCCCGAGCGGGTCTGGCGACTCGGGGGGAAAAAGCTCAGCCATCGTTTTGGGTAAGTGATATTTCAATTTGATGTAGTGTGGATTTGCTTTTTTTCTTTGATGATACGTGCTGTCTCTGGGTTTTTCCAAGGAGAAGCGCACTCGGCAGGAGGTGGGGCTCGCGGCCGTCCAAACGGGCCAAGACTTCGAGCTCCGCGGATGTCCAGGCCCTCGAGGGTATGGGCCTTCTTCTCCGACGGTGAGGCGGCTTGGCTGGCGAAGGCTCGAGCGGGCTATGGCTCGAGGAAGTCAGATGGCCGCAGTGGATCTTGGTGCTGCGCGCCGCCCGCGGGGTCGAAATCTTTTTTGGTCGTGACGATGCTGTTTTCTTCTGTAGCAGGGTCCTCAACTCCTGGCGTCGAGCCTTGCCGTGACTGCGTCCGTTCACAGCCCCGCCCCCTCCTCCTTTGGTGGCGCCTTCCGAGGGGGCCACTTCTCCCCGGCTACGACGGCTGTCCCGGGGGTGCGCCGGAGGTAGGGGCGGCCTCGGTGGAGCTCGAGGCCGAGGAGGTAACGGGCCTTGGTGCCCCAGATGCCACGAGCCGACCCGCTGGTCAAGACCCCCCTCCGCCGGAGCCTCTCGCGCCCTGGAGCAGGAGAACGCCGAGGGGGTGTCGGGGGCGAGGACGCCCACGGTGGAGGAGCTCTTAGAAGAGCTGGAGAAGGCGCCACCTTCGTCGAAGCCCCCGCGCTGGAGGAGGGGCCCGAGGCACCGTCCGGAGCCGACCAAGGGCCGGAAGACTCGAGCCACCCGCTGCCGCTCGAGCTCCCGCGTGCTGATGCACCGAGCTCGGACGGCACCATGGTCCTTGTCGAGCGGTCGGCTCGGCAGGGGGCTCCGCGGGAGGCGCGAGCCATCTTCAAGGAGGTGGCCGAGCTCATGGCGGAGGCGGAGCGGGCTCTGTCGGAGGAGACGGAGAAATCCGCGCAGGTGGTGGTTGCCCTCGCGAGGGCAGAGGGGGAGCTCGTGGGGCTCCGCGCCGAGCTGGGCCGGAACGCTCGGATGGCGGACCGGCTTCGTGCGGCGGAAGCGGAGTTCCAGGCGGCTCGTGACGAGGCCGCGCAAGCTAGGAGGGAGCCACCACTGCTTGGCCGCGGCGGGGGGCATCGAAGAAGGAGGCCGCCGACGCCCGAGCGAAGCCGTTGCCGCCCGAGCCACAGCGGACGCCGCAAAAACGGAGGCCGCCGCTGCCCAGAATGAATCCGCCACCGCCCGGTCCGCAGCGGAGGCGTCGCGGCAAGAGGTGATCCGGAAGGATCTGGCCCTTGCGGAGGCGGGCAAGCTGGTCGAAGCCTCAGGGGCGAAAAGCTCGACGCGCTGTCTCGGATGAGCACACTCGAGCAGCGCGTCGAGGTCCTCACCAGCGACTTTGCCACTTTGAACGTGCACTGCCGAGGTATTTTTCCTGCTTTGTTTTGCCTTGCTCTCGAGGTGCTTGCTATGGTGTGGATTCACTTTTTCTTGTTTGCTGTATAGACGTCGAGACGACCGCCGAGGAGCTCCGCGAGACGGTCCAGGTTCTCGTGGAGCAACTTCAAGGCGAGACGATGGTGTCGGAGCGGGCGCGCGTCACCCTCGACAGGCTTAGCTCCGTGTGGGGTGCCGACCCGGTCGCAGCAGGAGAGGGTACGGTGGCTCGAGGCAATGCCTTGGTCGACGCCCTGTGCTACTTCGATGTGGCCGCGCGGGACCGCGTCCGGCTCGCTCTCCATCATGGCGTGAAGCAGGCGCTCGCGGCGGTTCGCTCCGGTTTCCGCTACCCGGTCAATGTTGTTGCCAAGGGCTTCATCGAGATCGAGGGGAAGGACGAGGAGTGGAACATCCGTCGCGTCGACGCGATCCTGGAGAAGATGGAGAAGCCAGGCGCGGCGCTAGCGAAGCTTTTCGAGGAGGGCGTGCTGCCTCCCGACGTGAGCAGTGGCATAGAGGGTGCTCCTCCTCTTAGCTCGAGCGTCGAGGTTGGGCCCTCCGTTGGAGACCTCGGGGAGGAGTACGAAACCGACGAGGACTGAGGCCTGCGAGCCAAATTTGGGCGTTTGAGGCCCTAGTAAAAATTGTATCACAATTATGCCCTGTCGAGGCTATTGTATGGAAATAACTTGTTTATTTTGCGAGAGTTGTTTCTTTTTCAGTTTTATTTGGCCATGTCTTCCTATCACAGGCTCGAACCTTTACCGGCTTAGTCTATGTTCCCTTGATACGCGTCGCGAGTTCCTCGAGGGGAGACGTAGGTAGGGTACCGTAGCCCGAGGGCGTAGGTGGACATCTACGTCGACGTCCCCCGACTCTTGGAGGCTCGAGGGTATTTACGGGTTTGGACATTGCTAGTATGCTCGAGATGTGAATCGAGATGGCGGTCAAATAAATTTGAAAAAAAACACACATTTTTTCCGGAGTCTGGGGGGTCCCCCCATCAGCCCCCGAGGGAGGCTCGACCCTGAGCATGGCAGGGTCGAGGCTACCTTAAGTTGCTAAGCAAAATGAAAGACAATGCACGAGTTTGTTCATTCATTTTGGACGTGTTTGTACAAAGCAACAAAATGAATGAGGCCTCGAGGCCTTTAAGGGTAGAAGCGACGTAGCTGAGATATGTTCCACGCGTTCGCCAGGATCCTGCCTTGATCGTCATAGAGCTTGTATGTTCGTGGCTTGAGCACTTCAGCTACGGTGTATGGGCCCTCCCATGGAGGGGTAAGCTTGTGGCGGCCCTCGATTATCCTGCAGCCGTCGAAGTACGAGGTCCCCCACCGCCAGGTCCCTCTTGCGCACGTGCTTGTCGTGGTAGCGTCGAAGTGTTTGCTGGTAGCGCGCGGAGTTGATGAGCGCCACGTCTCGGGCCTCCTCGAGCTGGTCCTTGGCGTTGGCGAGCCTTTCATCGTTGGTTTGCTCGTTGTAGGCTCGAAGTCGAGGGGAGCCGTACTCGAGGTCCGTAGGCAAGACAGCCTCGGCGCCGTAGGTTAGGAAGAACAGAGTGAACCCGGTGGCTCGGCTCGGCGTAGTCCTGAGGCCCCACAGCACCGAGGGGAGCTCTGCAGCCCACCCCTTTCCGAAGTTTTTGAGGGTCTTGAACAGCCTCGGCTTCAGCCCATGGAGTATCATGCCGTTGGCGCGCTCGACCTGCCCGTTGCATTGAGGGTATGCGACCGCGGCCCAGGTCACGCGAATGCCGTTGTCGTCGCAGAAGTTGGTGAATTTTTTGCCCGTGAATTGGGTGCCATTGTCGGTGATGATGACGTTAGGCACCCCAAACCGGTACATGATGTTGGCGATGAACTCGACAGCCTTCTCGGAGGTGGGGTCTCCTATCGGCTTAGCCTCGATCCACTTGGTGAACTTGTCGATGGCCACGAGCACGTGCGTGTGCCCTCCACTTGTCCTTTTGAGGGGACCCACGAGGTCGAGCCCCCAAATGGCGAATGGCCAAGTGATTGGGATCATCTGCAGGGCGTGTGCGGGCTGGTGCGTCTGCTTGGCGTAGAATTGACACCCATGGCATGCTCGGACCAAGCGCTTGGCGTCCCCATGGCGGTCGGCCAATAGAAGCCTTGACGGAAGGCGTTCCCAACCAGGGTCCTCGGCGCTGCGTGGTGGCCGCAAGCCCCCGAGTGCATGTCGTCGAGGAGCTTGCGTCCTTCCTCTAGGGGGATGCAGCGCTGGAGGATCCCAGTCGGGCTTCGTCGGTACAGTTCCCGTTCGTCGTCGTAGGTGACGTAGGTCTTGGCCCTTCGAGCAATGCGTCGAGCCTCCGTCTTGTCTTCCGGTAGCATGCCTTGCGTTAAGCAGTCGAGGAACGGCATCCGCCAGTCGAGGGGTCGTGATGACGAAGAGGCAGGTGCATCGATCTGCATCGCCTCATCGGATGTCAAGGGCCGTCTCGAGGGGTGGCGTTGAGGTTGAGCCCCCGTGTCTGGTTTGAGGGGTGGCATCGAGGTCCGAGCCCCCGTGCCTGGCTCGAGGGGTGGCATCGAGGGCCTGCCCCTGGGCGATTTTGACGGATGGCTCGAAAACGTCCCTCGAGAAGACGTCTGGTGGGACCGTGCCGCGCGTGGATGCCAACTTTGCCAGCTCGTCAGCGGCCTCGTTGTACTTTCGAGCTATGTGGTTGAGCTCGAGGCCGTAGAACTGATCTTCTAGCTTGCGCATCTCCCCGCAGTATGCCTCCATCTTGGGATCGATGCAGCTTGACGCCTTCATAACCTGGTTGATGACGAGCTGCGAGTCTCCTCGGGCGTCGAGGCGTCGGACCCCGAGCTCGAGGGCGATGCGCAGCCATTGACGAGGGCCTCGTACTCGTGACGTTGTTGGAGGCGGGGAAGTGTAAGCGTAGCAGGTAGCGCATGTGGACTCCGAGGGGTGAGATGAAGAGCAGGCCTGCGCCTGCCCCCGTCTTCATGAGGGATCCGTCGAAGTACATGGTCCAGAGCTCGGCTTGAATCTGCGCCGGCGGGAGCTGAGTGTCGGTCCATTCAGCGACGAAGTCCGCCAACGCTTGCGACTTGATGGCTTTTCGCAGGGCGTAGGTGATGGTCTCCCCCATTAGCTCGGCGGACCACTTGGCGATGCGCCCCGTGGCCTCTCGATTGTTGATGATCTCACCGAGGGGGAAGGACGACACCACTGTTACGGGATGAGCGAGGAAGTAGTGCTGGAGCTTGCGCCTTGTGATGATGATGCCGTAGAGCAGCTTCTGGATGTGCGGGTACCGGACCTTGGCCTCGGAGAGCACCTTACTGGTGAAGTACACCGTCGTTGGACCGGCAACGCGTGACCCTCCTCGCGCCTCTCGACGACTATGACCGCGCTGACCACTTGAGTGGTTGCGGCCACATAGAGGAGAGAGGCTCGGGGGGATCGTCGCCCTGGCTGGTCGCAGAGGCACGAGAGTTGGCGCGGAAGTCAGCAACCCCTTCAACTTGGTTGAGGCCCCCTCGGCTTCGACGGTCCACGCGAAGCGTTCCGTCTTTTCAACAGGCGGTAGAGAGGTAGTGCTTTTTCCCCTAGCCTCGAGATGAATCTGCTGAGCGGCTAGGCAGCCTGTCACTTTCTGTACACCCTTGAGGTCTCGAATTGGGCCCATCCTCGTGACTGCTGAGATCTTCTCGGGGTTGGCCTCGATCCCCCGTTGTGAGACAATGTAGCCAAGTAGCATGCCCGAGGCACACCAAAGACACATTTCTCGGGGTTGAGCTCACATTCTTGGCCCGGAGGCATTCGAACGTGGTCTCGAGATCGCCGATTAGGTCCCGACTCTCTTGGTCTTCACCACGATGTCATCGACGTAGGCCTCGACGGTTTCGCCTATGTGCTCGCCAAAGATATGCTGCATGCATTGCTGGTACGTTGCCCCGGCGTTTTGTAGGCCGAAGGGCATCGTAACGTAGCAATACATACCAAATGGCGTGATAAAAGAGGTTGCGAGTTCGTCGGATTTTTTCATCTTATTTGGTGGTAGCCGGAATACGCATCAAGGAACGAAAGCACTTCGCACCCAGCAGTGGAATCGACAATCTGATCAATTCTAGGTAAAGGGAATGGAACTTTTGGACATGCTTTTCAGACCAGTGTAGTCCACACACATCCGCATTTTTCCATTCTTTTTCCTAACTAGTACAGGGTTAGCTAGCCACTCTGGGTGAAGTACCTCCTTGATGAACCCGGCCGCCAAAAGCTTGTGCACCTCCTCGCCGATGATCCTGCGCTTCTCCTCGTCGAAGCGGCGCAGGCGTTGCTTCACCGGTCTGGACCCGGCCTGGATTTCCAAGGCCTGCTCGGCGACTTCCCTTGGTATGCCCGGCATGTCCGAGGGCCCCACGCAAACATGTCGATGTTCGCGCGGAGAAAGTCGACGAGCACTGCTTCCTATTTAGGCTCGAGGCTGGCGCTGACGGCCAGCGTCTTGCCATTGGTCGAGGTCGGGTCGACGGGTATCAGCTTGGTGTGCTCTGCCGGCTCGAAGGTGCCAGCATGGCGCTTCGCTTCAGGGGCCTCCTCGGTGGCCAGGGCGGCTAGGGCCTCGAGCGAGTCGAGCTGGACGTTTGCCTCCCCACGCTCGACGCACTCCACGTCGCAGTGGTACGCGTGCTCGTAGGAGGTGTCGACGGTGATGACCCCTCTCGGCCCCGGCATCTTGAGTTTCAAGTACGTGTAGTTGGGGACCGCCACAAACTTGGCGTAGCCTGGCCTGCCGATGATGGCGTGGTAGGTCCCTTGGAACCCTACCACCTCGAAGGTGAGCATCTCCCGGCGGAAGTTAGCCGGCGTGCCGAAGCAGACAGGGAGGTCGATGCGCCCGAGGGGGTGGGCCTTCTTCCCTGGTACGACTCCGTGGAACCCCCCGATGCTGGGTCAGAGCTGACCCTCTGAGATCCCTAGGAGGTTGAGGGTCTCGAGATACACGATGTTGAGGCTCGAGCCCCCATCCATCAATACCTTGGAGAACCGTACGTCGACGATGACAGGGTCGACGACGAGGGGGTACGCCCCCGGGTTTACGACATGGTCCGGATGGTCACCAGGGTCGAACGTGATCGGCGCATCAGACCAGTCGAGATACCGGGGGGCGTCGCGGCAGAGTGCAAAGATCTCCCGACGCTCCTTCTTTCTTTCTCGAGCTGAGAGCCCGACGGTCGGCCCCCCGTAGATCATGTAGCAGTCGCGCACCGGGGGAAGTTGTCGTCCGCGTCCCCACCGCTGCGCCGATTGTCATCCTTGCCCTTAGGCGCGTCTTCCTTCTTATCGCCGAGCTTGGAGTAGTAGCCTTTCAACAGTCGGCAGTCTTTTAACTTGTGATTTACGAGGCCCTTGTGAAAAGTGCAGGGTCCTCGAGCATCATGGTCGAAAACACCCCCCGTCAGGGGGGCCTCTTCTTAGGCTCGAGGGCGCCTGCGAGCTCCTCTTCGTCGTCGTCGTCATTGGCGTCGCGCTTCGCCTTCTGACCCTTGCGTTTGTTCTTCTTCTTTTTGTTGCTGTTATTGTTGTCGTTCTTGGCGTCGTTGCCCTTGTTCGAGCCCTCCGACGCGGTCACCGTCTTACCTTTGTCCGTGGAACGGCCAAAGAAGGCCCCCACTGCCTCGTCGCCTGAGGCAAAGCTGGTGCACGATCCATCAGGTCCTCGACCGTCCTGGGATGGTAGCGTCCTAGCTCATGAACTAGCTCTTGGCATGTCGTGCCCGCGAGGAACGCTGAGATGATGTCCTCATCAGGCACGTGGGGGAGCTCGAGGCGCTGCTTCGAGAACCATCGAGCAAAGTCGCGGAGGGCTCGTCCGCTCCCTGCCTGCAATGCCGTAAATCCTAGGGGTTGCCGGGGCGCACGCAAGTCCCCTTGAAATTCCCGTCGAAGACCCTGACTAGGTCGGCCCAGTCATCGATCCTATCCGGTGGGAGTCCGTCGAGCCACCGGCGGGTGGTGTCCGAGAGGTAAGTGGAGTTGGCGTATGATCACACGGTCGTCGTTCTTCGCTCCGCCCAGTTGGCAGCCTAGGCGGAAGTCTGAGAGCCAGAGCTTGGGCTCGACCTCCCCGTCATACTTCACGATGTTGGTCGGCGGTTGGAAGCGGTCGGGGAGGGTCGAGCTGCGGATGGCCCAGCTAAAGACTCTAGGGCCCGGGGGCTTGAGGGCTTGCCGGTCCTCGTCACTGTCGTAGCGCCCCCTCGATGGGCGCTATAGCCACGCTCTTGGGCCCCCTTGTCCTTGCGCCGTCGGTTGATGTCGTTGCGGGCGTCATTGGGGTCTCGAGGTGGCTGGTTGTCGATGATCCGTTCGCGGACTGGCCTAGCTCGAGAGGCGTCCGGCTGGTGGACGGATGCCTCGCGCTCGTTGCGGGGCGTGTCCGCCGGCTTCCCCGAGGCTGCTCCACGCCGGCGTGACGCCGAGCTCTCGGCCTGCTGTACAGCGGCCGTCTCGAGGAGGTTCTTCATTTCCCCAAGCATGCGCCTGGCGTCAGGGTTGGAGACGACGGGTAGGTCACGGAGCAGCATCGCCGCCGCCACCACGTTCTGCCCGGCTCGCGGGAAACGCACCTCGGGGCGTGCTGGCGTCCCGTCCTCGAGGATCTGCCGGTGGACCTCTCGAGCTCGGCCACGAACACCGGCGCCTCGAGGCTGGGCTGGTTCTTGTGCTAGGGTTTTCTCGAGCTGCAGCAGGCGTTGTCGATCCTCCTCAGCCTTGGCGATGGCCTCCCGCAGCTGCGCGAGCTGCGCTGCTCGGTCATCGCTGTGCTGAGATGGTGCAGCGGTGGCCGGAGGTTCGTTCCTCTCCTGGACGCGCGATCCGCCTGCCGCAGCTGCGTCTCCGGGCTCTTCGAGGTTGAGCGCCGGCTTGGTGTCGTCGTCGCCGTCGTCCTCGGCATCGTCCACGACCCCTTTGAGCTGGAAACACTCCGTGGTGGGATCCCAGAGGTCGGGGTCGTGGTAGTCGTATTCGTCGGAGTCGGAGCTGTTGACGGCGTGCCGCCTTGGCAGATGCTGGGACCGCAGCTCACGGTACCATTCTCCGACGGTGGCTCGCCGGGGTGGCTCGATGGCTCGCGAGAAGCCGTGGTCGACGTTCGCGGGGTGGACGATCTCCAGGTTGGCCATGGCCTGCAGTAGCACGCCCGGGCACTCCTCCTGCTCTGCCGGCGGTCGGTCCCGACGGCGCTCGTTGAGCTGGCGGGCGTAGGCTGCTGCGGAGTTGTCAAGGCTGAACGGGAACCGTCGGCGTCGAGCGCGGTACGCCCCGTGCGGGAGGAGGTCAGGTGGCGTCGACGGGGCACGGCTCGGGGGCCTCTGGCCAGGCTCCCGGTCCGTGCGCGTGACGAACGCGAACTCGCTGGGGGAGCGCACACGCGCCCTGGAAGTCTCCGGCCGCGTGCCGGGCGGTTGCCCCTCGAGGACCTAGCGCCGGCTACGGGGACTTGGGTGTTTGCCGCGAGCACCGCCTGTGCCCGGCGACGATGGTGACGTCTGCGCCGCTCATGAGGTGGCGATGCATGGTGGTGCGGGCGACGCGCCACGCCCCCAGCGCAGGGTGGCGTGACACGCCCCCCGCTCGGGCCCTCCGTAGAGAGAAGGGTCAGCTCGTTGCCGTTGCCGGTGGCTAGGAACTCGAGGCTCCCGAACCAAACGACGGCACCAGCCGAGAACAAAGGGGGGGTAGCCATCCAGGAAACGACGAGAAATCGACTCGGACACGCGAAAGCCCCTACCTGGCGCGCCAACTGTCGGTGTTTCGAACCCGGGGGTATGACACCAACGAGTAATATGATCGTGTGCTCTCTTCCTGGATGGTGATGCAAGATGACACAAAGATTTATCCTGGTTCGGGCAAAGAAGGCCCTACGTCCAGTGGGGGAGGAGGTTCTTGTATTACTTGCACCTAAGTGCTTGTACAGGGGCAATACAAGCTTAATGAGCGTGGACCGGAGTCTGGACTTGAGTGTGTAGGCGTGGACTCGTGTCGCGCAAGCCGTGCCTAACCGGGTGCGTGAAGACCCTGGTGTCTTCTTTTATAGAGCAATAGGAGGCCAGGGTCACACAGGAATGATACAAGTCGGGATGTACAATGCCCAATAACGACGGAGGGTAGGAAGTCTGTCTTCTCGGGTCACTGGAGCCGATGTGGGTGTTGCTGTTGAGGCGTCCTTGGGGCGTGGCCTCCATCCCGGGCGCGGACGTGGAGGCGTAGCGATGTAGAAGCCGTACAACACCCATCCCGGCACGTACAGGACGTGGCGAGGTCCCTCCGGGTCTTGGGGTACCTGTCCTCCAATAGCATGAAAGCAGTCAGGGCTCCAGGGGCTCAGAGCCGGACCTCGAGGTGGCGCCTACGGGGGCTCGAGTCCGGCAGTCATGGGCAAGTCCCGGAAACCCGTTTGAGCAGTGGGCATCCGGGCCTCGAGACGTGGTTTGGACGTGCAACAGTGTAGGGTATGGGTAACAGTGCCGTACTGGCGCCCTTTTGCCCATGCTTGTGGTGAAAACGAGACTTGACTCTGCCCTGGTTACTGTGGTACACGTCGGGTTGCAGAGGACGTGACTGGAGTAGGTGGATGTATTAAACGCGCGGTATGGGGCTGGCATCCGATGCCTGCGCCGCTCGAGGGAAGCATAAGCGTCTTCGAGGGATAGGCTGCTGTGCCAGAGTGGCTCGAGGTCCCCGCGTGGGGTCTCGAGGTATGGTGTTCGGCTGCGGAGGGGCTCGAGCCCTGAACGCCAGGACTCGGGGTTTAGTGGGGCGCTCGCCCGGGCCTGGCTTGGGGGGCCAGCGTTGCAGGCCTCGAGGGATTGGTCTCTTTTAAGGGGTTAGACTAGTTAGGTTTGTTATTTACTGGTGTTCTAGGTTTAACCCTGTGTTCGCGTTGATTGGGGGTACCCCTTTGGCGTTCCCCCGACAAGAGTCAGGGCAGAAACAAAAATGACTGCCCCCCTCAACCCCTAGCTGATGTGGAAAACAGAGGAGTAGCACTCGAAGGGCCCATTCGGATAGAGGATCTTCCCAGCGGATCGGACCCCCTAGGCGGAGCTGGCCAATCTGACTCAGAATCAACTGATTCTGATGTCATGATTGTTGATGCCGGTGCGGGGGGTAGTCGAAAGCGATCCCCGAGTCCTCTGCGGGAAGCTGCTCCTCCTGTGCCCAAGAGGACTCGAACTGGTACGCGCCGAGTTTGCCGGAAGATATATTTACCCTGAGTGTCTTCTGATAAACACTCGAACCCGGGTACTCCTGGTAAGGGAACCCGAGTTAATAACTCTTATTGTCTTGTTAACTTCTTCCTTATATCTTAGCTTAATATAGCCACGAGGACTCAGGTGAAGATTTCCACCACTAGAGGGAGGAAGAAGAGGAAGACTCCACCTCCTCCATCACCTCAAGCCTAGGTGGCGCAATCGCCTCCTCCGTCGCCTCTGGCCCAGGCGCCGCAGTCGCCTCTTCCACAAGCACCGCAGTCTCCGCCGCCGCGCCACAGCCGAAGAAACTTAGGCTACTCGGGTTTTGAAGCTTCAGTGAGTTCTTATCTCCGTTTATCTTATTGTAGTAGATAATGTCCTCAAAAATGCTGTTTGTTGATCTTATAAATTGTTTCATGCCTGTGTGCAGCTAGAGAGTGCCCCCGCCAGCCCAGGGATAGAGAGGGCCGAGCCGCCCCGGGCCAGAGTCGAAAGTGCTGAGCCATTGAAGGAGCCGGCCGCCGAAGGGTCGGGCGGCGAAGGATTCCCGAGGCCAGGAGAGTGACGGGGACCGGACCCAATAGTGAGCTGGATCTGCGCCATCGTCAGCCAGGTTACTCCTGAGACGGCTCCTCATCTTCCCCAAAGCTTCCGTAGAGGTCCTTAGGTTTGTATTTGCTTCTTATCTCAGGTCATTAAGTACCCTTCCATCTTCCGAACGCTTGCTTAACTTGAATTCAACCGAGTAATAAATGAATGATACTTTCAAACTCGACAGCCCGACGAGCCCTCTTTGGAGACGATGCAAGCGGACATCAACCCGGTGGCCGTAGATCTTCTTCGGAGAGGCTCGAGTGAAGCATTCGGGTCCTCCCGGTCAGGTCGAGTCTTGGACGTAGTTGATTATACCCAAGACCTGACCCAGATGAAGGAGATGGCCCAACAAGCAATGTCACCCTTCGTCGTACTGAAGGAGTTCACTGATGTAAGAGCGTTGACTATGCCGTTCTTTGAATAACTTTATTTCCGAGTACTGACACTTTTTTTTGTGCAGGGATTCGAGGTGAAGGTTTCTGAGCAGGTTACTCGGATCTGCCAGGAACTCTCCTTCGAGAATTAGGCTCTGAAGGAGTTCATTGCACAAGAACAGATCAGCCAAAAAGTGGCGAATCAAATCCTTCAGAACTGCATCAATGATCTGGAGGGCAAATTGAAGAAGGACGTCGAGCAACGAGACGAGTCCCATCAGCGGGAAATCGATATTATCACCAAGCAGGCGGCCGATGAAAAGAAGTCGAAAGAAGCCCTTAAGTCTTCCAAGAAGCAGCTGGTAGGTTGGTTAACACTTTAAGAGTCTCCGCTACTTTTCCTCTGATGCTTTGATACTTAATCTGTTTTATGAATCTTGCAGAAGCGAAGAAACTTGCTGCAGAGTGGCAAACCGGCTTCAATCGCAAGTCGGATGAACTGGAGGAGGTAGTCGCCAATGCTCAAGAGACTCTTTGTGAAGCAAAATCCATTCGCCAGGATGCTGACCGAGATCTTCTGCAGTCGCTAAAATCAACCAAGGAGGCACAAGAAGCGTTGGTGGAGTCGCAAGGAGTATTGAAGGCCCTTGAAGCCGCCGTCCAGCCTGTACTTAACATGGTACCCGGTCCCGATGGGCCCTTTCTCTTCGTCTCAGATCGATGGATCTTCTCGATTGGAGCTTCGTACCATGATCAATTCACTCTCTCTCAATCACTTGCTGCCGTTACTCAACAGTTTTCTGTTGAGGTCTGTCCCGTAGAGGTAGTCAAATTGGATCAGTGATCGATTTCTAGGTTTCGTCGTAAACCTTATCAAGCTGCTTTATTCCATTTGATCACTCATGCTTATTTGAAAGCTTTATTGTTCATAGGATCCCGATCCGTTATTCATTCAATGGAACCTCTTGTTGGGGTAAAAAAAAGCAGCTCCAATCACAATGGCAAAATTGTGATTTTTTTGGAATTTTTATTTAAAGAAGTAAAATAATCTTGTATGAACTTTCGTTCTTGTGGAATAAGAAGCCCTCGTACCTTAATGAAAGGAAAATAGGAATTTTTCGTTAGGTATTTGACCAAATAGGATCGTCCAGTTCAATAAATAATATATATAAAAAATCTAGATGTTGATGAAATTCCATTTTTTGTGTTACTCCATTTTTTGTAGAGTATAAAAATTATACTACTGCCTGCTCAACAAAAAATAAAAGGTATATGCTACATACCTAGTGAGTAAGCAATCAAACGTCTGAGCGTGCGTTAGCGCTTATGCTTTCTAATAGTGCGCTCAATTCGTTGCTTGTTCCATTGCTTGTTTGTATAGAGTTAAAGCACTCCCTTGCCTAGTTTAGTTTATTGACTTTCCGTGATCACACCTTTTGAAAAGAATCCTTTCGCCAAAGATCTTGGAATGTGGGTAAAGCACCAGCTTACTTTAACCAAACATATACTGTTATTTTAATTGCCCAACATTGCCTTTGCCATTCTAAGGTCTGTTTTGTACCAACAAAGTGAGTACTTGCAATCTTATTCAAGGGGTTAAGACCTGGGGGTCAACCCTGAAGAATAAGATACCTTTCTTAGCTAAACGGGTGGAAGATCCATCCAATTTGGTTATATCATGGACTTGAAAAATGGATCTGAATGTGACTGAAATGCACGATCTTCACAGGTATCACTTTTCACGATACCTAAACCTAAAAGAGAGTCTTTGATGGACCGGGCGAAGGCTGCACCGGAGCGCCTTGCTCAGTATATTAAGGACATGGCATCTTCAATTATCAGCGGACTCCTTGCGACCATCCGGCTCCACCTGCCCAGCTTCAACCTCTCCAACATTAAGAAGCTGCCAGCGGGCAAGACTGGTGAAGACCACTCGACGGCGCTAGAAGAAGTAAAGCCCATCGCCGAGGAGTACTCCCAGATGCTTGACCTTGTAGAATAGACTTGTAAAGTAGTGTTGAACTTCTCTTGTAATCAGGCGCTATTGAGAAGAAATAAAGTATGCTTTATTTTTGCCTTCATCAACTCTTGCACTTTCTGACTATAATGAGAGAAGTTCTTTGTCAATAAGTCTTGTTTGTTGGATGTCGTGACTTAGACGTCTCAGTGAACGAGTCTATCCGGGTACTCCGTTGTACCATAGGTTGGGTCAAGTGACTTCAGTTTCTCTTGGAGTCTTCCGCGACTTCTTAGAGAACTTAGTCCGCCCGAGTACTACTCTTAGTACCATGTTCCAAGGGATATTATTGGTTTAGACACCTCTTTAAGGACCCGACTTTAGGTTCCTTTAGGGTGAACCGCATCCTCTTGAAGATGTGTTTGGACCTCTGTCCGAAAGGGTGAGTGGTACTCCCCTTCGGGTACCTTATAGGAACCAATATCCATTTTCTGGATACCGTATTCTCTATAGGTTGATAGCCGGTTATGAGCCGTACTACCGAGTGAGTTGTATTGATCTCGAAGCTCGTAACTCAAATTTGGTTGCCTCTGAACCAACTTGAGTCCATCCGAGTAATATTATGCATTAATCGGTGGAGAACAGGCCTTTATCCGACTAAATAGTCATAATAAAGAGGAGTAAATAGTAGTGGTAGTTCTGAAGAAATCCAACTCTTTATTAATATGAATGAATGATTACAGGTAGTGTCGAGTCACATCCGTAACATAGTCCCTAAGGATAGAATTTCTTCAAGTGCTCAATTTCCATGAATTTGGCAATTGAGAACCATCTTCGGTGACTAGCTCGAACGACCCGGGTCTCGTAACTTTGGAGACTATGTAGGGTCCTTCCCATGGACTTTGAAGTTTGCGGTGTCCAGCCGCATTTTGAATCTTCTTTAGGACTAAGTCACCCTCCCGAAAAGTTCGGTGATGGACATTCTTGTCGTAGTAGCATCTTAATCCTTGAAGGTATCTTGCCGACTGAAACAACGCAGCTGTCCATGCTTCTTCAATACTGTCGACTTCTGCTCGTCGAGTGCTGTCGGCTTCTCCCTCATTGTAATTTTCTACCCATGGTGACTTCCAGATTAGGTCTGCAGGAAGGATTGCTTCTGTGCTGTAGACCAGAAAGAAAGGAGTGTGTCCAGTTGCTCTACTCTTCTATGTTCGCAGCCCCCAGACTACCTTGGGTAGTTCTTCAACCCATTTTCCATCGTGATCCATGAGGAGATCGAAGAGTCTTGGCTTCAAGCCGGCCAGTATAAGAGCATTTGCTCATTCGACCTGTCTGTTTGATTGTGGATGAGCTACTGAGGCATAGTCAATTTTTACTCCACAGTCACTGGCCCAGGATTTGAACTCCACTGCCGTGAAGGGAGAGCCAAGATTAGTGATGGTTCTATGAGGCATGCCGAAGCGGTAGAAGATGTTCTGCATGAACTGAACTGATTTTGATGCACTGAATTTCACCAAGGGCATATACTCGATCCACTTGGTGAATTTGTCAATTGCCACGTAGATATACTCGAAACCGCCCGGGGTGCGTTTCAGAGGACCCACCATGTCGAGTCCCCAACACGAGAAGGGCCATGATGGCGGGATGCAGATTAACTCATGTGCTGGAACATGCTGTTGCTTGGCGAAGAACTGGCATGCCTGACAGTGGCGAACCAAGTCTTCTGCATCTTTTAGTGCTGAGGGCCAGTAGAACCCGGATCTGAAGATCTTTCCGTCTAGTGTTCTTGAGGCTGCATGGTTTCCACAACACCCGGAGTGGACTTCATTTAGTATTCCCTGACCTTCTTCTAGAGTGATGCACTTCAGTAGGACTCCTGACGAGGCTCCACACCGATATAACTTATCTCTGACTAAGACATAGTTCTTGCTACGTCTAGTGACTTGCTTCGCTGAGGCTTTGTCACCCAGCAACTTGTGCTCTTTGAGGTAGTCAATGAAAACCTTGGTCCAGTCGGGTGATATGTTAGAATCTGTGTGGACGGAACCGAGCCAGCTTCTTCTATATGCTCAATGGAAGGTTTAGGTAGCTCGTGCACGAAGATGCCACTTGGGACCGATGCTCTGTCCGATCCTAATTTAGCTAGTACATCCGCAGCAACATTGAGATCTCGAGTAATATGAATGAGCTCTAGGCCTGAAGAATGCTTTTCTAGCTTGCGGACTTCAGCGCAGTAGGCGTTCATTGTTTCCTTAGAGCAGTCCCAGTCTTTGTTGACTTGATGAATTACCACAGATGAATCGCCGTAGACCAGTAATCGCTTGATACCCAAGGTAACTGCTAATTTGAGCCCATGAAGTAGTGCCTCATACTCTGCTTCATTATTGGTGGCTGGCCACATAATTTGCAGAACGTACTTAAGCTGCTCTCCAGCTGGTGATACGAGTAGTACTCCTGCGCCTGCTCCTCCGAGTTTTAAAGAACCGTCGAAGTACATCTTCCAGTGCTCTGGAATTGTGCTGTCTTGGTTTTGTTGAAGTTCCGTCCACTCGGCGATGAAGTCAGCCAAAGCTTGAGATTTGACTGCCTTTCTTGGAGTAAACTTAATGTTGAGCGCTCCGAGCTCAACTGCCCATTTGGAAACTCGCCCTGTGGCATCACGGTTGTAGAGAATTTCTCCTAAAGGGGAATCCGTGACAACTGTGATTTCATGGGACTCGAAGTAATGTCGTAGCTTCCTTGAGGTGATGAGTATGGCATAGAGCAACTTCTGAACCTGCGGGTATCTTGTCTTGGAATCGGAGAGTACCTTGCTGATGTAATACACTGGTCATTGAGTATTGTAGATGTGCTTTTCATCTTTGCGCTCCACCACTATTGCTGTGCTAACAATGTGTGTGGCAGCGGCGATGTACAACATCATTGATTCTCTGAGTTCTGGTGGTGACAAGATGGGAGCACTACAAAATTTTCGGTCTACTGCAACGCCAAAAAAGTGTAGCAAAAGACCGAAAAATGGTAGCAATAGTAATTTTGCTACTTTTTTTTGGTTAAATGTCGTTGCACTTGTAAGGGTAGCAATAGCATAATGCAACGGTTTACATTTTAGTTGCGACACACATCCCTCTGTTGCAACCCTTTTGATGCTTTTGCAACACCTGGTGAGTGTTGTAACAAAAGCAATTGCAACCACTATGAATGTGGTAATAGTATCAATTGCAACAAACTAGGCGTTGCTAGCGATACATATTGCGACACGCTGGTCGTGTAGCAACACAATGCAATCGCAACGCAACACAGGTGTTGCAATCATGGTTGTTGCTACGCAGAGAAAGCATTGCAATAGAGGTTCTCTATTGCCACATCGCCTAAATGGTTGCTATAGGTGGCTTAGGTTATTACAACGTCTCTTCAGGTTGGTTGCTACAGAGAGGTCGTATATTGCCACGTTTCTGAATGGTTGCTATAGATGGCATAGGCTATTGCCACGTTACTTAGGTTGGTTGCTACAGACAGGTCATCTATTGCCACGTTTACTAACTAGCTGGTTGCTATTGGTAGATTCCTCTGTTGCCACCGTCATCTTTTTGTAGTTGCAAGATATCTACGTACTGTTAAAGGATATGTCAGGAACAAGGCACAACCAGAAGGATCAATAGCCGAGGCATACATAGCTGAGGAGTGTCTTACATTTTGCTCTCGATTCTTCGACGTCGACACCAAGCTGAGTCGAGCTGACCGTCATGAAAATATAGTTGTGAATGAGCCTCCAAGTGGTCTAAGCATTTAGTGAAATTGATTACAAAGGAGAGGAAATAAGCTTAAGAATTTGGAGAAAGTTGAACTTCATAAGATGAGGCACTACATAATTACTAATTGTGATGAAGCCAGGAAATGGGTTAGAGTAAGTCGCAATTTTTACCACTAAATTTATCTTTTATCTGCTTGTTTGTGGCATCAACTAATAATTTGGTGCACTTTGATGTAGGGAGCATAAGACACAACTAACAAGGGATAGTTCAATTAACATTAAAAACGACACAAGGAGCATTTTGTAAGATGGTTTGAAATCGAGGTATGTAGTATTATTTTATATTTTTAAATTCTAGTTTATGGTCAGACCGACGTACTAATTAGCCGGTAGATGTCTAACTTGATTTTTAAATTGCAGATAGCAAAACTATATGAGAAAGGGGAAGCAAGTAAACTGATGCATGCCCTTTCTCAAGGACCTGACCCTCGAGCTCGTGTGTTGAATAGAGTGCACATCAATAATTGGCTATTTCGGACAGCTGCCATAGAGAAAAGCCTCGTGACACAAAATTCTGGTGTCCTGGTGAAGGGTGATGATAGTACAGGCAACATGACCTGGTATGGAGTCATTAGAATATATCTCACTAGAATTCCCACAAGAAAAGGAAGTTATATTGTTTCAGTGTGATTGGTATGATGTGCCGGCTACCAGTACCAGCAGAAGTAGAGGTACCAGGGATAAATTTGGTATTAGATCGACATTGCTACTTCCATGTTCAGATATTCAGATGAACCTTACATTCTTGCTTCAAACGCTGAACCGGTGTTTTATGTCCCTATCGTGAACCAGCCGGGATGGTCTACGGTTGTTTTGGTGAGACCAATAAATTTGTTTTCCATGCCAGACACAGGAAATGATGCCGATGCACTTGATGTGGGAATCTAAGAAATGAATGAATTAGGCCAAGGTCAAGAATTCATAAACTAGTCAAGACAAGATAGGGCAGGCACAACTGGTTCTGCCGCCATTATTAATCAATGCGTAGCGAAGCAATTCCCGAACCTGTTGATGACTATATTGGTGATGATGATTCTGACGACGATGACACCTACATTGATGATGGGGTTATTGCACCAGTCATAGAACAAAATATAGAAGATGATTTCTTTGCTTGAAGACATCTTTTGTTGCACTGTTTGGTGGGAAGGGTCACTTGTCCATCATATGCATATGTTACACTTTATTTTTTTTCTTTTGAACTGATGACACGGTTAAGTTTGAACCATTGCATGGAACCTTAATGTTCGGTATCCTAATGAATGCCTCTTGAGATAAATGTTTAAAGTATTTGAAATAAAAGAGGTAAGTGGAAATTTTTGAAATAAAAATCACGATTGCCCAAGAGTAATCACCGGTCGGCAAATGTTTGGACAAGAAAAGGTTCATTAGCGTGGTCACCATGTGACCGATGGTGCACGGTCAGGCATTTACTATCGCTAACAAAGTGACCAACCACCCCGGTACAACTTCAAGTACTAATTAACATCCACGTGTACTTAACATCAAGTACTTAACAGCAACTACTACTTAATTAACACAAAGTTTCAGACACCAGGCATAAGGACGGAGATGCCGAGATGGGTCCAGGGTCGAGGCGTTTTATAACTCATAAGGTCTTCAATCATATCAAATAAATTAAAACCTGTGCAACAACAAACACACCTACATAGTGCAGTGGTGGAGAAGGTTTTATCTGAACCAGGGCTCCTTGGTTCGAATCCTATGGAGAGCACTTTTTAATTCTAATATGCGTCCCCAATTCTTTTCTTTCCATACTCTTTTTAAGTTTTAAATTTGTTACAATTATCAAAGTATATTGCACCAAAAAATAAGCGTTGCACTTGAACACAATTTTCGCTTTGACCCCATAGATCTCATTGCAATAAAATTTAGCACTTGCAACAATATCAAAGTATATTGCAACTACCAAAAAAGGTTGCAATTGACCTCCACTTTTGCTTTGCCTCCAAGAGTTCTCGTTGCATTAAGCGTCTAGCATTTGCAATGCTTGTCAAATTTTATGCAACACAAAAACCGTAGCAATAGTCAAAACCAAATGCAACTAACATAAATGTAGTTGCAATACTACCACACAATTGCAACCAAAATCAAGTCTACTGCAACTATTTTTCACCACTGCAATATCGTCCACCAAATGCAATAGACCTTTGCAACATCTTGAAAACCGTTGTATTAAAGGCATGTATGACTACCATTTTTTAGAATGGTTGTAATACAACGATCTCTGGCAACCAAATTTTCTACGTTGCAATTCTTCGGCGTTGCAGTAGACCAAAAATCTTGTAGTGGAGGGTTCGCCAGGTAACTTTTGAGTTGTTCAAAAGCCTGATCAGCCTCTTCTATCCACCGGAACTTGTCCCGGCCTTGAGCAGCTTGAATAAAGGTAATCCCTTTTCTCCGAGTCTTGATATAAATCTGTTGAGAGCCACCATACACCCAGTGAGCTTCTGAACGTCCTTGACCGATGCTGGTGGCTTCATGCTGGTGATGGCCTTAATTTCCTTTTGGCTAGCCTCGATGCCTCGATGACTAACCAGGAAGCCGAGTAACTATCTGGAGGGTACTCCAAAGACAGACTTTGTGGGGTTGAGCTTCCACTGGTATGTGCGCAAGCGGGGTAAAGGTTTCCTCCAGATTGGTAGGTTTCCTCCATATCAGCTATCAGAGTACTCTGATCCTTCATCTTTATGACCACATCGTCCCATATGCTTCGGCATTGCGGCCGATTTGGTCGCCCAAACAGTCTTGGATAGCTCGTTGATACGTAGCGCCCCGCGTTCTTCAATCCGAAGGACATTTTTATAACAATAAGCGCCGAACAGGTTATACGATGTCTTGGGTTGGTCTTCTCTTTAAGAGCAATCTGATGGTACCCCCGAGTAGCAATCTAGAAAGGATAACAGGGCCGACCCTGCGGTGGCATCGACTATCTGGTCTATCCATGGTAATCCAAAGGATCCTTAGGATAGTGCTTGTTGAGGTCCGTGTAGTCGACACACATGCCCACTCTCTGCAGAATTCTTTTTTCCTTACTACGCAACGGGTTAGCTAGCCATTCTGGGTGAAGGATTTCCTTGATGAACCCGGCTGCGAGCAGTTTAGCTATTTTCCTTTTTGATTGCTTTCCTTTTTTCTTTTTCCGGCAAGAAGCGTCGCAATCGTTGTTTGATGGGTCTATAGCCTTCTGTTAACTCTAGTTTGTGCTCAGCCAGTTCTTGGTTCCTTTACTTCCCGGCATATCAGCTGGTTTCTAGGCAATATTTCTTTGTTTGCTCTGAGGAACTTGGTGACCGAGTTCCCTATTCTTCTGATAGGTGGACGCTGATGATCGCCGTCTTTTGAGGGATCGCCCGTTTCAAGATCAATAGCTTTGGTGGAGACTTCAACTGGGGTTTGAATAGCTCCTGTCTTCTTGGTTGGGATTTCAGAATCTCCAGATTTGGCATTGTGTACCATTTTGTGTGATCTTCTGGACCTCCAAGGCGAGATGAGCTTTTTCTGCCAATTTGGACAGCCTCTGTGTCACATTCGAAAGATCGCTTCAAATCACCTTTGAAAGCTAGGATGCCTTTAGGACCCGACATCTTTAATAGAAGATACGGGTAGTGCGGCACTGCCATGAACTTGGCGATTGCTGGTCGTCCAAATATGGCATGTTACGACGACTTAAAGTCGCTACCTCGAAACTGATGTACTCTCTGTCTGGTAGTTGGTTAGAGTTCCAAAGTGACAGGCAGGATGATTCTTCCAAGTGGAATAGCCGCCTTTCCGGGTACTATGCCGTAGAAGGGGGCACTTGATGGGGTTAGCTGGGTTGCTAGATCCAGTTCATCTTGCGTAGAGTACTCGCGAAGATGACGTTGAGTCCTGCTCCTCCATCAATGAGAACCCTCCGCAATTTGAACCCTACGACCGTAGGATCCAGGACTAGCGAGTAGTGCCCTGCATTGGAGACGCTGGTCCATTGGTCTGCTCGAGTAAAACTGATCGAGTGTTCTGACCAGTCCAAGTATCTCGGAGTTGTGGGTTCGGTTGACATGATTTCTCGTCGTAAGGAGAGCTTCTGAAGACGCTTGCTATCACCAGTGGTTACTCCTACTCCTCCAAATATATGTTGTGAGTGCCTTTGAGGTGTTGAAAACTGCTGGCATCCTGCTGAGCACCTCGGCTGGCTTCTTCCCCTTGTTTTGTTTTCCCTTGTTGATCTCGGGATTCAGGCCTCGTTCCTTGAGCTGATAGCAGAACCTTGCCTGATGCTTGCTTTTTGGATGAAAGGACATGGGCCTCCAGAAGGTCATCAAAGCTCAAGGGCTTGTTTCCTTTCTTCTTGGGCTCCATGGCTGCAACTGTGTGATCCCCAGTTCTCTTCCAAGTACTCTGTTGAGTAGCCTGGGGGCCTTCTGATTGTTGCCTCGCTCACCTTGTGTGTTTCTATCAGGAAATCATTCCTGGTTTTTCTTCTAATCGCCATCATGGAATTGACTGCCCGATGGAACTCATCTGCAGTGGTCGGGTCTTGTTTGATGAATCCTTGTAGTTATACCTCTCACAGATTCCTTGCCAAAGAGATCAATCACTTCTCTGTCTGTGATGTCCGAGACTGTACACCCCTGGTGTTTAAACTGTAATTAACTTGACATATCATCTTTATCATCATCTTGATCATGATTTCATGTGTTGCATTTGCTAAGTGTATCATTTTATGTGAAGTACCTCTATTGCAAAAACCCTAAAAGCCCTAACCTTCCTATAGGGGCAAAACAGTAATTTCACCTCTGTGGCTATGCTTGGTGTATTTCTTGTTCCTTTGGTGTATTGAAGTTTTGTTGTGTTGACCAAGTTCAAAAACCAAAATCAGATTTCAAACTCCTTGCAAAATCCTGATTTCCAAACCCTGGATTTTACCCTCTCTCTCTTTGTAATTTAAAATTATTCAAATTTGGGGTTGGTCCAAAAAGCAAAGTTGTAGATCTGGTCAAGAGAAACAACTTTGGTGTTTACAAATTTTCAAGTTGCAGTACAAGTTTTTGAGTTATTTCAAATTCATTCAAACTCCAACTTTTGTCCCCTTTTTGGTTTTCAAAATTAGTTTGAAAACTAATGAGTTTCAGGAGAAGTGTATAATAGCAAAGTTGTAGGTTTTGATAAAGGAACAACTTTCATATTTACATATTTTCAAGTTTCAATATAAAATCAAAAGTAATTTGAATTATTTCAAATTCCAAAAGTGTTCCCTTTTCTGTTTTCAAATATGCAGTTCAAAAACTATTTGGATTTGAAAATGTTCATATTGACAAGTTGTAGATCTCTTTTTCTGAACAACTTTGGTGTTTTGAGTTTTTTTGCTCACAGTTCAATTTTGGGAGTAATTTGCAAATTCCTGAATTGGTCAAGGTCAAACCCTACCCTAGCTACTGTTTGTCTTCTCCTAGTCAGGGGGGCCCCGCCATGGCTGCTCGCCGGCGCTGCACGCGCCGCGCGCCTGGCAGTCCGCACCCACCTGTCCCCGACTTGTCGCCTGCAGCCGCGACATCACGCCGCACCCGCACGCGCAAGAACCGACCCCACCGCCGTCCCCCACTGCTCCCAGTCGTTGCCGCCGCGTTTCGCCGCCGGCGAGCGCAGCCCAGGCCCTGGGTGCACGCCTGTCCTTCTCCGCCGGCTTGCAATCGAATGCGCACGCTCCGGCCGAGCTTATCCACCTATATCCCGTGCTCTCGACCGCCCGACCGCCTACCGCGCCTATAAAGGGCCCGCCGTCGCCCGAAGCTCTCACCGCCTCCGCCACCGTGGTCCAGCCAGGCAGTCCAATCCTTCTCCGCTCCACACCTAGCTCAGGCTCCGCGCACCCTTGCGAGCTTTTCTTTCCCCTCCTCAATTTCACCCTCCGCCTCCGCCCCGCCTCCGTCCTTGCCCGGCGTAACCTCTCTCCCATCTCCGGTAAACCCGGTAAGGCTCGGGTTGAGAATATCTCTCCCCCCCGGTCTCGATCATCTCCCCTCCGACCCCGTTTCATCTTCCTTGTGTCCTTGCGCGTCTAACCATACCCCGGCGCCTCTTGTGGTGCTCAGGAACGCCGAGACGCCGTCGCGCGCCGTTCGGTCCGCCGACGACACCCGCTCCGTCGAACTCCTAGCCCGGCCGTCCCCTCACCTCGCCTCACTCGTTCAACGATCGCCGGTGAGCTCCTGAACCCTCCTCCCTGTGCTCGTTTTCGTCCGCGAGTCCTCGCCGTAGTCCGGACGACGCCTCGCCGCCGTCCTGTCGCCGCCAGCGCGCGCGAGAAGATGAACAGTGTTGTTTCTTTTTTTTCAGTTTATTTTGAATAGTGTCCAAATTTCATATTTTTGTGTGATTTTCTGTGATGCTTCAAAATTCTGAAATTTTGAGGATAGACTCTTTGTACCCTGAAGTATTTTATAAAATATAAAACTTGACCTTTCTGCAAAAATTTGAAATGAAAAATCTCCCATTTAATTAATAAATGGATGGTTTTGGATTTTTAGAAAAAGATTTATAACTCCAAAAATTTGAGATAAGTTTTTGTGAGCTTCTTATGCCATGAAAAGTCTCTGGTGAAATTTTTAAGTCTTTTGGAACAAGTTGATTTTTGGGCTTTTATTTTAATTCTTGAATAGTGACTTTTGTTAATTAATCTCTAGATTTAATTGAGCACCTTAATGACCTCCAAAAATTATGAAATTTGTTTTGCCATATACTTGTACCATAATGAACTTATGAGATTAATTTGGTAATTTTTGGAGCACCTTCATAAAATGACCTTTTTAGATAATTAAGAAAAATAGAAAAGTCATTAGGGTTTGGTGTTGAATGTCTTATGATGTGACTTTTGGGATTGATTGATGTTCATAGACCCCTACCCCTTTGATCTATGATGTTTTGTGGTGTCTTGCTATGTCCATGCTTAGGTTTAGTAAAGGTTGTCTAGAAAGGTTGACTAATGTTGCATAAAATGATGAGTCTTTCATTCATGTCCTTTGCTAAACACCACTTACTCTCTAAAAGTTATACCCTAGTTGTGTCCTTTGCACTTTGTTCATGCTAGCATACTCATGTGCATGCATCATTGCATTCGTATAGTTACCGAAGGAGGAGTCAAGTCGAGACCGCCGCCAACGAACCAACTCCCGAGGCGATCCCGGACTCCGACCTCTGCACCACTTTTCCCGAGTCTGCCGTCTTCGCTTTTCCAAGGCAAGCCCCGGTGCATCCAACCTTTTCCTTGGATTTATAAAATGTTTTCCTTAATGCTTTTGAGTAAATTACTGCATTAAGTTTATAGGAGTGAGTGCTATCCTAATTGGTGCATTGTCCACCTTGACCACTGATGATATACCCGATACCCCTGCTTTTCAAAAGTATTTGGAAAATGCTTAGCAATGCTTATCGACTTAGACTTTGCAATAAAAATGCCTATTTCAAAAGTGTGATCACTTTAAAGAACTTGATGGAATTTTGGCTTTACTTCCCCGACTGTTGGCTAGGTAACTGGCCGTGCCTAGTCAATAGCGAGAAGAGGTTGTCCGCGCGTACGGTGCCGTCATGTTGTAGTCCGAGACTCAACAGTTGACACCGACCGGGACAGGGTTGAAAAACTGACAGGACTATTACGCTTGGGTGAGATATGACCAAGGTGTAGTTCCTGGCTGGAAAATAGGGACCATCCGTATGGGGGCCTGCTGGTCAAGACTTGTAACTATTCACATACTACACGGAAAGCTCTGGCTCCGAGAAATCCTTGATTGAGGCCGACAACCGCGCACTGGGAGTGGAGAGATGGCGGAAGTAGCATGTACCCACGTGGGTTAGAGGCCCGGATTGGAGTGGTGTACTGTACTTCCGGGTGGCGTAGGACCGGTCTAATCTTGGAGGAATCGTGGTAGACGAGTTGGCATATGCAAGCTTGGGTGCTACATATGCAGTGTGGATAGGGATCCTCAGCTGAGTATTATTTATCCGGATTAACGTTGCTCCTCGGTTATGGAGACTTGGTCCACTGACTGTCAACGGAGAGTGGTTCTCAACTAGGATGTTTTGAAATGTAAAATGAATCATGAACGGTGAAGATTGAGGAATACCGAATCTTTCAAAAATAAAATAAGGTTTACAAATGCTTTTCTGCAAAATACTTGATCTTGCTTAAGCCTTACCTTGACTACCCTAAGCCTTCATTCCTGAGTCTCCTCCCCTTTTTCTTTAGTCGGTTAAGTCTTGTTGAGTACCCCAGTACTCAGGGTTTGTTACCCATGCTGCAGGTATGCCTGAGCATCCGATGTGTCTAGACCCCTGCTGTGTGACCTTCGTTCAGGAGGAGGCCGATGAGGCCGAAGATTAGTTGTGCACCCTCGGGCTGGGTGAACTATCTTTATGATTGTCGAACACTGCTACACTGTCTATTTCGAACTATCAGAACATGGTCTGTAATATTCGTACCTTTAATTCCATTTGAAACCTTGGTTTGTAAAACTATTGTTATTTAAGTCTTCCGCTCTTTATTCCGATGTTATTTGTAAAAATTATGAAATGCTGTAACCGAATTGTGAGATGATCCTGCGGACAATGGGCGCTGATGTAGCCCGGTGATGAAAAGTCTTAATCACATGGAACATGAGTTCGGCTGTCAGAGGTTGACAGGGACACGTGGGCCATGGGATTAGGGCCGTTCCGTCACAGAGTGGTATCGGAGCATCTCACTTTAACGTTGCAGTGTTTTTTTTGCGAAAACTTCAAAAGATTTTGAGTCCAAACAAATTAAACTTGACTATTTTGAGTCCAAACTGCTTTTCTCATCTTGTCTTCTGTTGGCAACACTAGTAGCAGTACAACGTGTCTTAAGCCCTATATATGTTATGTATCTTGCATTGCCTTGTTCCGTAGGAACGATTCATGCATCATATCATATTCACTAAAACTAACTAACTAAGTTCTTTTGGGGTAGTATGCCTTTACCTGTTCTTGCTAGCCTTCTTATCTATCTTCTCTTGTCCAGACATGGCTCGCATCAAGCTGACCGCCCGCAAGTCAACCGGACCGCAGGTGTGCCACGTCACCAGCTGGCACCACGCGCTGGAGAGGAGACTGGTGAATCTTCTAATGGTCGTCGTTTTCCCCGACGCACCCGCAAGAATCTCAAAGAAGAAATCAAGAATCTGAAGGCTGAGATAGAGAACATGGAGCATGACTTCTACCTTTCCCGCCTGGAGTTTTGAGGCACGAGCTTCCCTGGAGCAGGCCAATCGGACACGGTTCGCGCTATCGAGCAGCGCAATGATGCTTGGACCCGCGAGGACGTTACCAGAGCCCAGCTCCACGGACTGCAGCAGTACACAGCTCAGATTGAACAGTTTAATGATATGCTTCATGAGGAAGTGCATCAGCTGTATGCTCAACTCCACCCCATGGTACCTCCAGTCATGGAAGACCCTGAGGACGGAGTAGTGGAAGAACCCGAAGTGGAGCAAGTCCCAGAAGTGGACAACGAGATTGCACCCGCTGAGGATGTCCACGCTGAGGACGAGGACGAGGAGGAAGAGCCTGAGCTCATCCTCGAAGAAGAGAACGACGACGAGGACATATCATCATCATCGATGAAGACTAAGCTCGTCGCTAGGAGATGGAGATCCCGTGTGTCTGTACCACCTGCTTACCTAAAACCTTAGTCTAGGTTTGGGAGCGTTAGTTTGTTAAGTCGAGTCTGTATCTTTCTTTCGTACTTTTTCCCCCTTATCAGTCAGTTGACACCTGTCAGTATCTGTATCCATCAGCTACCTTTGAATCAATGAAGCTTGTCAGTCAGTTGTTTTCAAAGCTCTATCTATGAATGCTAAGTTCTAAGTTGCTTAACAGATGCCTGTGAACACCCGCACTGGAGCTGGAGGTTCCGGAAATGCCAACCTTCCCAATCCTCCACCAGTACCAGCCACTCTTGCAGATGCCATTGCAGCTTTGGCAGCCGCTGCTAACCTGATGGCTCAGAATCAGGGGCAGCAGAACATTGCTCACCGTGGTCGTCACGATGCCAACCGTGAGACTACCTATGCAGACTTCACCGAGACCCGACCACCGGTCTTTACCAAGGCCGATGAACCCTAGAAGCTGACGATTGGCTCCGCACCATGGAGCAGAAGTTTGGTCTGATCAACTGCACCAATATCCAAAAGCCCCGTTTCGCTTCTCAGCAGCTTCGTGGACCAGCAAGTGCTTGGTATGCTAATCTGGTAGCTGCCCAGCCAGAAGGTCACCAGTTGACCTGGGAAGAGTTCCGAACTGCTTTTCGTGCTCATCACATCCCTTCCGGATTGATGAAGATGAAGCTTGATCAATTCCTGGCGCTTCAACAGAAGACTCCACAGTCATGCAGTATGTGGGTCAATTCAATCACCTCAGTCAGTATGCCTCTGAGTATGTCAACTCAGATGAGAAGAAGAGGGATTGTTTCCTCAGAGGGCTACATCCTAAGATCCGCAGAAGCTTGTCCAATAACTTGACCGGTTCTTATCATGATGTTGTTGACCGGGCTGTTGCTTTTGAAGAAAGCAATCGCCAGTACCAGGAAGAGAAGAAGAAGAAGAAAGCAGGGTCCAGCAGCTTCTCTGGCAATCATAAACGCCAGAGGGTCATCTATCACCCCAGCCACCACCACCAAATCGCCTACCTTATCCCCACCAGCAAGTGGTTGTCCGTACTGCGGCTACCACCCACAACGCCAACCAGCAGAGTGCCACGCAGCCGAACGCCCCAGGTGTTCGTATATCCAATCCGCAAACAGCTTACAATCATCCCTGCTACAACTGCGGCCAGACTGGCCACTGGTCTCGTGATTGTCCGAAGCCCAAGAATGCACAGAACTTTCAGAAGGGTCCTGGAGGACCTCAGCAGCAGCAGCACCGTGCCCCGCAGCAGCACGCAGAAGGGCAAGTTCGTCAAAAGCACGGGCAAGTCTACTACAACCACCCACCGTCAGTGATATCCCAGAGGGAGAGCCCTCATGATCGGTAGGTTTCCCGTTGCCAACCATCCTGCAGTTGTGTTGTTTGATTCTGGTGCATCGCATTCCTTTCATCAGCCGTACTTTTGTCATCAAGCATGAGATATCAATTGAAGCTTTAAAAAAAATTTCTGCATATTTTCACCTGGAGGGCGTATAAGCACTAAGGAAGTGGTTCGCAGTATACCCGTAATTTTGGGGGAACATTCATTTCCCACCACTATGATAGTACTGCGTGATCAAGAGATAGATGTTATTCTAGGCATGAACTGGATGTGTCAGTACAAAGCCATGATCGACATCCTGAATAGAGTTGTGAGAGTGGATATTCCTAACAGTACCTCCAAACTCCTTCTCCAACCAATTCCAATGCCTCAAAAACCAGCAGCCACTCAAATAAACACCACCTATGTTCTGGAACCCAGAGACATCCCCGTGGTCTGTGAATTCCCTGATGTTTTTCCAGAAGATTTACCTGGTCTACCTCCTGACCGTGATGTTGAGTTTGCCATAGAGCTAAAGCCCGGGACTGCTCCTATATCCCGCAGAGCTTATCGAATGCCTCCCAGAGAGTTGGCAGAGTTGAAAACTCAGTTACAAAATTGTTGGACAAGGGTTTCATTCGCCCAAGCTCGTCTCCTTGGGGCTGTCCTGCAATCTTTGTAAAGAAGAAAGACAAAGTCTCAGATTGTGTGTTGACTATCGTCCTCTCAACGAGGTCACCATCAAAACAAATATCCTTTGCCTCGCATTGATCTCCTCTTTGATCAACTAACTGGAGCCAAGGTTTTTCCAAGATCGACCTCAGATCTGGCTATCACCAAATAAAGATTCGTCCAGAAGACATTCCTAAACACAGCTTTCACACCACCAGATACGGCCTATATGAGTACTTGGTCATGTCCTTCGGCTTGACCAATGCCCCTGCTCACTTCATGTACCTCATGAACTCTGTTTTCATGCCCGGAGCTTGATAAATTTGTGGTCGTGTTCATTGACGACATTCTTATCTACTCAAAAACCCCTGAAGATCACGCCAAGCATCTTCGTATCGTTCTATCCCGTCTCAGAGAACATCAGCTGTATGCCAAGTTCAGTAAATGTGAGTTCTGGTTAGATCAGATACAGTTCCTTGGTCATGTCTTATCCGCTGAAGGTGTGTCAGTTGATTCCGGAAAAGTGGCAGATATTCTGGATTGGAAGCCACCTACCACTGTTCACAAGGTCCGCAGCTTTATGGAATGGCTGGATATATCGTCGGTTCATCCCAGATTTCTCAAGAATCGCCAAGCCTATCACCGCGTTGTTGAAGAATGATGTGAAGTTTGTCTGGTCACCAGCCTGTGAGCAAGCCTTTCAAACTTTGAAGAAACTGTTAACTACATCACCAGTGCTAGCCCAGCCGAACATCGAGAAGCCCTTTGATGTCTATTGTGATGCATCTGGAACTGGTTTGGGCTGTGTGTTGATGCAAGAAGGTCGAGTAATCGCTTATGCCTCCCGGCAGCTTAAGCGACATGAGGAGAATTATCCCACTCATGATCTTGAGTTAGCAGCAGTAGTGCATGCCTTGAAGATTTGGCGTCATTATCTGTTGGGCAGTACTTGTAACGTGTACACTGATCACAAAAGCCTGAAGTATATCTTCACTCAAGAAGAGCTGAATATGAGACAAAGAAGATGGCTTGAGTTAATTAAGGACTATGATCTCGAAGTGCACTACCATCCGTGGTAAGGCGAATGTGGTCGCCGATGCACTCAGTCGCAAGTCGCATTGCAATCATCTGATGATGAACCCAATGTTTCTTCTCTGTGTTATGAGCTAGAAAAGCTGGGTATTCAAGTGATTCCGCAAGGAGCTCTAAATAATATCAGAATAGAGACCCCTATCAGAGAGCAGATCATCGCTGCACAGAAGGATAACCCTGGAATCAAGCACATCCTCGAAAAGGTCCAAGCCGGAAAGGCTAATTGCTTCAGGATTGATGACGAAGGGAGGTATGGTTTAAGAATCGGTTAGTAGTTCCTAAAGTGCCTGAGTTGAGACAGTTAATCCTTGATGAAGCACACTTAACTAGATTCTCTATCCACCCCGGCAGCAACAAGATGTACCAGGACTTGAAACAAAGGTTCTGGTGGACAAAGATGAAGATCGAAATCGCTCGCTATGTCGCTCGCTGTGATACTTGTCAGAAGGTCAAGGCTGTGCACATGAAGCCTGGAGGAGAGCTACACCCACTTACCTGTACCTGCCTGGAAATGGGACGATATCAGTATGGATTTCATAAATGGGCTGCCCAAGACCCAAAAAGGTTATGATTCCATCTGGGTAATCGTGGATCGTCTCACAAAGCAAGCTCACTTCCTGCCAGTGAAAACCAGCTACACTGTTCCCACATATGCCGCTTTGTACAAGAACAACATAGTCAAACTCCATGGCATACCCAAGAGCATCATCTCCGATCGTGGTACCCAGTTTGTCGCAAAGTTTTGGAAAGCGTTCCATACCTCACTTGGAACCAAGCTCTTGCATAGTACAGCATATCATCCACAACGGATGGGCAAACTGAGCGAGTCAACCAAGTATTGGAGGATATGTTGAGAGCCTGTGTGCTCACCTTTGCAGATACTTGGGATAATTGTTTGCCCTTGGCGGAATTCTCATATAATAACAGTTATCAAGAAAGCATCAAGATGGCACCCTTTGAAGCACTGTACGGTCGTCGTTGTCGTACACCTCTCAGTTGGTCTGAACCTGGAGAAAGAAACTCTTTGGAGTGGACCTAGTACAAGATATGGAAGAGAAAGTCAGCAAATACAAGAGAATATGAAGATTGCACAATCTCGACAGAAAAGTTATGCTGACAAGAGACGTCGACCTCTGCAGTTTGAGATCGGGGATTACGTGTATCTAAAGGTCTCACCCCACCAAAGGAGTCACTCGTTTTGGAGTTAAAGGGAAATTAGCACCTCGCTATATTGGTCCCTTTGAGATTCTGGATCGCTGTGGCAAGGTCGCTTACAGGCTGAGTTTGCCCGATCATCTTTCAGCAGTTCATAATGTGTTTCACGTCTCCCAACTCAAGAAGTGTCTCCGAGTGCCCGAGCATGTGGTTGAAGTTGAAGGTGTTGAGCTAGAACCTGATTTGTCTTACTCTGAGTATCCAGTTCGCGTGTTGGATCACAAAGATCGTGTTACCGGAGGACTACCACAAGATGGTACAAGATCCAGTGGAACCAACACTCTGAAGAAGAAGCCACTTGGGAATCAGAAGACTTCTTAGCAAAGAACTATCCTGACTTTCTCAATACTCTGTAGATGTAAGTTTTGTCTTTTCCTTCTTAAAACGTGGAATCTCGGGGCGAGATTTCTTTTTAGGGGGGAAGGCTGTAACACCCCTGGTGTTTAAACTGTAATTAACTTGACATATCATCTTTAGCATCATCTTGATCATGATTTCATGTGTATGCATTTGCTAAGTGTATCATTTTATGTGAAGTACCTCTATTGCAAAAACCCTAAAAGCCCTAACCTTCCTATAGGGGCAAAACAGTAATTTCACCTCTGTGGCTATGCTTGGTGTATTTCTTGTTCCTTTG
Source organism: Coix lacryma-jobi var. lacryma-jobi (assembly GCA_009763385.1). Classification (NCBI taxonomy): domain Eukaryota; kingdom Viridiplantae; phylum Streptophyta; class Magnoliopsida; order Poales; family Poaceae; genus Coix; species Coix lacryma-jobi. The sequence continues at coordinate 136,715 of VDCT01000037.1, read as the reverse complement.
GTGTATTGAAGTTTTGTTGTTGACCAAAGTTCAAAAACAAAATCAGATTTCAAATTCTTTGCAAAACCCTGATTTCCAAACCCTGGATTTTAACCCTCTCTTTGTAATTTAAAAATTATTCAAAATTGGGGTTGGTCCAAAAAGCAAAGTTGTAGATCTGGTCAAGAGAAACAACTTTGGTGTTTACAAATTTTCAAGTTGCAGTACAAATTTTGAGTTATTTCAAATTCATTCAAACTCCAACTTTTGTCCCCTTTTTGGTTTTCAAAATTAGTTTGAAAACTAATGAGTTTCAGAAGAGTGTATAATAGCAAAGTTGTAGGTTTTGACAAAGGAACAACTTTCATATTTACATATTTTCAAGTTTCATATAAAATCAAAAGTAATTTTGAATTATTTCAAATTCCAAAAGTGTTCCCTTTGCTGTTTTCAAATGCAGTTCAAAAACTATTTGGAATTTGAAAAATGTTCATATTGACAAAGTTGTAGATCTCTTTTTTCTGAACAACTTTGGTGTTTTGAGTTTTTGCTGCACAGTTCAATTTTTGGAGTAATTTGCAAATTCCAAATTGGTCAAAGGTCAAACCCTACCCTAGCTACTGTTTGTCTTCTCCTAGGGTCAGGGGGCCCCCGGCCATGGCTGCTCGCTGGCGCTGCACGCGCCGCGCGCCTGGCAGTCCCACGCCTGTCCCCGACTTGTCGCCTGCAGCCGCGACATCACCCGCACCCGCACGCGCAGAACCGCCCCCACGCCGTCCCCCACTGCTCCCAGTTCGTTGCCGCCGCCGCGTGTCGCCGCCGGCGAGCGCACCCCAGGCCCTGGGTGCACGCCTGTCCTTCCGCCGGCTTGCAATCGATGCGCACGTCTCGGCCGAGCTTATCCACCTATCCCGTGCTCTCGACCGCCCTACCGTGCCTATAAAAGGGACCCCCGCCGCTAACCGAGCTCTCACCGCCTCCTCCGCCACCGCACCCTGGTCAGCCAGTCCAAGCCTTCCGCTCTCCACAACCTAGCTCAGAGCTCCGCCGCACCCTTGCGAAGCTTTTCCCCCTCCTCAATTTCACCTCCCGCCGCCTCCAGTTGCCCGGCGTAACCCATCTCTCCCCCTCCGTGAAACGCCGGTAGGCTCGGTTGAGAAATACTCTCTCCCCCGGTCTCGATCATCTCCCTCCGACCCCTGTTTCATCTCTCCTTGTGTCCTTGCGCGTCTAACCATACCCCGGCGACCTCTTGTGGTGCTCAGGAACGCGGAACGCCGTCGCGACGCCGTTCGGTCCGCCGACGACCCCGCTCCGTCGAACTCCTAGCTCGGCCGTCCCCTCACCTCCGCCGTCACGCTCCAACGATCGCCGGTGAGCTCCTGAACCTCCCCATGTGCTCGGTTTCGTCCGCGAGTCCTCGCCGTAGTCGGAACGACGCCTCGCCGCCGTCTGGTCGCCGCCAGCGCGCGCGAGAAGATGAAAGTTGTTGTTTTCTATTTCCAGTTTATTTTGAATAGTGTCCAAATTTCATATTTTTGTGTGATTTTCTGTGATGCTTCAAAAATTCTGAAATTTTGAGGATAGACTCTTTGTACCCTGAAGTATTTTAAAAAAATATAAAATTTGATCTTTCTGCAAAATTTGAAAATGAAAAATCTCCCATTTAATTAATAAATGGATGGTTTTGGATTTTTAGAAAAAGATTTATAACTCCAAAATTTTGAGATAAGTTTTTGTGAGCTTCTTATGCCATGACAAGTCTCTGGTGAAATTTTTAAGTCTTTTGGAACAAGTTAATTTTTGGGCTTTTATTTTAATTCTTGAATAGTGACTTTTGTTAATTAATCTCTAGATTTAATTGAGCACCTTAATGACCTCCAAAAATTATGAAATTTGTTTTGCCATATACTTGTACCATAATGAACTTATGAGATTAATTTGGTAATTTTTGGAGCACCTTCATAAATGACCTTTTTAGATAATTAAGAAAAATAGAAAAGTCATTAGGGTTTGGTGTTGGATGTCTTATGATGTGACTTTTGGGATTGATTGATGTTCATAGACCCTACCCCTACCCCTTGATCTATGATGTTTGTGGTGTCTTGCTATGTCCATGCTTAGGTTTAGTAAAGGTTGTCTAGAAAGGTTGACTAATGTTGCATAAATGATGAGTCATTTCATGTCCTTCGCTAAACACCACTTACTCTCTAAAAGTTATACCCTAGTTGTCCTTTGCACCTTGTTCATGCTAGCATACTCATGTGCATGCATCATTGCATTCGTATAGTTACCGAAGGAGGAGTTAAAGTCGAGACCGCCGCCAACGAACCAACTCCCGAGGCGATCCCGGACTCTGACCTCTGCACCCCTTTTCCCGAGTCTGCCGTCTTCACTTTCCAAGGCAAGCCCCGGTGCATCCAACCTTTTCCTTGGATTTATAAAACGTTTTCCTTAATGCTTTTGAGTAAATTACTGCATTAAGTTTATAGGAGTTGAGTGCTATCCTAATTGGTGCATTGTCCACCTTGACCACTGATATACCCGATACCCCTTTTCAAAAGTATTTGGAAAATGCTTAGCAATGCTTATCGACTTAGACTTTGCAATAAAAATGCCTATTTCAAAAGTGTGATCACTTTAAAGAACTTGATGGGAATTTTGGCTTTACTTCCCGACTGTTGGCTAGGTAACTGGCCGTGCCTAGTCAATAGCGAGAAGAGGTTGTCCGCGCGTACGGTGCCGTCATGTTGTAGTCCGAGACTCAACAGTTGACACCGACCGGGACAGGGTTGAAAAACTGACAGGACTATTACGCTTGGGTGAGATATGACCAAGGTGTAGTTCCTGGCTGGAAAATAGGGACCATCCGTATGGGGCCTGCTGGTCAAGACTTGTAACTATTCACATACTACGGAAAGCTCTGGCTCCGAGAAATCCTTGATTGAGGCCGACAACCGCGCACTGGGAGTGGAGAGATGGCGGAAGTAGCATGTACCCACGTGGGTTAGAGGCCCGGATTGGAGTGGAGTACTGTACTTCCGGGTGGCGTAGGACCGGTCTAATCTTGGAGGAATCGTGGTAGACGAGTTGGCATATGCAAGCTTGGGTGCTACATATGCAGTGTGGATAGGGATCCTCAGCTGAGTATTATTTATCCGGATTAACGTTGCTCCTCGGTTATGGAGACTTGGTCCACTGACTGTCAACGGAGAGTGGTTCTCAACTAGGAATGTTTTGAAATGTAAAATGAATCATGAACGATGAAGAATTGAGGAATACCGAATCTTTCAAAAATAAAATAAGGTTTACAAAATGCTTTTCTGCAAAATACTTGATCTTGCTTAAGCCTTACCTTGACTACCCTAAGCCTTCATTCCTGAGTCTCCTCCCCTTTTTCTTTAGTCGGTTAAGTCTTGTTGAGTACCCCAGTACTCAGGGTTTGTTACCCATGCTGCAGGTATGCCTGAACATCCGATGTGTCTAGACCCCTGCTGTGTGACCTTCGTTCAGGAGGAGGCCGAGGAGGCCGAAGATTAGTTGTGCACCCTCGGGCTGGGTGAACTATCTTTATGATTGTCGAACACTGCTACACTGTCTATTTCGAACTATCAGAACATGGTCTGTAATATTCGTACCTTTAATTCCATTTGAACCTTGGTTTGTAAAACTATTGTTATTTAAGTCTTCCGCTCTTTATTCCGATGTTATTAAAAAAAAATTATGAAATGCTGTAACCGAATTGTGAGATGATCCTGCGGACAATGGGCGCTGATGTAGCCCGGTGATGAAAAGGTCTTAATCACATGGAACATGAGTTCGGCTGTCAGAGGTTGACAGGGACACGTGGACCATGGGATTAGGGCCGTTCCGTCACAGAGACTGTAGAGCGAATCTCAGAGAATCATCTATAGTACTCGTGCATGGTCTCGTCTTCTGTTGTTTGCAAGATCTGAGCTTAGTCCGAGGATCAGATCTCTCAGGGACACCCGCAAAATTCTCTATGAAGATGCGATGTAGTTGCTCCCAAGAGTCGATAGACTTGGGCTTAAGCCTGTCGAACCAAGCAAGAGGCATTGTCTCCAAGGCCATTGGTAGGAAAAGTGCTTTGACATCGTTGCTCCCTCCTGCTAACTCGACTGCCTGAGTGTACAATCTGAGCCACCCACCGTTTAGGTTCTGTCTTTCTGTCATACTTGGAGTAATTCCTGGGTTTGAATTTTTGCAGGAATGGGACTTCTCGAAGCCGATGGGAAAAATAGGGGAAGCGATCAACAGCATCTGAAGTGGGATGTCCGGGTCCTCGAAAGGACGACTCAGCTCTGCCTTTAGCTTGATCAGGGACTCGGCCCCCCAGACGACTTCTAGCCGGAACTCGGCCGAGGCGCTCATGGATGGGTCGTCTTTCACTTGTATGTGATGATTCCTGATCGTCAGCCAAGGACTCAAGGCTTCTTCCTTTAAGCTGTAACGCAGTAGTTTGATGCATGACTAGCCACCGTTCTTCATATGTTGTGAGATTGTCCTTGGCTCCTATCTCAGTTGCCAGAGCTATGATGTTCTGATAGGTGTCTAGTACACTTTGTGGCCAGCGACCCTTACAAATTCTGGTTCGAGGTTGTGTGAACAGTCGGCCCGCCGTCTGTTGCGATCGTCTTGGGATCGGATTTCCTGATCCCTTTGATGGCGGTCCTAGCACTCTCTGCCTCCTCTTCCAGTCATCGTCGATTATTGTACTCATCGAGGTGTGTGTGGTAATGATCCATGGCTTCCTTGTGATGATTTTGCCCGCCTTCTCCGAGCATCCTTGGCTAAATTTTTTCTTAGCCATTCTGCTTTGTCATTTTTGGTTTCACCCGGGTCCTCTGGATCATTGTCTGAGATCATATTTAAGGTCTCATCATCTTGAAGGACATTTGGGGGAGTCGGCGGTCGTAGAGCCGAGTGATGCCCCGCCATGAAGACTTCGCGAGCGTGGCCTTGAGTCGTTGATCCGGGTGTCGCTAATTCTAAGGTTGAAGCACTGGATATTAACTCTGTCGAGGTGTCCAGGTCTTCAAAAGGTAGTTGATGTCCATATTGAAACGGGAGTTGTTGATCAATTGTGCCAACCACCTATCTGGCGCTGGTTGTATTGGCCAATGAACAATGTTGCCTTCCTCGATTGAACTAAAAACAAGTCCCTATTGGGCCCCTGCTAAAGGAATTTGCTGGAGCCTTGCCATACTTGTCCTGAACACCTTTGGAAATTTTTGGCGGTACTACGGAGTCTGAAAGTGCCACGGGGGCTGGAGTCTGAGTCCTTGCCGAATTGAGAGTTCGTGTTCGAGTAGGAGTCAGAAACTTTGTCTTGGCCTTCCTGAGTCTGCAATTCTTGGATTGCTAGGTTCTTCAGATCTCGAGCGAGATCATCTGTCTTTGGTATGTCCTGCGCTTGTGAAGTAGGTTGAAGTTGTCAATGCAGCTTGCCTTTATCGTCCGCAATACAGATCCATGAACCAAAAACGAAAATTGACCCCGGCGAGAACATATTGAAGTGGTTCGTCGAGCTCTCGATCGTGGAATCACCGAAAGCCCCTACCTGGCGCGCCAGCTGTCGGTGTTTGTTAACCGGCAACTCGTCTTGGGGATTCCTAGACGATTTGTTTCGGTGGGGATCGGCGTTCCTAGAACTCGGCGAGAACACAGGGACAAACGATTTATATTGGTTCAGGCCGCTAAATAGCGTAATACCTTACGTCCAGTTTGTGGCGTGTGCCTTGTGTTATGATCTGAAATTCGATGGTATAGATATGAGCCTGCTTCCCCTTATATCCGGGTGAAGCATAGCACAATCTAAGTCCTAGTCGATTACAACAGAGTAGTCCTATTCTAATTACAAGACTCTCCTTAGTAATTCGACTAAGTTACAGCAAGAAACCTATTCCACGTCTACTTTGTAGCGTGTCTCTGGATCTTCTGTGACTTCCCAGGATCAGTCCGAGTACTATCTTCTTGATGAGTTCTCTGACATTCTGGTCCGTCAACCGATGGCCCGGGGTGTCAGGCGGGGCGCGTGCGGCTGACGCGCAGGGCCGAGCTGTCAGCGGCGCTAGGCTTGCGCGGCGCGGGCGAGCGAGCTGGCCGGCGGTGCTGCGCGGGGAAGTTGGGCCGCAGCGAGCGGTTGTGAGGCGCGGGCGAGGCATGCGCGGAGCGGCCAGCTGGGCCGTAGCGGGCCGGCGTGGATGCGGGGAGGGGAGGGGGAAGAAGCCGAGCAGGCCGGGCTGCTTTGCTGGTCGGGCCAAAAGAGTGAAGGAGAGAGGGAGAGAAAAGAAAAACCCTTTTCTTTTTTAGTTTTGACTCAAAACTTGTTCAAATACAAATCTAATTTGAATTCAAACCACTGAACACTATTCCTACACTCAACAAAATATTATGCTCCAGCATGAATGCAACAAAATGTTTCTAAGCCCCGAGATAAATTATTAATTCACCAAAATTTATTATTTGGCCTATATGTTTCTTGGAAAATAAATAAACAAAATCATATTAACTCCTAATTTCTGAAAAATGATTTTTAGAGTGTCACAAACCTACCCCTCTTAGGATGAATCTCATCCTCGAGATTCGGAAGATTGAAAAAGATGGGGATACTCTGATCTTAAATCATCTTCTCTTTTCCAAGTGGCCTCATCCTCAGAGTGCCTATTCCATTGAAATTTACACATCCTGATTATCTTGCTTTGAGTAATTCTCTCTGCGATGTCCAAGATTTTGATGGGATACTCTGCATAGTGAGATCTTCCTTAAGGTCCAACTCTTCCAAGGGTAACTGTTCCTCGGTACTCGCAAACACCGTCTTTAACTGCGATACATGAAACACATTATGTACCCCAGAGAGACTTTCTGGCAACTCAACCTGATATGCCACTTCACCTCTTCTATCTGAGATTCTGAATGGTCCCACATATCTTGGTGCTAACTTTCCTTTGGCATGGAATCTTTTGGTTCCTCTCATCGGTGAAACCTTTAGATAAACGTATTCTCCGATTTCAAATTCCAAATTTCTTCTTTGGTTATCTGCGTAATTTTTCTGTCTTGACTGAGCTCTTTTCAGATTCTGCCTGATTATATGAACTTGATTTTCTGCTTTGTTTAATACATCATGTCCGAAGACTTGACTTTCACCAGTCTGGTTCCAGAACAAAGGAGTTCGACACTGCCTTCCGTACAAAGCCTCAAAGGGTGACATCTTTAGACTCTTCTGATAGTTGTTATTATACGAAAATTCTGCATAAGCCAAACTCTTATCCCAACTGATTCCATACTGGAGTGCACATGCTCGTAACATATCCTTGAGAATCTGATTCGTTCTCTCTGTCTGCCCATTAGTCTGCGGATGATATGCGGAGCTGAAATTGAGCTTGGTTCCCAGAGATTCATGTAACTTTTGCCAGAACTAAGATGTGAACTGAGTTCCTCTGTCCGACACAATCTTCTTTGGAACTCCATGCAAACATACTATTCTTTCCATATACAGTTCTGCTAACTTAGCTCCTGTGTAAGTGGTTTTGATAGGAAGGAAATGTGCCACTTTAGTTAACTGGTCCACAATGACCCATATTGAATCATAACCTTCTGAGTACGGGGTAAACCCACAATGAAATCCATTCCCACTTCTTCCCACTCCACTCTGGAATTTTCATGGGTTGAAGCAGTCCTGCGGGTCTTTGATGTTCTGCTTTGACTCTCTGACAAGTATCACAAATTGCAACATATTGCTGCTATTTCTCTTTCATACCACACCACCAATACTTTTCCTTTAGATCCAGATACATTTTTGTACTGCCCGGGTGAATTGAATATGCTGAGTTATGAGCCTCATTAAGAATCATATCCTTGATTGACTTGATATCCGACACACAGATTCTTTTACCATGCCACACAGTTCCTTGTTCATCCAATCTGAATCCTAGTGCTTTGCCAACCACTATGCGTTCTGCAATATCTATGATGTCTTCATCTTTTAACTAACCCTTACGGATCTCTTTTCAAGAACAGGTTCCACTTCTAACTCCACTGTGTGTGCAACGATTGCTAGATTCAAGTTTCCAAATTCCTCTGCCAACTCTGCCAGAAACTGTGATGCGCAAACCACATTTGCATAACTTCTCTGACTAAGAGCATCTGCTACAACATTTGCCTTTCCCGGGTGATAGTGTACTTCAAGGTCATAATCTTTGATCAATTCCTACCATCTCCTTTGCCTCAAGTTAAGATCTGACTGAGTGAAGATATACTTCAAGCTCTTATGATCAGTGTAAATTTCACACTTGTGACCTATCAGATAATGTCTCCATATCTTTAAAGCATGCACAACTGCTGCCAATTCAAGATCATGAGTCAGATAGTTGAGTTCGTGCTTTCTTAACTGTCGTGAGGCGTATGCCACTACCTTGCCATCTTGCATAAGAACACATCCCAAACCTTGCCTTGATGCATCATAATATATCAAGAAACTTCTAGTGAGATCTGGTAGGACTAACACTGGCACGGTTGTCAATCTTTTCTTTAATTCCTCAAAATTTTCGTGACACTTCTCTGACCAGACAAACTTAGCATTCTTCTCTAGCAAAGCGGTCATTGGTTTGGCAAGCTTGGAAAACCCTTCTATGAATCTTTGGTAGTATCCGGCCATACCCAGAAAACTACGAATCTCACTGACATCCTTGGGTGGATTCCAACTCGACACATCCTGAACTTTCTTCAGGTCCACTGCTACTCCACCGTTAGAGATAACATTCCCAAGAAAGGATACTTCCTTTAGCCAAAATTCACACTTGCTCAACTTAGCATACAACTGATTCTCCCTGAGCTTTTGCAACACTAGCCTCAAATGCTCCTCGTTTTCTTCTTCATTCTTGGAATAGACCAAAATGTCATCTATGAAAACCACAACAAACTTGTCCAAGAATTCCATGAACACATTGTTCATTAAGTACATGAAGTAAGCGGGTGCGTTGGTCAAACCAAAAGACATCACTATGAATTCATATAGACCATAACGTGTGGTGAAAGCAGTCTTTGGTATATCTGATGCTCGAATTCTCAGCTGGTGATACCCAGATCGAAGATCTATCTTAGAGAACACACATGCTCCTCTCAATTGATCAAACAAGTCATCAATCCGAGGCAAAGGGTACTTATTCTTTATGGTCACCTCATTCAAGGACCTATAATCTATGCACATCCTTTGAGTTCCATCTTTCTTGTCTACGAACAACACAGGTGCTCCCCAAGGTGAGGAACTAGGTCGACATAACCCTTATCCTATAATTTCTTATTTGTTTCTTTAACTCTTCTAACTCATTAACACCCATTCTATAGGGTCTTTTTGCTATTGGTGCAGTGCCAGGCAAAAGATCTATTATAAATTCAATTTCGCATTCAGGTGGCATACTGGCAAATCATCAGGAAAAACATTCGGGAATTGTCTGACTATCGGAGTTTCATCAATTGTGGATCCCTTAATCTGGTTCACTTGGCAAACCTCAAGAGTGGGTGACACTTCTTTGCACTCTATTCTTTCTCCTTCTGAAGTTTTCAACTGAACGGTTCTCAAGGCACAGTGGATAACTGCTTCATACTTTGACAACCAGTTCATACCCAGTATGACATCGATTCCATACGTGTTTAACACCATCAGATCAGCTAAGAAGTCTATCCCCCTTATGTTAACCTTAACTTTTGGGCAAAGCAAGCTTGCTCTCATCTCACCACCTGGTGAACTAACAAGAATGGCCTTGTCCATGGTATGCATGAGTAGTGTATGCCTCTTCACAAAATGTGCAGATATAAAAGAATGCGATGCTCCAGAATCAAACAAAACTGAGGCAGAGTGTGAGTTAACTGGGAACATACCGATCACAACATTCAGAGCGCCTTGAGAGGATTCCGTTGTCACATGGTTCACTCTGCCACGAGCATAATTCTGCTAACCCTGTCGGCTTGGCGTGTGGGTGTTGAGCTTCTGGTTGCTTTGGGATCCATGTCCCATCTTCTTGGGACAGTGGTAGGAGAGATGCCCAACGTCACCACAGACGAAGCACTTGTTGTTGGTTGGTGTGGCCGGTGGGTTGGGGAAGTTCTTCACTGGTGTTCCACCAGTCTGTCCCTAACGAGGGGTCTGCATATGGTTTTGGTTCTGTTGTGACTGCTGAGGGGTCCTCTGCTGGTTCTGGTTGCGATGATCGATGCTTGACTGACCGGATGGCCTCCGTTGGTTATCGAAACCCGTAGAAAAGCGTGGGCGGCTGTTGCTTCTAGACTGCTGGTTCTGAAACTTCCTATTCTTGGTGTCCATATCACGCCTCTTTCCCTCAATCACCAACGCCTTACAACTAACTGTTGAAATTTGGCGAAAGTGTGTGAGAGTAGCTGGTACTGGATCCCATCATTCAAGCCTTCCATGAAGAGCTCCTGCTTGTCAAGATCTTCTAAAATGTCCCAAGGTGCATAACGGGACAGCTGGGTGAACTTGTCTTTATACTCGCTAACAGACATGCTTCCTTGTTTCAATGCAAGGAACTCCTTCCTCTTCAACCTCACTGTTCCCGCTGGCACATGATGCGAGCGGAAACTGTCACGAAACTCCTGCCATGTGATCTAGTTGGGGTTGGGGTGTGCTTGCTGATAAGTTTCCCACCAATCAAGAGCTGCTCCTTGAAGCTGCCCTGATGCATACAAGACCTTCTCACGGTCGTTGCATTGTGCTATCTCAAGTTGGCGTCCAACTGCTCGAAGCCAGTCGTCTGCCTGAAGTGGGTCTGGTGAGTGATCGAAGGTAGGCGGGTGTCCCTTCATGAACTCGCCTCTCTTGTCTCTAGCTTGAGGTGCAGGTGGGGGTGGATTGTTCTGGTTGTTCTGGATTGCATTGGTCATCTGTTGCATGAGCTGTGTTTGCATAGCCAGGATTTGCTCTATTGAGACATTGGGAGGTGGTGGTGGTGGGTTTCCTCCTCCAGAGGTCCTCCTGGTGTCAACCATCTATAACATATGTATAGGCCTCATAAGCTCTTTTATACTGTATGATAAAGCACTGGCAGAAAGAGATAACGAAAGAAAATTGATCCATGATAAGGATGATAAACAACCCATCGATATTATTATTATAACCCCACATTAAGTACTAGATGGTGTGGACATGCCCCACACACATCTCAATCATGCAAAGATCCAAATCATTACATTATCACCATGACAAGCATTAAAACACATTATTTAACTCAATGTTTTTCACGGACTCGACTCATGACACTGACTCAACACTGACACAAACTCACATAACTATCGATCTGGTCTGATCTGGGGTGGGACTCCTATGGGTCGTAGGTCGTGCGGGTGCAGGTGCAACTCGGGTGGTGCCTCTTGCGCTGGGCGACGATAGCTGGGTCCCTCGCTACGGTAGTCGGTACGGGATCCTGGGGCTGAACTCCACGTCACAGCTGGCGCTCGAGGTTGTTGATCCGAAGCTACATCCTATCCATCTTGATCCACAGGGTCCTCTGATCTAGCATGGCGCGATCCAGGGCTGTGTTGAGAGCGACTACCAGGGGCACCGTCTCTATCATCCGAGCACTCTCGTGCTCCTGCATCCTGGCAACCACACAGCCGTCATCCAGAGTACGACATCGAGGGAAGTAGCGGTCATCATCCTGCTGGATCGTCAGAAACAGCCTATCGCGGAAGATGAGGCAAGCCTGCCTCGCTGCATCCTCCACGCCGAACTCCCTGGTGAGGGTCGGGCTCATAGCGTAGATCACATCGTGAACACTCCATGTCTTATCCTCCTCGTTCCAGGTCTTTACGAAAGCCTTCGTGACCTAGTAGCCGGTATGCTCGGGGTGAACATACTCCCGGCTACGGTAATCCACCATGGTGCGGCTGGGTCCGTAGTGCAGGTCGACGAGCTTCAGGAGCTTGGGGTGGTAGAAGTCGTCGCCCTCCTCGATGGTACGGGTCTTCCGGATCCAGTCGGGGTCGTCCTCGTCGTGGACGTGGTACTCCGGGGACTTTGCACCACCGTCGTCGTGCGAGTCGTTGGAGTCGGAACTGGAGTGGTTGTCGGAGTGGTCATCGGAAGTGTCGTCGGAGGAGTGGTTGTCTGAAGAGTCTCCGGAGTCGTCGCTGGAGTCTCCACCTGTAGCCTGCTGCTCCGGCTCAGGCTCCTCCTCGGCCTCCTGCCTCTGCTGACGGAACAGGCGGCGGTAGGCGGCACTGCTGGGTGCACGTCCTCCGGTGCTCTTGCGAGCGGTCTGCTTGGTCCGTGCCATCTACCAATTTTAAATATGAGTCAGATACGGGTAAAAGTTTTATGAGTGAAAGAGGAGTACTAGAAATTTTGTAAATTATAAAAAGAAATAAAATTTTGGAATTACTCCTAAGAAAGGGGTGTCCAGTCTATCTAGGGTAGCGTCCTACAGTCAGTTCGGCTTTGATACCAATTTGTAACACCCGAATTTACGAGTAAAGCCGAGGTAAAACATATGTGGGCCTAGGGGGTCCCAAATCCACATATACCACAAAATGTATATCATTACAACACGAACAACGTTTAATAACTTATTACATCACAGGGGGTTGATCATCACATCGGCCAACGGCCTATTATTACAACGGTAGCGTAGACATAGACATCACACCACAGGGACACCGACTGGGGGTACGCCAACCTCAGAAGTCTGGCACATCTTTTGGATACTCCTCGTAGTCTCCTTCATCTGGTACCCATCCGGGATTTTTATGTGAACCAACAACAAGCGTTAGCTCACCATGCTCGGCAAGTACAACTACGGGGGATGCAAGGCTCAAAGGTTTGACTCGGTTAACTGCGGTTAGCATTTCAAGTTGCTCATATTTTATAAAACTCTCATTACTAAGTGTATGAACCCTGTTGTCCCAAAGTGTATGATAAGCATTATGTTAAAAAGAGGTAAGCCACCAACCACCAACATACCCCACCATGAACTACTTAAAAAGGATCTGAGCTGCTCGTATCCGTGAGCACGGCTGATATATCAGGTTTACACTCTGCAGAGGTTGTACACTTTCACCTTAGGCCGTGATTCCCAAATGCCGGGGTTAGCTAGACCCACATTACCTCCTCTATGGAAGTACGGCAGGGTTTCACTACGTAGCCTTTCACTAGCCACCCTAACAAGTAGTAGCCGCAAGGTTTTGGCGTCCAGGCGAATGGAGGCCCCCTTCAAGATGGCACACCTGACAGCCGACCAGTACACATCTTGACAGGCAAGGAAGTGATTCTTAAACCCAGTTCCCCCCTCTAGCGCCTTTCGGTAACTACTACAAGCTAGAGAAAGTTTAGTTATACGACTAAGATCAGAGCCATATGATTCCCAGGCTGCACGGGATCTCCCGGGTAGCCACTTTAAAAGATAGTCCCAGGGGTGAGTCACTGAGCGAAAAGCATGCTCCAGTGCCCTAATGTGCTTTAAAAGCCCTCTTTTAACATTGTTCCATAATCATTAATCAGTGTTAACATAATAGCAATAAATTGTGCATAGCATTTCTAATCAAGTTATGCAAAAACCCTCCCATAGGTACAAGGTCTACAGTTCAAATGAAACTAGTTTTGTCCTATGGTTTATCAAGTTTGTGACAGAACCGACCAATTATAAGAGGACAAGTACGAAATTCACCGCCGAGGCGGCAAATTAGCACACTTGACCCATATAAACCCGGTAGTCCGGAAATCTTGAAGGATTTCAAACCTTTCAACATCAACAACATAGGATCGTAATCGTTCAGTGTTAACCATCACACGACATCATATTACAAACATGTTCGGAGTAGCAAAAACAGTTATTACAAAACAAGTTTCAGTTAAGTAGCGGAAGCTGAATACTCAAACATTGTTTTCAAGAAACACGCTTAGTCATTATAGTGCCAAGTTGTAGCCATCCTGATACAAGCAAAAGGGACGAGCAGATCCGGTCATTGCCCATGACCTAGTTGTCTCCCTCAGCCGGGCAGAGACAATTGATGCAATAGCCATAAAAGGTCTGGCCATCTGCAACAACAAAGGGAACAAAGCCCTGAGTACGAGAAGGTACTCAGCTAGACTTACCCGTCATAAACCAGAAATAAATGACACCAAGGAGTATGAAAGGCTGGTATACAGTGGAGCTGGCATGATACAACATTTTGCGTAAAAGCATTAGTAGTAAGTAAGTAACTGGTTCACCTGTTTACTAGCTTCAAGATTTGATTAATATTTAACCTGTTTACTATATTAGCCCCTGTACTAGAAACAAGCATGGCGGTGATTCAGACAATCACCATAACAACAATAGACCAGTTAACCATTTTGCCAATAGTACCATGATAGCTGTCACGTGTTCCACAATTTTCCAGTATCAAGACAGAGCAAAGTTCAAGTCAAGTGCTCACTATCCAGGAGCGATGGCGATTATAATCGATTCCTAACCAGTTGATGATTTTATTCCCCACACAAACCACCCACCCCCATCAGTGAGCTACAGATAACCACAACATTATTCCAGAAAGCCACGGATTCGACTGCCACCAACATACCCGGGAGCAAGCCCGACTGCCAAGGTGTTGGACTTAACCACCATCACCCGAGTCTTACTTTTCGCGCCTCCACGTCCCAATATCCCCCTTCGTGGCTTCGACAGATGCGTGGGGTTCGAAAGCCGGACCGGAATAATGAGCGGCTTCGCGGTCGGAACGAGTTATCCTTCCAGCTAAATGTGGGGCATGCGTTCAACATGACAAGAGGTCTGTCTTAGCATGATACTGTTTTTCCGGTACGACACGGCTAGAAATACTGTAGCACAATGCTACAGGAATCCGCCGATCTCTTTTTTCATAACACTCAGTTATCTCACTTATTGGTAATATCCCATTAAAGGTCAAGTAACACCTATCACTTGCGGGTAACATGAAGTTGCCCGACTTCTACCGATCTAAGCATGGCTAAGCATAATTTCGTGCCTAGCACTAAATAGGATAACAAGGATAATATACCAATAATAGCAAGGTAAGAATATAATGCATCAACGGTATCAAACAACTCCTAAACTTAATGCAACAAACATAATATATTTAAGTTAATTAAAACAATAGGTAGTTAGAATGCTTCGGGGCTTGCCTTTCTCGAAAGAACTGGGCTGGTGGTTGGGGCACTCCGGCAAGTCCTCTTCCGGTTCCTCTTCAATTGCTCCTTGTTCTGGCTCTTGGATTGGTGCTTCCTCACTCTCCTCGACTATGACTGGCTCCTAACCACACCTGTCATGATGCATATGCGAATGAGTGGATGCTTATGCAAATTGAAAGAATGCGTCAACACTACATTTTATCGAATATGTGCATATTTCCTCCTTTGGTAGAGTACAATACTCTACAAGAGAACAATTAAACTTTCTCACCAGTGCAACTAATAATGAAATGCATTGAAAAGACCATAACACCCTTGTTGACTTTACATAAAAGAAAAACATACTAGCCATTTACTTTATCAATTAAATTCAATTAAAACAGGCTTACCACAGCAACTCACAGATAGAAGACTGGTAAAAATCTATAAAAATTACTGCTGGTTCACAACAGAAAATCAAGCTTACTGTAAAATTTTCATGCAATTTGGAGTTAAGCATTGCCCTCTATGAAAAAGACAAATAATAGGACAAAAAGATGCTTTGCACTACACCCTATCTTGAAAAGTGTCAAACAACAAATTTCATATTTTTCTCCTGAACTTCTTAGGACAAGAGCAGTCCACAAAAATTATCAGGCTCCAACTAATCATATTTTAATTACTACAAATTATACAAGAAAACAGCATTTAATTAAAAAGAATATTAATATCAGATTTCATCACAGTCAAACATCAACTATCATTTTTCTGTGATTCTACATCACCTAACAAACCTAACTAAACAAGAACCACATTTTTCTGAGCAACATATAATTTATTATGCATTTAATAAAATATCAGCCAAAATATAAATTAATTATAACAGTATATAAAATTATTCCAAACTGGACATATTATATTTTTCATGCATAGAGTTTTTCAAAATAAACTTAACAAAGTTTATTTCACATCCATTGGATTAACAGAACTCAAGTTATGAATTAAACAAGCATTATTAACATTTCTGCAAAACATTTAAACAAAAAAACATAAAAACTTCTCAGCCGAAACTGCTAAGCGCACCCAGCTCAATTGCACCAAAGACACTGCACCCAGGCCCCATAGTCAACCTGGACCCACACGTCATTCGCACGGAACAGAGCCGTCATTGACCGTCGCCGAAGCTCGCCGACGGCAGCTCCTCCGGCGAAACGAACCCCCTCACTGGACTCTTCTCTTCCTTGCGCGTCCAACGGTACCACTCGCCAGCCTAGCACTACACAGCAGAGCAAACTCACCATAAAAAATGGCGGCCGTGGCGGCGGGAGCTCGCCACGCCGGCCATCTCCGGCTACTCCGAGACATACCAACGGCCATTCCTCACTCCTGGCACTCCGAGGAACCATAATTGAGGCAAAAGCGCTAGGGTCACCACTAGAAACGACCGGAACTGCGAGCTCGCCGTCGCCGGCGAACATGGCGGGCAGCGGATGGCGGCGTACCAGGACTTCCGAGACTCAATCGGACAAACTAACACCACCGGAAGCTTCCCTGGACCACGGCGACACTCGAACACTAGCTAGGAGGGGTTGATAGGCTCGGGAAAGAGGTTGGCCACGGCGGACCCAGTTCGCCGACCATGGCGGACACGGCGGGAACTCTCCCCGCGGCTTACCTAGGGGCTCTCAACGCGAACCGACTCAAGCACTGGGTGGAGCAGGCTATGGCGCTTCGATTAGCGGGGTTGGTTAAGCGGATTCATAGCAGAAACGGCGTGGAACGCCGATGAACTCTCGCGGCGGCGCTGTTTCGCTCGGGAGAGCGGTGAGGGCAAGAGGAGGGGACAGACGGACAGGCAGGCGGCGTTCGGCGTCGAGTGCGTGCGCGGGTGATAAGGCCGTGCCACGCCGCGCTCGGGCACTGGCATCGCCGAGCGTTGAGCGCCACGCGGCAGCCCAGCCCTGCGCCGGTCGGCCACGATGCCGCGTGTGGTTAACTGAATCAGCCGATTCAGTTCGGCCATTAGCCGACTGACAGGCCAAATCAAAACGCAATTATCTCGCTAACCACTTGATGAAACGACACACGGTTTGTTTCTTTTGTTAGAGCTATGCACCACCTTCAACTTTGATTAAAAGATCGTGCACTGGTTTGGCTTGGATCACCCCTGAAAAACGCTCCAAAGATCGGCCAATGTCACTGGTTTGCAGTTAGGACTTAGAAGAAATTTTGCTAAGTCAAAATCCCTCTTTTTCTGCCTTGTGGGCCTCAAAACACATAGTTAGACCTATTTTCATGAGTTGACCCAAAAACACTTTTTGTTCTACTTTAAATTCTCCACACTTTTTATTAAGGGCACTCAGCCATGCAAGACTTCTATCATGATGGTCATGGTTAGTCAAACAAAAGGGTTCTTTAGGCTCTATAGGGTTAGTTTAAGGTTAGAGGCTTAATTAGCCAAAATGACCAATATAAACCTAGTTTCATTTGGACTTGTTAACAAGGTTAAACCACTAAGAAGGTTAAAACTCAACAAAACAAGCCAAACAACATCCCTTAAACATCACATGAAATAACACTTTGCAATTAAAAGAAAAGCAACATATGAATGCTCTATGCTCATGAGATGATTATGCATAATGAGATGATGATGTCATGCTTGCTTAACACCAGAGGTGTTACAAAGTTTGACACATGCATAATGATTATTGGGTCTTGCATTTAACAGGTAACAAGGAAATCGTAGGTTATACTTGCCTTGGTCACACGCTTGGTCCTGGAACTGCTCTTGAGAAACTTGCTCCTCGAACACGTCACTGTTTGGACTCGATATAAAATCACCAATCATAGCATCCATACAGTCATTGCATGCAAATAAAATATACTTTTATTAGAACAGTACACCAAGCATTAAAAACAGTTAGAGAATATATGTAAAACTATTCTACTCGTCGATACGATCACATGAACATAAAGATCACTCTAATCGGACTAAAAATGAGAAAGTTATAAAGAAAACAAGGTTTAGGGGCTATTTTGTAAATAAAAACATTTGCCTAGGGCTAGCCTGCGAAAACCGAGGACTAAAACATAATTAAACATAGACTTGTGGGGCTAGCACACGAAAACGCGCCCTCTGGACCGCGGGCACTAAACCGGGAACTACAGGGGCTAAACCGCAAAAATAGGACCTAAAACTAAATACTTTGAACTGCGCTTGGACTGCGGGTTGATTTCTCAAAAATACGGGGGCTTTTCTGCAAAACTCGCGGTGGCTGCCGCGCTGGCGCCGACACGGCGCCACGCGGCGCGATGGGACTGGGCAGGTCCACCAGCTGTCGGTGGACCGCGCGGGGCTCCGGGTCCACGAGCCCATGGGCTCGGCTTATACCTCTTCGGGGTTTGGCTTCTAATCCTGGCCGTCCGCACCGATCGGACGGCGCAGGGAGGCTCGGTGTAACACCCTGAATAAATTTTTCCTCATTAATAAATGGAATTAGAAATTAAATAGGTTGTTTATTTAATTAGAGGAGGAAAATAAAAATTTATCTATCATTTTCATGTTGCATTCATGCCATTGCATATTTTATTGTGTGGTAAAGAATTTTATTAAACCCGTGTAGGGCGAACCGGATTTATTCTATTTAAAACGGCAAATAAAAGATTTATGAAAATTTAAAAAAAATAAAATTCAAAATTTTATTTCCAAAACCTAGGAAAATATTTCTAAAATTTTCCAACATATTTTACTTGAAACTGTTTTTTTTTTGAACCCAAAGATTTCAAAAGAAATTGCAAACTGAAAATGAAAAAAAGAACAAACTAGATCTCTCCCTTCGCACTCCATCCTTCCCTCCAGCCTGGGCCGAACCGCTCCGGCCCGCCTCCCGCGCGCTCCCCGACCCTCCTTTTCCCGCGTGCCTGCCCGATCTGCTCGCCGCGCTCTCTCCGCGCCCCGCGCCCCCCCCCAAGCCGAGCGACAGCACCGCCCGCGCCATCCCCTTTCCCCGTCACTGACCGGCGAGCCCACTCGACAGTCCGCTCTACACCCTCGCTGACTTGCGGGCCTCGCTCGTCAACCGCTGTGTCCGCCCTCCCTTTTCTCACCGACACCAGGGCCCTGCCTGTCATCCCTCTCCCCAACCTCCCGCGCGAGTTCCACGCAACGACACGAGCGCCATCTGCGCTCCCTCGTCCCGGTGCCGCTCGAACCCTTCCCCTCCCCTGCCTCTTAAAAACCTGTGGTCGAACCGCGCCACCGCCACCAGAACCCTTTTCGAGCTCCTCTCTCCTTCCTAGCGTCGGAACCGCCGCGCCCGACCTCGCTAGAGATCCCGAGCTCGCCACCGAGGTGGGGAGAGCCACCGTCGACCCTTGTTCCGCCCATCATCGGCCTCACCGCACCACGCCGCGTCCAGGCGACTTCTCTTCGGCGCGAGACCATACCGGAGCGCCCCTCACCGACCTCGCAGGAATCCTCCGCTCGGCCACCACGACGAACGCCGGCTATGGGCACCAATCGGCGCCGGGAACACCTTCACTGAACCCGTGGTGAGCTCCTCCCCTGTTTACGCATTTTTTTCTGAAGCCACCCGTGCCCCTAGCTCATTCCCGAGCCGCGCCGGCGAGCTCGCCGATGGCGCCGCCGCGCCCGACCCCGCCGGCGGCGAGCCCAGCGCCCTCTTTGATTCCTGGCCATCCAGATCTAAATGCACGGTTTAGATTAGATCGATCACCGAACTGGTATGCACCGGCCACCTGGCGTCGTGGACCCAGTGCACCGCGGACGCGTCATCACGTCCACGCACCCGTGGTGAACCCGTCCAACCAGAGCACGCCATGTGGCACACGTCAGCGCCACGCCAGCCAGCGCCGCCACGCATTCCCTATTTTGCAAAAGAGACCCCGCGCTTTCCTGGAATCAACCCGCAATCCACATGAACACTAATCTGAGTCAGCCGATTTCTTGCGTGTTGGCCCCTGCTCTTTTGAGAAATCGAGGCGCGGTCCACCCCACGGCCGCCCGCTCAGATCTAATCTGAGCCGTTCGTCGCCCGATCAACGGCTGACAACCCACCATACCGCTTCACTTCTGCAACTTTGTTAAAGAGACCCTGCCTTTTTACGTAATTAACCCGTGCTCCACCGGCATAGTAAACTGAGTCTGTGGTTTCTTTTGATCTAGCCCTTGAGTTTTCGGATAAATGAGGCCCGGTCCAGTCAGCATTTTAATTCAGTTTTGATTTAATTTTAATTCGAAAATGAGTTCTGTCTAATTATAGTTTTGCCCCTGAACTTCAAACGCTTATAACTTTTGCGTTTTAACTCTGACTTGACCCATTCAAGTCGCGTTGGATTCGTCTCGTCGAGCCCTACGCGTTAGATTCATTTAATTTCTGTTTTCTTACTGTTGGTGACTGTTATTTATTTTTTTGTATTGTGCCATGTATTGTTGATTGGGCCAGAGAGTGCGGAGTTTCAAGGACGCTCCAGACCAACCCTGTGACCCAGTTGATTCGACCCTGCCCGAAGGCAAGTGTTCTTGAACATTTTGCACCTATATTTTATTTTACTTTTGGTACTAGAGTAGCTAAATTCCTATAGTTGCATGCTGTCGTTAAATTGAATCCCATGTTATGGTTTACTAGATTTTGCTATATTATCCTTGTCACCTGTTTTGGGTTATTCGGGTAGATGTCTTGCTTAGCCCTGCAGTCATGGTTGGGATGGGAACTTAATATTATTAAACTAGATTAATGAGCTATGGAATCAATGTGGAAGTGGTAATTTCGTAGAAACATGGTGTTAGGTAAATCCGGTAGGATGGACCCGTATTGGTGGTTTTGTGCCGTGGGACTCGGCAGCTGTTTTGTTTTCTGGTTCTGGGGTTGTGCTAGTTATGTCCTGCCTGGATCCCTAGGACCCGGTTCTCGAAGCCTGTAACCCGGCTTAACAGCGCAACCATGAGATCTGGATGGGCTGGACCTGGCTAATTAATTAGTTGTCTCTAAGTTGAGGGTCCACACGGGGTTTGTTTTAGTGGCTCACGAGGGGGCCCTGGGGGTCGTAGACCTCCGGTATGGGGTGAAACCTTGGAGGTACGTGTGGAACGGACTTGGAGAGGACTTTGTAAAGGCCTTGCAGTGCAACCCGCTATGCACCTCGGCAGTGTTTAGCGTGACGGGAACTGCACGACTCTTGGGTAACGATGTGCAAGCTCTGCAGAGTAGTAAAACTGATATATCAGCCGTGTCACGGTCACGAGCGGCTTGGACTTCTTCGAGATTAGTTGGTTACTGGATGGTTTTGGGTTCGGGTCATCTGATGGACTTCAGGTGCGGTTGCCTGATGGACATCAGGTGTTGGTTGCTCGGTGTGACCCGAGTGTGGTTTGCTCGGTGCGACTCCGAGTGTTGTTACTTTTCTACAGTGTCTATCTATAACCTAGTAAATAGGTGCATAAGATTAATAGGATTAATAGGGTGTGTCGCTTAGGTGCTCGAGTCAAACAAAGTCAGCCTACCTTTGTTAATAGCCTCATAAGAATATATTTCCTACACTTGCGGAGTATATTTCGATGTACTCACCCTTCCTCTTTGTCCCCCCTGCTACCCACCCAGACGCTGGCGACTACACGTACGAGGAGCATGAGTATCCAGAGGACGGTGGCTTCGACCCTGACGACCGGTACTAGTCTGGCGCTACCCCCAGTCGACCTTCCTGTGGAGGTGGAGTCCAGACTTCCGCGACTGCTTTAGAGTCTTCATTAGAGATAGATGTCGAGAGAGTCTGTACTTTTTTTTCAGACCCGAGGGTCATTTTTGTAATAAAGTACGATATTATTAATAAAGCATTGTTTTGATATTTACTATGATGTCTATATATGTATGAAAATTGATCCTGACATACATATATTGTGCCCTAATTTTGTTCTTAAAATTGGGGTGTGACAGAGTGGTATCAAAGCCGTGTTGACCGTAGGACGCTACCCTAGTCAGTCGTCGAGTTTACAAAACTATTTTTAAAAAAAACCTTACTTTTTTCCCACTTCTATAGACCCTTTTCCCTGCTGAAATTCAAATCAAATTCAAAAGTAGGTCCTCCAGACTCGTAGGAAGACCACCATAACTGTGTGACCCGTAGGCCATTGAATTGACATGTACTTGTGCAAATGACGTGATTTGGTTCTTTGTAATGATTGTTGGTACGTCGCGACCGTCAGGTTGCGGCGACACAATTTGTTTAAATGTTTTATTAAATTAAAATAACTAACTAGATCAGGGTTATAAAATCTGTCCATCTATCATATCTCATTTCTTTCGTCCCAGAAAATGCAACAGATGGTTAACACCAGAAGCAACGGGGGACATGCTAACGGAGGCGAGGCCGGTGGCAAACAGCCGCCTCACCAGCCACCTCACGTACCTCCGCCACCACCGCCACCTCCGCCACCGTATGATCCGATCCAGATGGCCCAGATGCAAAACTAGATGATGCAGAATATGGCCCAGATGATGTAGCACATGCAGCAGATGACCCAGGCCGCCCAGGGAGCCATGGGTGCCGGAGCCGCACCGCCACCCCGACAGGAGGACTCGCTACGGAGATTCATGATGACTCATGCTCCCATTTTGCGCCATGCTATCGAGCCGATGGACGCCGACGACTGGCTCGAGTCGATAGAGAGCAAGTTGCAGCTTGCTCATGAGGAGGGCCATGATAAGGTCCTCTATGCCACGCACCAGCTACAGGGCCTCGCCAAGAACTGGTGGACCACCTTCACCGCCACGCATGCCGACGTCAATGCCATCACCTGGGAGGAGTTCTCCAAGGATTTCGCGACTAGTACATTCCCATCGGCGAGATCAGAGTAAAGCGCCGGGAGTTCCAGGATCTCCGGCAGGAGACCATGTCCGTGCATGAATACCTCACGCAATTTAGCCAGCTGTCCCGTTACGCCCCGGGGGACGTGGACACCGACGCAAAGAAGCAGAGTGCTTCAGGCAAGTTTCTTTTTCCTTTTTGAATCTTTTCTAATCCATAAATTCCATCCATATGATTCTATCTTTGTTATCTGTATCATGATAAATTTTGTTGCTTCCGGCATGGGCTGAACCCCGGCCTCCGTTACGCCTTAGCTTTGAATGAGTATCCATCATTCCAGAAGCTAATCGACAGCGCTTTCACCGTGGAGAAGGAGCGCAAGGTCTCGAGGCAGACCGGAAGAGGAAGATGGCGTTCCAGGGCCAGTCTTCGGGCAGCTCGACACGTCCACACTATGCCCCGCCTGCACCAGGGTACCGGCAGATCCCACAGCAGCAGCAGCAGCAGCAGGCCGCCCCAGTTCAGGCAGCCTGCTCCACAGTACCGGCCACCCGCTCCACAGCAGCAGCAGCAGCCTCGTCAGGCTCAGGCACCTCGCCCGAGTCTCCCAGCTCTGCCACAGCCCCGACAAGCACAGGGGCAAATCAGATTGGGCCATGCTATAAGTGTGGTCAGATGGGGCACTTTGCTAACAAGTGTCCCCAGAGGCAGCCAGCTCCACCTCAGCACCGTCCTGCAGTCCAGCCCTAGGCGTTCGCACGAGGTCGTGTGAACCACGTGGCAGCGGAGTCAGCTCAGACGGCTCCAGATGTGGTGTTGGTATCTTCACAGTAAATTCTCATCCAGCTACAGTATTATTTGATTCTGGTGCATCCCATTCATTCATGGCAGCAAGATCGCATCAGCATGTAGTCTGGCAGTGACGCCTATGCTTAGAGGCTTGTTAGTTACATCTCCTTGAAGAAGATGGTTTTCAGACAGGTGTGTCGGGAACTGAGCATTAACATAAAGGGGGTAGAGTTCCTTACTGATCTCATCATTCTAGATTCTGAGGGCATAGATGTCATTCTTGGTATGAACTGGCTGAGCAAGTATCGAGGAGTGATTGATTGTGCTCAGAGGACCATCACCGTGAAGCATCCAGATGGCACGGAAATTGTGTACCAGGCGCTGACGAAGATGATAGAAGAAGCCAGGATATATGAGGCTATCGAGGTGCCAGATATTCGTGTGGTGAAGGAGTTTCCCAGACGTCTTCCAGAAAGTGCCAGGTATGCCACCTGATCTTGAAATCGAGTTCTCCATTGATTTAATACCTGGCACTGCACCTATATTCAGGCGACCATATAGAATGGATGCCGAAAAGCTAGCTGAGTTGAAGACGCAGATACAAGAGCAGTTAGAGAAGGGGCATATTCGTCCTAGCACATCCCTGTGGGGAGCCCCTGTGATATTTGTCCCGAAGAAGGATGGCAGCCAGCGGATGTGTGTCGATTATCGCGCACTGAATGAAGCCACTATCAAGAACAAGTACACAGTACCCGATCCCTCGTATTGACGATCTGTTCGATCAGCTGAAGGGTGCTCATGTGTTCTCAAAGATTGACCTGCAGACAGGCTATAATCAGCTGAAGATTCGTGAAGCCGATATTCCAAAGACGGTATTTGTGACTCGTTATGGGCTTTATGAGTGCACAGTGATGTCGTTCGGCTTGACTAATGCCCTGACTTTCTTCATGTACCTGATGAACAAGGTTTTCATGGAATATCTCGATCAGTTCGTTGTGGTATTCTTAGATGACATTCTAGTTTTCTCGAAGAATGAAGAAGAGCACGAGAAGCATCTGAGGCTAGTGCTGCAGAAACTCAGAGAGCATCAGTTGTATGCGAAGCTGAGTAAATGTGAATTCTGGTTGAAGGAAGTTGCTTATCTGGGGCATATCATTTCAGATGGTGGAGTATCAGTCGATCCAGGCAAGGTCCAGGATATATTAAACTGGAAGGTACCTGAAAATGTCACGGAGATTCGGAGTTTCCTCGGAATGGCGGGATATTATCGCAGATTTATAGAAGGGTTCTCGAAGATCGTGAAGCCGATGACGAGGTTGACCGAGAAGGTGCCGCCAAGTTTGTGTGGACCCCTGAGTGCCAGCATGGGTTTGAAGAATTGGAAGAGAGATTGACCTCTGCCCCTATCTCTCTTATGCCGGATGTCCAGAAGAACTTCACAGTCTATTGTGATGCTTCGCGTCAAGGTCTGGGATGTGTTCTGATGCAAGAAGGCCGAGTGATTGCTTATGCCTCAAGACAACTCAGGAAGCATGAGCTGAATTATCCCACTCATGATCTGGAGTTGGCAGTTGTTGTTCATTGCTCTGAAGATCTGGAGGCACTATTTGATGGGTAAGAAGACGGAGATATACACTGATCATAAGACCTGAAGTACATCTTCACCCAGCCAGATCTAAATCTCCGCCAACAGAGATGGCTAGAGTTGATCAAAGACTATGATCTGAGTATCAACTATCATCCAGGCAAGGCGAATGTTGTAGCAGATGCCTTGAGCAGGAAGGTTTACTACTGCAATGTGCTGGAAATCAGGGAGCAGCAGCCCGAGTTGCATGAGGAGTTTGCAAAGCTCAACTTGGGTATTCTTGGCCACACTGATGCAGTAGCCTTGGAGGTTGATTCGACCCTCGAGCGTGATATCCGAGCAGGGCAGCTCACTGATGAGTATCTTCTGAAGATCAGATAGTCGATCAAGGAGGGCAAAGCCCCAGGATTCATAGAGGATGATCAGGGTGTATGATGGTTCAGAGGTAGGATCTGTGTTCCGGATGTGAAGGCTATCAAGGAATTGATTCTGAGGGAAGCTCATGATTCAGCCTACTCTCTTCACACCCGGCAGTACCAAGATGTACGAAGATCTGAAGCAGTATTACTGGTGGTATGGGATGAAGAGGGAAGTAGCAGAGTATGTGGCTTTGTGTGATACATGCCAGAGGGTTAAGGCCCAACATCAGAGACCAGCCGGATTGCTACAGCCTCTGCAGATTCCTGAGTGGAAATGGAAGAGGTCAGCATGGACTTCATCACTGGATTGCCTAGGACACAGTCAGGATATGATTCTATCTGGGTTATCGTCGATCGCCTGACCAAGGTGGCTCACTTCATTCCTATCAAGGAGACATATAAGGGGGATAGACTTGCAGCGTTATACATGTATCGTATAGTGTGCCTGCATGGAGTGCCTAAGATCATAGTATCTGACAGGGGCACACAGTTCACGTCTAGATTCTGGAAGCGGTTGCATGAGTCTATGGGCACTCACCTCAGTTTCAGCTCAGCTTACCATCCTCAGACTGATGGTCAGACCGAGAGGGTGAATCAGATTCTTGAGGACATGTTGAGAGCCAGTGCGCTTCAGAACAGCTAGAGTTGGGATGTGAGTTTGCCAAATGCAGAGTTTTCATATAACAACAGTTATCAGGCCAGCCTGAAGATGTCACCGTTTGAGGCATTATATGGCAGGAAGTGCAGAACACCGCTATTCTAGAATCAGGTAGGAGAAAGAAAGTTTTTGGCCCAGAATCTATAGAAGAAGCTGAAGAACAGGTCAGAGAGATCAGAAGCAACCTGAAAGCAGCTCAGTCCAGGCAGAAGAGCTATGCAGATGTCAGACGACGAGAGCTGGAATTCCAGATTGGAGAGTTTGTATATCTGAAGGTGTCACCTTTCAGAGGTCTTCGAAGATTCAACGTCAAAGGGAAGCTATCTCCGAGGTTTATTAGCCCTTTCAAGGTGATTGACAGGAAAGGTGCAGTTGCTTATCAGCTGGAGTTGCCTGCACGACTGGCAGGTATTCACGATGTGTTCCATGTATCCCAGCTGAAGAGATGCCTCAGAGTTCCAGAGGAGCAGTTGCCACTTGAGGAGCTTGATCTGAGAGATGATTTGACATTTTCTGAGCCGATCAAGATTTTGGACACGATGGAACGAGGTACTCGCAACAAGAGGATCAAAATCTGCAAAGTGCAATGGAAGCATTATTCCGAAGAAGAAGCAACCTGGGAGAAAGAAGATGATCTTCGGCAGATTTTCCTCACCTCTTCACTGACTCTTCCTAATCTCGAGGACGAGATTCTTCAAAGGGGGTAGGTTCGTAACACCCTGAATAAATTTTTCCTCATCTAATAAATGGAATTAGAAATTAAATAGGTTGTTTATTTAATTAGAGGAGGAAAATAAAAATTTATCTATCATTTTCATGTTGCATTCATGCCATTGCATATTTTATTATGTGGTAAAGAATTTTATTAAACCCGTGTAGGGCGAACCAGATTTATTCTATTTAAAAACGGCAAATAAAAGATTTATGAAAATTTAAAAAAATAAAATTCAAAATTTTATTTCCAAAACCTAGGGAAATATTTCTAAAATTTCCAACATATTTTACTTCAAACTGTTTTGTTTTGAACCCAAAGATTTCAAAAGAAATTGCAAACTGAAAATGAAAAAAAGAACAAACAAACTGGATCTCTCCCTTCCCTCCAGCCTGGGCCAAACCCGCTCCGGCCCGCCTCCCGCGCGCTCCCCGGCCCTCCTTTTCCCGCGTGCCTGCCTGATCCGCTCAGCTGCGCTCCCTCCGCGCCCCGCCGGCCCAAGCCGAGCGACAGCACCGCCCGCGCCATCCCCTTTCCCCGTCACTGACCGGTGAGCCCACTCGACAGTCCGCTCTACTCCCTCGCTGACTTGCGCGGCCTCGCTCGTCAGCCGCTGCGTCCGCCCTCCCTTTTCTCACTGACACCAGGGCCCCGCCTGTCATCCCTCTCCCCAACCTCCCGCGCGAGTTCCACGCAACGGCCCAAGCGCCATCTGCGCTCCCTCGTCCCTGCGCCACTCGAACCCTACCCCTCCCCTGCCTCTTTAAAACCCTGTGGTCGAACCGCGCCGCCGCCACGAGAACCCTTTCCGAGATCCTCTCTCCTTCCTAGCACCGGAACCGCCGCGCCCGACCTCGCCGGAGATCCCGAGCTCGCCACCGAGCCGGAGAGCCCCACCGTCGACCCTCGTTCCGCCCATCATCGGCCTCACTGCACCACGCCGCGTCCAGGCGACTTCTCTTCGGCGCGAGACCACACAGGAATCCTCCGCTCGGTCGCCGCAACGAACGCCGGCTACGGGCACCAATCGGCACCGGGAACACCTTCACTGAACCCGCGGTGAGCTCCTCCCCCGTTTACGCATTTTTTTCTGAAGCCACCCGTGCCCCTAGCTCATTCCCGAGCCGCGCTGGCGAGCTCGCCGATGCGCCGCCGCGCCCGCCCGACCCCGCCGGCGGCGAGCCCAGCGCCCTCTTTGATTCCTGGCCGTCCAGATCTAAATGCACGGTTTAGATTAGATCGATCACCGAACCGGTATGCACCGGCCACCTGGCGTCGTGGACCCAGTGCACCGCGGACGCGTCATCACGTCCACGCACCCGTGGTGAACCCGTCCAACCAGAGCATGCCATGTGGCACACGTCAGCGCCACACCAGCCAGCGCCGCCACGCATTCCCTATTTTGCAAAAGAGACCCCGCGCTTTCCTGGAATCAACCCGCAATCCACATGAACAGTAATCTGAGTCAGCCGATTTCTTGCGTGTTGGCCCGTGCTCTTTTGAGAAATTGAGGCGCGGTCCACCCCATGGCCGCCCGCTCAGATCTAATCTGAGCCGTTCATCGCCCGATCAACAGCTGACACCCACCATAC
This sequence comes from Coix lacryma-jobi var. lacryma-jobi, assembly GCA_009763385.1. Lineage (NCBI taxonomy): Eukaryota > Viridiplantae > Streptophyta > Magnoliopsida > Poales > Poaceae > Coix > Coix lacryma-jobi. The sequence continues at coordinate 108,000 of VDCT01000037.1, read as the reverse complement.
CGCTTCGCTTCTGCAACTTTGCTAAAGAGACCCTACCTTTTTACGTAATTAACCCGTGCTCCACCAGCATAGTAAACTGAGTCTGTGGTTTCTTTTGATCTAGCCCCTGAGTTTTCGGATAAATGAGGCCTGGTCCAGTCAGCGTTTTAATTCAGTTTTGATTTAATTTTAATTCGAAAATGAGTTCTGTCTAATTACAGTTTTGCCCCTGAACTTCAAACGCTTATAACTTTTGCGTTTTAACTCCGACTTGACCGTTCAAGTCACGTTGGATTCGTCTCGTCGAGCCCTACGCATTAGATTCATTTAATTTCTGTTCTTACTGTTGGTGTACTGTTATTTATTTTTTTGTATTGTGCCATGTATTGTTGATTGGGCCAGAGAGTGCGGAGTTCGAGGACGCTCCAGACCAACCCTGTGACCTAGTTGATTCGACCCAGCCCGAAGGCAAGTGTTCTGGAACATTTTGCACCTACATTTTATTTTACTTTTGGTACTAGAGTAGCTAAATTCCTGTAGTTGCATGCTATCGTTAAATTGAATCCCATGTTATGGTTTACTAGATTTTGCTATATTATCCTTGTCACCTGTTTTGGGTTGTTCGGGTAGATGTCTTGCTTAGCCCTGCAGTCATGGTTGGGATGGGAACTTAATATTATTAAACTAGATTAATGAGCTATGGAATCAATGTGGAAGTGGTAATTTCGTAGAAACATGGTGTTAGGTAAATCCGGTAGGATGGACCCGTATTGGTGGTTTTGTGCCGTGGGACTCGGCAGCTGGTTTTGTTTTCTGGTTTTGGGTTGTGCTAGTTATGTCCTGCCTGGATCCCTAGGACCCGGTTCTCAAAGCCTGTAACCCGGCTTAACAGCGCAACCATGAGATCTGGATGGGCTGGACCTGGCTAATTAATTAGTTGTCTCTAAGTTGAGGGTCCACACGGGGTTTGTTTTAGTGGCTCACGAGGGGGCCCTGGGGGTCGTAGACCTCCGGTATGGGGTGAAACCTTAGAGGTACGTGTGGAACGGACTTGGAGAGGACTTTGTAAAGGCCTTGCAGTGCAACCCGCTATGCACCTCGGCAGTGTTTAGCGTGACGGGAACTGCACGACTCTTGGGTAACGATGTGCAAGCTCTGCAGAGTAGTAAACTGATATATCAGCCGTGCTCACGGTCACGAGCGGCTTGGACTTCTTCGAGATTAGTTGGTTACTGGATGGTTTTGGGTTCGGGTCATCTGATGGACTTCAGGTGCGGTTGCCTGATGGACATCAGGTGTTGGTTGCTCGGTGTGACTCCGAGTGTGGTTTGCTCGGTGCGACTCCGAGTGTTGTTACTTTTCTACAGTGTCTGTCTATAACCTAGTAAATAGGTGCATAGGATTAATAGGATTAATAGGGTGTGTCGCTTAGGTGCTCGAGTCAAACAAAGTCAGCCTACCTTTGTTAATAGCCTCATAAGCATATATTTCCTACACTTGCGGAGTACATTTCGATGTACTCACCCTTCCTCTTTGTCCCCCCTGCTACCCTACCCAGACGCTGGCGACTACACGTACGAGGAGCAGGAGTATCCAGAGGACGGTGGCTTTGACCCTGACGATCTGTACTAGGATGGCGCTACCCCCGGTCGACCTTCCTGTGGAGGTGGAGTCCAGACTTCCACGACTGCTTCAGAGTCTTCATTAGAGATAGATGTCGAGAGAGTCTGTACTTTTCTTTCAGACCCGAGGGTCATTTTTGTAATAAAGTATGATATTATTAATAAAGCATTGTTTTGATATTTACTATGATATCTATATATGTATGAAAATTGATCCTGGCATACATATATTGTGCCCCAATTTTGTTCTTAAATTGGGGTGTGACACTCGGCGAGCGAGCATGGCAGTGGGAGTGGTGGCGCCGCCACTAGGGCACGGCGGCGCGCCATTAGGATTCTCGGGAGTTCGCTGAACCAGAGCTCCCGGGCTCGGCTGACTGCGCGAGGGACACCGAGGGGTTGCGGGGGTGACGGTGAGTCTGATGGTGGCCTCGGCGTCGGCTGAGGGCTTACCCCGGTGACAAATGATGGCAGGGAGGATCTGAAAAAGGGAAAACACCATGGTGAGCTCGGACTCACGCAAGGGAACAAAAGAAGGGCTCCGGGGTCTTCTAGCGATCGCGGCCTCACCTTCGGTGGCTCGGAGGGGCGCTAGGGTAGCCGACGAGGCTCGACAACGGTGGCAAAGAGAGGGCGAGAGCGGGAGGTGTCAGGGAGGGGCTCGGGATTTGGCCCGGGGCTTTATAGGGTTCGAGATGGGCGGCGAGGGGTCGGAGGAGCTCCACCGAGCTCAGTGGAAAGCCGAGTGGCCTTGAATGCCACTCGTGCGATGGCTTCAGGAGGGGAGGGGGCGGCGGCGGCGAGCACCGAGCGGGTGCGCAAGGTAGGAGAAGGGACGTGGGGCTGACCAGTGGGCCCGGCTGTCAGGCGGGGCACGTGTGGCTGACGCCGGGGCCGAGCTGTCAGCGGCGCTGGGCTTGCGTGGCGCGGTGCGAGCGAGCTGGGCCGGCGGGGCTGCGCGGGGAAGTAGGGCCGCAGGCGAGCGGCTGCGAGGCGCGGGTAAGGCATGCGCGGAGCGGCCATCTGGGCCGCAGCGGGCCGGTGCGATGCGGGGAGGGGGAGGGGAAGAAGCCGAGCAGGCCAGGCTGCTTTGCTGGTCGAGCCAAAAGAGTGAAGGAGGGAGGGAGAGAAAAGAAAACCGTTTTCTTTTTAGTTTTGACTCAAAACTTGTTCAAATACAAATCTAATTTGAATTCAAACCACTCAACACTATTCCTACACTCAAATAAAATATTATGCTCTAGCATGAATGCAACAAAAATGTTTCTGAGCCCCGAGATAAATTATTAATTCACCAAAATTTATTATTTGGCCTATATGTTTCTTGGAAATAAATAAACAAAATCATATTAACTCCTAATTTCTAAAAAACGATTTTTAGGGTGTCACATTATATGACCCAAACGACAGTGCCACATATATGTAGGACTTAACTCATTAAGCCGAGGCCGTTTAGCACTTACATTACAGACAGGCGCAACATCAAGATTTAAAATAAACAATCCATTCTCAATGGATGCAAAAGCCACAAACATATCATTCTTAGAGATCACACAACCATTGTCTTTACTCGCGAATGAATAACCATCCTTCATCAAACATGAAGGTGACACAATGTTTCGACTTAAACTAGGAACAAAATAACAATTATTCAATTCCAAATAAATCCTGACGGCAGGTGAAGTTGCATCATCCCGATGCTCAACGCAGCAACTCTTGCATTATTGCCCACGCGGAAGTCAACTTCACCTTTTTCCATGCTTCTACTTCTTATCATTCCTTGCATCGTATTGCAAATATGAGCAACCGATCCAGTATCAAATACCCAAGAATTGATATAAGAGTTAGCGAGGAAAATGTCTGTAACATGAACAACAAGTGTATAAGCGGAAGTACCTTTACCACCGCCGTCCTTCTTCAAGGATTCCAGATACAGCTTGCAGCTCCTTTATAGTGACCTTTCCCACCACAATGGTAGCACAATGTGTCAGGAGGTACACGGGTCATGGGCGCTGGGGGATTTGGCTTAGAGATCTCATCTTTAGCCTTACCCTTATTCTTCTTGAAAGTATTGCCCTTTCGTTTGAACTTAGACCTGTTTTGTACCACCATCACATGGCTATCACCTACGCCTTTCTTGATGTCAGCCTCTGCTGTTTTCAGCATACCACACAATTCATTCAAGCCCCTCTCCGCCCCATGCATATGGTAGTTCGAGATGAAGTTTCCATAGCTGGGTGGAAGCGATGCAAGGATGAAATCAGTTGCCAATGCTTGGTCAAGTGGGAAGCCAAGCTTCTCCAACCTCTGAGTGTGACCAACCATCTTGGTCATGTGTGGTCCAACAGGTGCACCCTCTGCTAGTTTGGATTCAACAAAAGCTTTGGCAACTCTGAACCTTTCAGTCCTAGCTTGAGTTTCAAACATCTCATTCAGCGACACGATCATATCATACGCTGCATGGTTGTTTATCAAACTGCATCTGCAGTTCGGGTTCCATACAAGCAAGCATCAAGCAACTCACTTCAAGATCAACATCTAATGCTCTCCTGTAAACGGTTCTTTCAGCAGCAGGGGCATTCTCATCAGGCTCTTCAGGTAGTGGGGTGTCTAGCACATTCTCCTTTTTTTGCCCTGAGAACAATTCTCAGATTGCGAATCCAATCCGCATAGTTTGTTCCATTCAACTTATCTTTTTCAAGTATTGAGCGCAAAGTAAATGGTTGCTTAGAGGTCGCCATTGATCTACAACAAAAGTAATTCAAAATACTAAGACAAAGTATCCATGATGGAGTAAATTATATTTTGAAAAAATCTACTCCCACTAAAATCAATATCCCTCAATTGAAATTTAGTGATTCAAGACCCACAACTAACAAGTCGTCTAGTGAGCTTTAGCATCACCGCTAGAAGACATGGTATATTGGTAAGCAACTCTTTGCTAATCATATCACATATGATTCTTGTTGTTGGATAGCATCTCTATGCTTGTGTTACCAACGACTCATGCTCCAAGGTCCCTAACCATTAGGATGACCTTGTCTAAGTAACCAAACTTCTTGCAGTAAGTATCCATACGAACTTGTCTAGTCGAGGAAAATCAGTGGCACCCTAATTTCATAGACCCGCCACTGAATGTACAAGAATTATGACAACGCAAGGTTCACTACAAGATTTTCGGTCTACTGCAACGCCAAAGAATTGCAACGTAGAAAATTTGGTTGCCAGAGATCGTTGTATTACAACCATTCTAAAAATGGTAGTCATACATGCCTTTAATACAACGGTTTTCAAGATGTTGCAAAGGTCTATTGCATTTGGTGGACGATATTGCAATGGTGAAAAATAGTTGCAGTAGACTTGATTTTGGTTGCAATTGTGTGGAAGTATTGCAACTACATTTATGTTAGTTGCATTTGGTTTTAACTATTGCTACGGTTTTTTTTGTGTTGCATAAAATTTGACAAGCGTTGCAAATGCTAGACGCTTAATGCAACGAGAACTCTTGGAGGCGAAGCAAAAGTGGAGGTCAATTGCAACCTTTTTTGGTAGTTGCAATATAATTTGATATTGTTGCAAGTGCTAAATTTTATTGCAACGAGATCTATGGGGTCGAAGCAAAAATTGTGTTCAAGTGCAACGCTTATTTTTTGTTGCAATATACTTTGATAATTGCAACGAATTTAAAACTTAAAAAGAGTATGGAAAGAAAAGAATTGGGGACACATATTAGAATTAAAAAGTGCTCTCCATAGGATTCGAACCATGGAGCCCTGGTTCAGATAAACCTTCTCCACCACTGCACTATGTAGGTGTGTTTGTTGTCGCACAGGTTTTAATTTATTTGATATGATTGAAGACCTTATGAATTATAAAACGCCCCGACCCTAGACCCATCTCGGCATCTCCGTCCTTATGCCTGGTGTCTGAAACTTTGTGTTAATTAAGTAGTAGTTTGTTGTTAAGTACTTGATGTTAATTACACGTGAATGTTAATTAGTACTTGAAGTTGTACCGGGGTGGTTGTCACTTTGTTAGCGATAGTAAATGCCTGACCGTGCACCATCGGTCACATGGTGACCACGCTAATGTGACACCCCCATTTTAAGAACAAAATTGGAGCACAATATATGTATGCCAGGATCAATTTTGATACATATATCCACATCATAGTGAATATCAAAAAAATGCTTTACTAATAATCGAACTTCGTTACATAAATGACCCTCGGGTCTGAAATAAAAAGTACAGACTCTCATGATAACGGACTCTAATGAAGACGCTGATGTAGATGCGGAAATCTGGACTCCATCTCCACAGGAAGGTCGACCGGCGGTAGCGCCATCCTAGTACAGGTCGTCAGGGTCGTAGCCTCCGTGTTCTGGATACTCCTGCTCCTCGTACGTGTAGTCTCCAGCGTTTGGGTGGGATAGCAGGGGAAAAGAGGAAGGGTGAGTACATCATCAGAAATGTACTCCGCAAGTGTAGGAATTATATGCTTATGAGGCTTATAACAAAGGTAGGCTGACTTTGTTTGACTCCAGCGCCTAAGGCGACACACCCTATTAATCCTATTAATCCTATGCACCTATTTACTAGGTTATAGACAGACTCTGTTGAAAAGTACCAACACTCGGAGTCGCACCGAGCAACGAACACCTGAAGTCCATCAGGCAACCGCACCTGAAGTCCATCAGATGACCCGAACCCAAAACCAACCAGTAACCAACTAATCTCGAAGAAGTCCAAGCCGCTCGTGCCCACCGTCGTGACGGCTGCTGATATATCAGTTTTACACTCTGCAGAGGTTGCACATCGTTACCCATGAGTCGTGCAGATCCCGTCACGCTAAACACTGCCCGAGGTGCATAGCGGGTTGCACTGCAAGGCCTTTACAAAGTCCCTCCAAGCCTGTGTTACACGTACTCTAAGGTTTTCTCTCCCTCCCCTGTCCATAGTCAACGACCCCAAGGGACCCCTCTTGAGCCACTAAACAACCCCGTGTAGCATAACTTAGAGGAAACTAATTAATTAGCCAGGTCTAGCCCTCCCCAGATCTCATGGTTGCGCTGTTAAGCCGGGTTACAGGCTTCGAGAACCGGGTCCTAGGGATCCAGGCAGGATAAGTCTAGCACGAGTCCCGAACCAAAACAAAAGCAGCTGCCGAGTCCCACGGCACAAAACCACCATTACGGTCCATCCTGCCGGATTTACCTAATACATGTTACTACAATTACCATGTCCACATTCGTTTCATATTTCATTAATCAAGACTATAAACATTTTAACTACCATCCCAACCATGACTGCAGGCTAAGCAAGACACCCTACCCGAACATCCCAAAACAGGCGTCAAGGATAATATAAACAAATTCTAGTAAACCCTAACATGGGATTCAAATTAATGACAAGCATGCATCTACAAGATCTAACTACTCTAGTACCCAAAAGTAAAATAAAGTAGGTGCAAGATGTTCAAGGACACTTGCCTTCGGACTGGGTCGAATCAACTGGGTCGCAAGGATGGTCTGGAGCGTCCTCGTACTCCGCACTCTCTGGCCCAAGCACATACATGGCACGATACATAGAAATAAATAACAGTACAACAAACAGTATGAAAACAGTAAACTAATAGATCTACTGCGTAGAGAACGAAATTATGAATCTAACGCAAGTTGAATGGGTCAAATCGGAGTTAAAACGAGCAAGTTATGGGCATTTGAAGTTGAGTGGCAAAACTGTAAATCGTTTGAACCCATTTTCATATTTTAAAATAAATCAAATCTGAATTTAAACGAGCTCTGGACCGGGCCTCATTTTGATAAAACTGCGGGGGGCTAGGTCGGAAAAAGGTGCAGACCCAGTGCACAGTGCCCTCAGAGCGCGGGTTGATTTCCCAAAGCTGGAGGGTCTTCCTGCAAAACGTTCCGCGCCCTCGGTGTGGACTGCGCAGCTGCTGACCTGACCCCCCACGTGGCGCCGCTACTGGTTGGGTGCACCACGCCACTCGTGGTCCGGCGGACGTGGCGAAGGAAGACCGCGTCCACGGCACGGTGAGCCTGGTCCATACCGGTTCGGCCATGCTAATCTAATCGTGGCCGTAGAAAACGAAATGAACGGTTTTGAGAAGAGGAGGGGGGTTCTCTCGCCGGCCGACGCCAAAGCACACGGCGGTGCTTCTTCCCAGCGCGGCGGCGCCATGCCTCCACGGCGGAGGAGCTTCGGCTCAAGGCCACAGGGCATAGGAGGGCTAGGCAAGGGTACCGGGAGAGAGCAGGGAGGGAGACGAGCTTCACCTAGGGGTTCCGCGCAGACGGAGAAGGCTCGGCGAGAGAGGACGGCAACGTCAGCGGCTCTCCGTGATGCCGAGCGTGGCGAGGTCGCGGAGGTGGCCTTCCCAGCGTCGAGTTCCACTGTGCTCGGGTCTTTCGGAGGCGTCGTGCATTCGCGATGTCATGAGAGGAAGAACGAGACCGGTGGTGGCCGCTGTGGCGGGGTAGGGTGCTCGGGCACGAGCTCGGCATGGCGGCCGTGTCCGGTGGCGAAGGGGGAGAGGGATAGGGTCGCGGAGTCTGCGGGCGCGGGCGGGGTAGGTAGATTATTCTAGGGCGAGGGGAGGGAAAGGGTGGCGGCTGGATGGGCAGCCGTGCCGATCGACCGAAGGAGCAAGGGTGGGGCGAACGGCGCGCGTAGGGCGGAGGGATTGGTTGGGGATGACGACCTGACAGCTGGGCCCCAGCTGGCAGTGTCGCGAGGGGCGCTGACACTCGGCCTGGGCCAGCCCGTCAGCGTCTGAGAGGGAGGGCGACGGCGCTGCCGCGGGCCGCGCGCGTGAGCGAGGGGAGGAGAGAGCGGGCCGACGTGCGCGCGGCGGGTGCGGGGAATGGAGAGGGTTCGGGTGGGCTTGCGGCGCGAAGGGGAGAGGGTGCGTGGTGGAGCGGGGTGGGCCGGCGGCGCGTGGGCTGGATTCGGCTTGGGCCGAGGAAGGATGGGGGGCGGGGCCGTTGGGTGAAGGGAGGGAGGGGGTGCCGGTTGGGCCTTGTCGAAGTCGGGCCGGTCAGGGGTGGGCTGAAGGGGAGAATGGGAGAGGGAATGAGGCCCTTTGCCAATTCCTTTCTTCTTTTCTTTTCCCAATTCCTTTGCAAACCTTTTGCAAATTCAAAACAGATTTGAAATCAAAACAGTTTGAAAGTTTTGAAAACATTTCCCTAGGTTTTTCAATAAAATTTTGAATTGATTTTACAAAACTTTTATATAAATCTTTTATTTATTTTCAAATAGAATAATTCGGTTCGCCCTGACCGGGGTTTAATAAATCATTTACCACACACAAAAAATATGCAATGGCATGAATGCACATAAAAAATGATAAATAATTTATTTCCCTTCCTCCTCTAATAAACTAGCAACCTATTTAATTTCTAATTCCTTTTATTAAATTGGGGAAAAATTAATCAGGGTGTTACACTAATGAACCTTTCCTTGTCCAACATTTGCCGACCGGTGATTACTCTTGGGCAATCGTGATTTTTATTTAAAAACTTTCCACTTACCTCTTTATTTCAAATACTTTAAACATTTATCTCAAGAGGTATTTCATTAGCATAACGAACATTAAGGTTCCATGCAACGGTTCAAAACTTACCGTGTCATCAGCAACAAACAAGAGAACCAGGGAGGCATCTCAGAAGCTTAGCATCCAGTTCTCTAGGCTTGGAGGACCTGTAGGTTCAAACAACGAATATTTGTTGATGAAATAACACTGTTCACAAGGAAAAGTGCACCTCTCATCGGAGTAAGAACATGAGAGATATCCATGTGGATGTCAAAATTGCAATAGCAAACGATGTTTTGGTAAGCTTCTGTTATCCATGTGGATGTCAAAATTTCAATTCCAAATTATTGTTTAAGAATTAATTTATTTAGGTCTTTACCTTGAGTAGGCTAAGTGGGACCTTGAGGATAACGAGGCGAACAGAATCAAGATATGGATGGTGGCTAATGACCGTTACAAAGGATGGCGATCTACATTTAGTGCTACCTACAAGGCGTACACCACCTATGAAGAGAGAATGAGACATAGGCCAGAAGAATTAGACATTATTGAGTGGCACTATCTGGTGTCGTATTTTGGCACCGAAGAATTCCAGGTTTTTTCCCAATTTTTATAAAAACTTGCCAATTGCACTTCTGATGTCAAGGTTTATGTTTTGCGCACTGCTGATGTTTTATAAAAATCAAATCATTGCTGGTTCTGTGCAGAGATTAGCAATAAGAATTCTCAGAATCGGCAGAATCGACAGATACACCATGTTACAGGATCAAAGGGTTTTTCTCAATTGAGCTATGAGAAGGTAAAAAAAATCTGTCACAAGGTTTTCCTTCAGGCATTTTCTTTATGGTTTGTGCTTGTGCCCCCCATGACAATGACATGATATTGTATAACCTATATAGTCTTTGTATTTGATAGAGATATTTAGCCCACTACCCACTACAAAAAAATATTTTGCATGCTTGTATACAGAAAGCTAAAAAGTACTAAAACTAATGTGTGCCAAAAATAAGAACTTGGATTCCTTTGCTTTTTCAATAGCAATAATATTTCTGTTATCTTTTGTTTTTTAAATTCCTAGTGGTTATCTTCATGATCTTTACAGTTTATAAAAGCTTCTACATTTCCCTAGATTATGAAATATGCCTATTTTTTCATTCTTGCCTAATTAGGGGGACCAACTAACTGGTGAAGAGCCAAATGATATGGAGCTTTTATGATGACCCACCAACAAAATGGACAATGGACAAGCGAGGAATCTAGGAAGTCTATGTGAGTATTAAACAATTTTTACAACCCTTATTAAGTGAAGCAACTATCCTCGCTTAGAATTAAAGTTTTAATTAACTAAATGCCTTTGCTTTGTTAGGACAATGCACCAGGAAGATTATGGAGCTGGAGTCAAGGCCTGACGCAAATGTCGTCTCAGACTTGGAGCAGAACCAGATTTTCCAATCAACCTACAGGAAACGAGAAAAATCAAATCAAACAAGATGCATGCTAATGGTTACCTTGCAAGGTACCCAACTAGAAAGGAGCTATTGTCGGAGGACTACCAGCGCAAACTCCAACAGGAGGAAGCCCTCATTGAATCGTTTGGATGGCTGCAAGATAGACTAGAAGCTCAAGAAGTTGAAAGGGAGCCGAGAGCAAGAACATAGGCGTTAGCTTGAACATATTAACAAGGAAAGGGAGGCTGATAGAGAAGCACTTAGGGAAGCTATGTTAATGTTGCAAGCAGCCCAACAGCAAGCTTCAGTACAAAAGGTAATATTAACAACATCTATGTTCTCATAGTTTATTGAACTAAAATCACGATCTTGAGCCAATTCGAAATACAGTCTAGCACAATTGTGGAGCCATGAAAATGTTGTTGCTGCTGCAACAATTGAGGGGACACAAAATGTAACAACTACAATGGGAGAACACATGATGCATAGTCAGCAGGTAGTCTGATGATATTTGAAGAAATGTTTAATTGTAACATGCATGTCATATTCTTGTCAAGGGGTGTATTTTTACCACCAACCATTTATTTTATGTTACCCAAGAAACCAGCCAGCCAGAACAACAACCCGCTTCTTCCGTGGCTGAAGAACGTCTCACTAGAGGTGCATGACTAGAAGTAATTCGACTGCGAATTCGGGTGCTGTTTATACTACAGCAAAGCAACTGAAGGAAACTGCGGCTAGGAAAAGATCTGCATTGTCCAAAAGGAATACACAGGTTACTATGTGTCGGTGGTACAAAAAAGGGGTACCCCCGATCAACGCAAACACCCGAACGCTCAATCTTCGTCTCGCCCGAGCCCTCCCAGCCAGGCCTCGGGCGAACGCTCGCTCTCTGTCTCGCCGAGCCCTCCCAGCCAGGCCTCGGGCGAACGCTCTATCTCCGTCTCGCCCGAGCCCTCCCAGCCAGGCCTCGGGCGAACGCTCTATCTCCGTCTCGCCCGAGCCCTCCCAGCCTGGCCTCGGCGAACGCTCTATCTCCGTCTCGCCCGAGCCCTCCCAGCCAGGCCTCGGGCGAACGCCCCATCTCCGTCTCGCCCGAGCCCTCCAGCCAGGCCTCGGGCGAAAGCCCCATCTCCGTTCGCCCGAGCCCTCCCAGCCAGGCCTCGGCGAACGCTCTTTCTCGCCTCGCCGAGCCCTCTGAGCCAGGCCTCGGGCGAGCACGATCGCTCTCCGTCTCGCCCGAGCCCTCCAGGCCTCGGCGAGCGTGCCCCTACACCTTGAGCCTTAACGCACGGGCCTCGAGCGTACAGACAGCCGTACACCTCATACCATGCATTTAATGCCTTCACCTACTCCGGTCATATCCACTAGTGCACAGCATGTACCACAGTAACTCGGTGTAAAGGTCAAGTCTCGTTTTCACCACAAGCATGGGCAAAAGGCACCAGCACAGCACTGTTCGGCAAGCCATGCACTGTAACCCCTCGAGGCCGGCTACGCGCCCCTCGAGCCATGCACTGTAACCCCTCGAGGCCGGCTACGCGTCCCTCGAGCCCTGCACTGTAACACCTCGAGGCCAGCTCCGCGCCCTCGAGCCCCCGTGGCACCACCTCGAGGCCGGACCGTGCCCCTCGAGCCCTGACAAGCTCTCTCACTCTTGGAAGACAGGTACTCCAAGACCTAGAGGGACCCCGCTACGTCCTGTACAAGCCGGAATGGGCGCTGTACGGCTTCCACTCCGCCACGCCTCCATGACCGCGCCCGGGTGGAGGCCACGCTTCAAAGACGCCTCTACAGCAACGCCCACGTTGGCTACAGCAGCCTCGACAAGACAGAGTTCCTACCCTCCGCCATACCGAGCACTATACATGTCCATCTGTGTAAGCCCGTCCATCCTGTAAGCCCTGGCCTCCTCTGTTCTATAAAAGAGGACGCCATGGCCCTTCACCAGAGGGGGAGGAAGAGAGAGACGTGGACAAACACGTTAGAGCGCCTTACACCCATACACTTAAGTCCGGACCCCGGTCCACGCTCACAAGCTTGTATTCGCCCCTGTACAAGCACTTAGGTGCAAGTAATAAAAGAACATCCCCCGCTGGACGTAGGGCCTTCTTTGCCCGAACCAGGATAAATCCTTGTGTCCTCTTGCATCACCATCCAGGAAGAGAAGCACGCGATCATATTACTCGTTGGTGTGATACCCCCGGGTACGAAACACCGACACTATGTAAAACCTTTTATCTCTCTTTGCATTAAAAAGGAACTATAGTCCTTTTGGAGAAGTACATAGCTATTCTTTTGTTCTGCTCCTAAATATGGTCCAGGCTTAGTTTCTCTTGTTGATTAGAAATATATATGGATGTGTTTGTGCTCATAAATGTCTTGGGAGACAGCTGCATGTATGTTATATTTGCTGTTCGCTTCAAAGTTCATGGTTTATAGTACTGCAACTCACAAAACTCTAGTACTGTAGCTCATGTTTTGCTTTAGTGTTCAATTAGCTTTGCCACCACTAGTCTCATTTTAACTAATGCATGTAATGATTTTTTCAGGAGCAATCTTGAGTTTGAATATGAGCATGAGAATGGTGGGACGATTGCCAATACATATCAGGGAACCTTCGCTACTACAGTAGACATTAGTCTTTTGATTCGAATGAGTTCACAACGTTGTTTGTGCTTGACACATTATTATGGGTTAAGTTCTTTGCTGTGTTCTCATTTAGTTTGACACTCGGTGTGTTTCATTAAAGATTTTGTTATGAACAAATTATATTTTGTTTTAATGGATGTCGATGCTTCCTTCATTATGTATTTGTCGTTTTGCGATTATTGATTTAAGCTACCAAACAAAGTGACGCAACATGAATTATTAATATATTAATCTGGCGTTGCAATATATAATGGCACATATAACACCACATTTAGTCATGGCAATAGATACGATAATGTGGCAATAGAGAAACTATATCTTGCAACTACAAAAAGATGACGGTGGCAACAGAGGAATCTACCAATAGCAACCAGCTAGTTAGTAACGTGGCAATAGATGACCTGTCTGTAGCAACCAACCTAAGTAACGTGGCAATAGCCTATGCCATCTATAACAACCATTCAGAAACATGGCAATATACGACCTCTCTGTAGCAACCAACCTGAAGAGACGTTGCAATAACCTAAGCCACCTATAGCAACCATTTAGGCGACGTGGCATAGAGAAACCTCTATTGCAATGCTTTCTCTGCGTAGCAACAACCATGATTGCAACACCTGTGTTGCGTTGCGATTGCATTGTGTTGACTACGACCAGCGTGTCGCAATATGTATCGCTAGCAACGCCTAGTTCGTTGCAATTGATACTATTTCCACCCACTAGTGGTTGCAATTGCTTTTGTTACAACACTCACCAGGTGTTGCAAAAGCATCAAAAGGGTTGCAATAGAGGGATGTGTGTCGCAACTAAAATGTAACCCGTTGCATTATGCTATTGCTACCCTTACAAGTGCAATGACATTTACCAAAAAAAAGGTAGCAAAATACTATTGCTACCATTTTTGTGTCTTTTGCTACACTTTTTTGGCGTTGCAGTAGACCGAAAATTTTGTAGTGGTTTGGGGGAGCATAGCACTTAAACATTGTTGAGGGATCGTTTTACTTTCACTACCGCATATGTAGACAAGAACATAATCATGTGAAAGTAAATGCAATAGTAATAACGATATCATCACAGATATATGACTTGGTATAGCCCTTTGTCAAATTTGGGGATCTCCATCTCCATTAATCTGTTCATCATGGTGATCGCCATCTCCATGGTCCATGAATGCCGTCCATCATAGATGACTCCGCCAAGACTAGTTATCACTAACGCAAGGCAGTGAATTAAAATTACATTGTCACGGATAGATCATCACAGATTGGCACGCACGCCATTACATTAAGGTTGACTATATGAATATGGCTCCTGCCCATATTGTCCTCATGACATGCAAGCCATGAATAAGTTACATCATGCATCACATACACATATGGGCTATACCAGTCATATAATCCTGCAAAACAAAGTTAGACGATTCCAATGTCTAATATTAAAACGCGGATTACTCCTATTTCCAAGCGTTTTTACATTTTCTGGTTGGATGTAAAATTTTTTCTCAACAATTTTCATTTAAAGAATGTCTCAATCCGAGTTACGGACCAAAAGTTATGGTTTTACCGAACAGCACTTTTTACGGCATGCGAGGTTCGTAGTAGATCCGATCTACTACCTCCACGCATCATATACGCCCGGCGCCTGACCTAGGGTTCAATTCAATGAATCTAATTGATCTCCAACTCGCCATGACTGGATTACATGTATCACATTACTCGGATGGCGGAATTCCGACCGGTACGAGTAGATGGACACAACACCATCGCAGCAAGACCATGAACCAAGATCCGAAACTCATCTATACACGCACATATCTCTATATGCGTACATCCGAACTATAACAAGGCAGTAACGGCTCTGATACCACTGTAGGGTTACGAGGTTGTTACGCTAGCTGACAAATCAAAATTTTTGACCTCATAAACCAGGATCTACTGCTAGTTACAGGTCACGGGATTACCACTCGACGCAGATGCAGCGGAGATGACTCGATGTAGTCGAACGCGTTGCAGCAGTGCCGTGTCTCTTCAAGTTGCAGCTCATCCTTATGCTCCAAATGCAGCACCTCCGAGGAATCCCACACGTGCAGGAGGAAGCTATGCGCCTCCGGACTGCTAGATCCGCGAGATGCAATAGGGTGGGCGTGGGGCGCGACGGCTGCAGGCAGGGGCGTCCAACCACCCTAGCCTCATGCCCACCTCCGCTTATATAGGCGCCCTGGTGTGCCTCGAGTTGGAGGCTCATCAGCGACCCTAAACCTAGTCTAATTCGGGTCCAACCTGAATTAGGCTTCCTGGCCCTTAAGCGTGCGACCCTATGGGTTCACGTACACATAAACATAGCCCGATACTCCTACTCGACCAATAGTTGACAGCCCTCTAGCAAGACTGTCAACTCCTATGTGCGCGCAAAGATCAAATCAGACGAACCACCACAATAGCATATACACGTTATCCCTTGCCAGTAGATATATAGTTCACTCATAGGTTAACACTTAACCTAAGCACGACCATGCATTTGTTGATCCAATCATCAGAGTGATCCAGTGATATCTCTCTCACATGGAGAGGGGCAATTCCATCTTGATTGTTTATGTCTCACAGCATGTTTCATGACAAACCCGAAGACTACCTTTATAACTACCCAGTTACGGAGTAGCGTTTGATAGTCCCTAAGTAAGCCATTTCACATCTTGAGCACATACAACAATCTCAGGTCTAAGGACATAACATACATGTTGTGAATAGAGACAATTCTCACGTCGGGTCAGTCCAGCTAACATGTAATACATGTGCCCACATTATTAGTTTGACATCTCTATGTCTATGACTTGTGAAACGTAGCCATCAACTAATAATGTGCTGATCTAATATACATGTGCGTTACTACACGTACTCCGATCAGGGACAAGTATAGAATAGCCATACAAGTAAATGAGTTTCACAAACAATTCACATAACTGCTGATCAATACAAGTTGTCTTTATGGATATTCAATAAACACATAAGTATATCATGGATACAACTGTAGCATCATCATCTCTATGATTACCTCTAGGGCATACTACCAACATTAAGTACATGATAATCTTTGCGAAAGCGAAGGTTTTGGTGCTTAATCTGGTATAATTGGTCGGTTCTGCTACAGCTGGCATTGGAGGATGGTTTAGTGTTACTGTTGATAAGGGTATTTGAAAACCAGTATTTTTTGAATAAGATTTGTATTTGCCAACTTATTGTTATAATAGGATTGGAAATCTTAAGGATAAAAATTAAGGTGTGCCAATGATCATGTCCTTATGCCTAGCTAGGAGTTTAGGTGCTAATTAAGTACTAACTTGGGGGTATTGCATCATATTAAATTCTGTTGTATACTGTCATCCATACAACAATGGGGAATTGTATGGGTGTTATTCCTTGGAATAGTAATGTATGGATCATTTGCCTCTACGCCAAGGTAATGAGGGAGTTTGAGTGCATGACCAAACAAATGTTGGTCTATGGAGAGCTAGTTCGGTACTGGAACCTGTACACGTAAGCACATGGGTACAAGTGAAAGTATTTAATTGTGGGTAGATTAAGAAATGGGTAAAGTGAGTGCGAGCATGATCGGACAACCGCCGATCCAGGGGTGTGCTAGATTGGTACTGGAACATATACATGTTACACATAGGTATCTGAAGGTATTTAATTGCGGGAGCCTTATTTTTTTGATGGGTGCATATACTACTTACGTGTATACGGGGTGTACACCTAAGTTAGTATCTAGATTTAAATTTCAGCAATGCATTGTATTCATACTGTGGGCAGGGCTGAAATGATTTTCTGCAGGTACACTAACTTGCGAACGTAAAGTACGTCTAGATAACGCTATGAGTGAACGTTGTATGCCACCGACTAACCGTTAGATTGTTAGACAGTGAGGACGTATGTTACATGCATGCATCATGGTCATATAATCTTGCATTAATCTTACTTCCTTCCTTATGATATCTATCCCTTTTCTTAATAAAAGTTGTTCTCAAACTAATTAAAATACTATGTGGATAAACTTCTTTCAGATGGCCCATACCAAGTGAACCGCTCGTAAGTCAACAGGAGGCAAGAGGCCTAACTAATGTTAGGACCATGGACTGCTAAGGGATCAAAGGACTTCCTGGACGAGTTTGGCATGCCTACCATTCTTTGGAGGGTGCTGCACTTGGTCGGTTACCAGGAGGGTCAGTAGCCATAGTACGTCTGGCATCGTGTACAGTAGCCACAGTACGTCTGGCATCGTGTACAGATCTCTCAGGACCACCACATGTACACCGTGGAGGTGAACGTGCCTAGCCGTGACGAGTAGGATCCCATGTGGTGCCGCCGGGTGTTCGCACTGTAGGGTAGGACCCTGTGGGATGGAGCTAACAGGGTTGTCTATACTGTTCTTTGGGACATTATGGAGGATCACCCGGAGGTGGGTGCGCAGGCCACTGCTAGCATCTTCCTGACGGCGGACCCTTACCAGTCAGTGTGGCGTCAGCCGGGAGCCACCGTACTTGAGGCCAGTTCACTTGAGAGGGAGCACTGTGCCGGACCAGCCAAAGTGCTATGGCTGCACTCATGGCTACCTATGGGTGTCTGTCGCACAACTACGACCAGTTGGACCACATTCTCAGTGAGGAGATGGCTGCACAGATCGGAGGCAGCAAGAAGCATACACAGAGATAGACCGTTCACTACAGAGCTAGCAGTATAAACAGTTGAGAGAGACCAGCACGTTCAGAGACAGCAGGAGACCGCCCACAGCTCAGTGTGCAGAGGAGATCAGCAAATTTTGACTTTGTCATGAGGGAGATTGAGGAGACTCTTCGTGGTGTGTGCAAGCGAGGGCATACACACTACCGAGAGAACAGGCTTCTAAGGCTTCGAGTGGGAGATTTAGAGCTGCAGCTTCACTATCTCCAGGACTACAACGACCGCTTGCATGAAGAGATTCATCGCCGGGAGAACGAGAGGAACCTCATCTTTCCTCAGGAGGACCGAGATCCGCGTGACTCTTCTAGTGGTTCTCGCGAACGTGTCTAGTGATGATGGTGATGACGACAGGCGCCAATAGAGACAGGCTAGGTGGCATGTTCAACGCCTAGTGATCTTTTATCATGTGTCTTTTGCGTTTAATCTTTTGCTGTTGTCATGGGTGGATGTAAGGATTGAGAAGTGAATCTATGTGCACATGGTGCAAGACCTTGGGAAAGTCTCATATGTATGGGCATCTATGGATGTTTTATGTTGGCTTTTGCATGTTATGTTAATGAGCGATCTTATTATGTGATGCTGTGATGTGGATTGAAATTTATTATGCCTCTGTACTTGTTTGGCGAATTCATTTTCCGAATAATTCCAGTTTGGCATGGTTTATATGTTCTCTACAATAATTGCAACATCACCTAATGATCACTTGCTATCAACATATGCAGATGACGACAACTTGTAGTGGAGCTGGCGGTAGTGTTGGTAATGAGGACAATAGGGACAACCGCAACCCACCACCTCCTCCACCAGCCACTCCCGAGCAACTCTTCGCCTAGTTTCTGGGGAGTCAGCGCAACATCGAGGCATTGCTGCAAGAGAATCTGGCGCACGGCAACTAGCGCCCAGAGCCAAATCAGTATAGCTCATTCAAGGATTTCTGGACACTAAACCGCCTATTTTTGAGGAAGCTATTGAACCTCTGGATGCGGAGGAATGGCTGCATACCATGGAACAAAAGTTTCGGTTGCTCAGGCTCACCGAGGAACTCAAAGCAGAATATGCCGCGCATCAACTGCAGGGACCGACCGAGATTTGGTCGGGACACCACCGCACCACTTATCCTGCCCGCGCACCTGTTATGTGGGATATGTTCTCGCAAGCTGTTCGAGGGCATTACATTCCACCAGGATCGACTCAGATGAAAGTGGCAGAATTCATGAGCTTGACCTAGGGAAATCGCTCCATCACAGAATACCACCATATGTTCAACTCTTTGGCACGTTATGCACCAGAATTTGTTGACACTGAAGCTAAGAAGATTGCTAGCTTCAAGAGAGGGCTGAATACCAAGATGGGAAATCCATGGGTACATCATCTCGCACTATTTTCAATGACTTTATCAGCGATGTTTAATCTAAGAGAATCACAATAACAAGCATGCAGCGAGTAAGGCCCGAAAGAGAACATTGGAATCTGGACCATCTCAACCTAGGGGGCCACTAGCTCAACGTTTCCAATATCGACCACCAGCGCCGGGAGCTTGTTTCAGGCCACCCCAGAAGAAAGGTCAGCCACAGGTTTAGCGTAACCAAAGGCCGTACAAGATAGCAGCAAATCAAGCTCGAGGGGCTCAAGGCAACTCGACGGGGGCTATCCTCTGGTTCATGGACCATGCTTCAATTGCAACCAAGAGGGGCATTTCGCAAGGTATTGCCCACACCCAAAGAAGCAGCAGGCCAACTACCCCATGCGTCTGCAAATATGACCGCTGATGAAGCCTGTGCTGGAGAGCCCATGACCGCTGGTATGTGTCTTGTTAACCATCATCCTGCCATTGTTTTGTTTGATACTGGATCATCGCATTCCTTCATGATCAAAGAATTTGCACAAAAGCATAATCAAGAAATGTCTGAAATGGATTATGGGTTTCGCGTAAGCTCCATGGGGAGTAGCGTGTTATCCAGACAGATGGCTTGTAATGCAACCATCGAGATTGGAGGGCACAAATTCGGAGCTAATCTAGTAGTTTTGCCTGGACTAAGCATGGATGTAGTCTTAGGTATGAGTTGGATGAGTATGTGGAACGCGGTGTTAGACACTGCCAATAGAACTCTTACCTTATCAGATGGACGAATCAATAACAAGCTTCGTATTTCTCTTCCCCGAGGTCCTGATTTTGTTGACTTATCTTGCACTCTGTCCATAGAAGATCTTTCCAAAATCCCAGTCGTCCGAGATTTTCTGGATGTCTTCCCGGATGAGTTACCAGGGTTACCGCCCAAGAGGGCAGTGGAGTTTGCAATTGAGTTGATGTGGCAGAACCGACCAATTTACACCAGATTAAGCACTGAAATCTCTACTTTCGCAGGGACTGTCAAGTACTTAAGCTCATATAAACCCGGTAGTTCGGAAATCTCGAAGGATTTCAAATCATTCAACATCATCCCAAGATCATAATAATTCAGTAAACATGCTCATAAGTTTCATCATAGTTCGCACATAGATAAAATAACATTAGAGTATGAAATATTATTACAAACCATAGTCTGGAAACAGTAGCGGAAGCAACATAGTTTTAAACATAAGTTTGGATTGTTCTTAATACGGTGCCATCAGCCTGATCAGATCCACAAAAGCATCAGATAAGATAAGTAGTGACCATGCCCCTGGTCTAGTCATCTCCCATAACGGGGTACATGCAGTTCTCACAGTAGCCATAGAAGCACTAGCCATCTGCAACAACAAGGGAATAAACCCTTAGTACGAGAAGGTACTCATCTAGACTTACCCGTCATAAATCAGAAATAATGAGACACCAAGGATCATGTAGGCTATATGTGGAGTTGGCTATGTTTACCCTTTTGCATGAAAGCTCCTTTATAAATAAACTTAACTTAGGTGTTGGCAGTCACTTTTAATAATTAACTCTACCTTACTAGGTTTGCACCTGATCTATAACAAGCACTTTTCTATTTATTCAAGCAAGAGTGACTATTTTATCAATAGCCTTTCAGATTCCATACCATAACCATATTTAGTTCCATAAGTTTTACGGGTGATGATCTACAATCAATTGCTCACTGTCTAGGAGCGATGGTGATTATAATCGATTCCTACCAGCTGGGGATAAAATGTCTCACACTCGCCCGATCACACCTTGTCAGGTAGCCGTCGGCTGCCGCTTAGGAGATCCGAGAACACAAACACGCGGGACGGCCATGGGCCCTTCTACACCGGGGGTTATCTCAGTGCCAGGTCGCTCAAGCTATAGCTGCCCATGGTCATGCCAGGTCGATCAGGCCCTGCCTGCCCTCGGACCATGCCAGGTTGTTCAGAATAGTTGCCCACGGTACAACTGAGGCCCTGGGTGTTAGGCGTCAACATCTCCACCGGCTCGAACCTTACTCGCTTACTAACCTTACTCGGCTTCATGGGAGTACCCACACCTGCTCCGTTAAGTGATTGACGCGTTCAATTTGCCTGAAGGGACATTCCCGAAACAAGTCCTATGCGACACAGACGGGAGACTACTAGCACACATAACCCATGTCCTGCTGCCCTTACATCCCGCCCGGTCTCAGATTAATTATCACATGGTTATCTCGATGATAGCACCAGGCTAGTCATGATCAGTATCCACCTATATACGGGAGATAGGAAATCACCCGACTTCTACCTACCGGTCTAAGCAGGGCTAAGCATATAATTCAAGCCTAGACCTAACAGGGATATCAAGATAATAATTGCGGTGGACAAGGTATAGTAATAATGCATCAAGGGTAGCAATAAATTCCTATAACCTAATGCACAATCATTCACAATCATTAACAGGTTAATTATAAATCATTTGCAAACCATAGGAGTTAAATGCTCTGGGGCTTGTCTTTCTCAAAGTCAGACGGACAGTGGTCACGACACTCGGGCAGTTCCTCGGCGTCGGCTCCTCCAGTCTCTTCGGGCAGAATCTCCTCCTGGCTTGGCTCTTCCTGCTACGGTGGGTTCTGGGTCTCTTCTGCCAATCCTGTATGATGTATAATACATATGAATAGGATGAATGCACATAGAATGCATACGGGATGCAACAGAGTTAACAATCATTCAGGAGATAAGCACATATCATCTACTTCATTTTCTTCAACAAGGTAGTCAACATCATCCAAAGATTTTAAAAGATTTTAACATCAACAACCATTTAGCCTTCCTAATTAATTAGTTAAGATATATAATTATCACAGCATTCCCTACTTATTTATTTTATTTTCACCTACTTACTTGCTTAAATAATCCTAGTTAATCATGCTTATAACAGCAACCTACCTTAAACAGTTTCAGAAAAATCTGCAAAAATTACCCTAGATTAACAACATGTAAAACAACTCACTGTTAAATTTTTAAGCTAATTGGATTTAAATACTGTCCTCCATGAAAAAGACAAATATCATGATGAAAGGTGCTTTGAACTACACATCCTAACAGAAAGTGTCAAACAATAAATTTCATATTTTTCTTCTGAACTTCTTATTGTAAGAACAATCTACAAAAATTATCAGGTTCATATTCCTCATATTTTAATTACTAGAATTTATACAAGAAAACAACATTTATCCATTTTAATTGTTACTATCAATAAATTCCACAAAGCATCTCCATATTACATTTTTTCCAGAAACTACTATCTATACAAACCTAACAAAATTAGAATCACATTTTTCTGAACTACATAGAATTACTTATGCATTTTCTAAGTTAACAACAATTTCCTAAATTAATTTAAACTGTATATAAAAGTACCACAAATATGCATTTAACATTTTTCATAGGTATCTCTATTTATTCTTAACACAACGAAATTTGTTTCATATAGTATTTGGACTTAAAATGAGCCTTGTATGAATTTTTGAAGCCATTAATTCATTTCTGCCTAACTGATTTAAAAGAAAACCCGGCCTAAACGGCTACGGCTACCCCACTCCACACAGCAGCAGACACAGGGCAAAACGCTAAATGCACCCAGCTAACCCGAGCGCCAGCGTACATGGACTTTTCTCCTTCTCTCTTCCAATCACTGCCAGCGAGGTCCACTGGTCAGGTGGCCCACAGTTGTGGTCAATTGGACCCACGCGACAGAGGCACAGTGCATCCGCCAACGTTGACCGACCCTCGGCTTGCCGGCGGCGAGGGTTTCCGGCGTAACCATCTACACACACCACTAGACTTACCTTCGCGAGGCAGACACGGTCGACTAGGTTTCCCGGCCAAGAGCTCACCGGAGCAAGCTCGACAGCGGCAATGGCAGAACGGCGGCACGACAACTCGACGGCGAGACCTTGCCTGGCTATCCCGAGGCTTAGCGACGCGAGCACAAGCTCAAGCAAACCCTAAGCAACCTACCAGGGCAACTACCGAGCTCTGTCGACCTCAGCATTGCCCAGCGCCACGCACGGCGGCGGTCCACGGCTTACATGGCCGTGGCACTGCTCGGTTCTGGTCGAAACACAGCGAGAGAAGGGTCTCCATCTAACCCTAAGCTACTACGAAGGTCGAGGAGGTGAGAACGAGGCTTGGTTAGAGGTGGTTTGGTCGGAGATGGCCGGACCACGCTTTGGTCATGGCGGCGGCCATGGCGAGAGCCCGAGACTGCACTCGGCGTTCTGCCGGCTAGAGAGGAGAAGACGGGGAACCAACCCGTGCTGGTGAGAGAGAAGGTTAGGGCAGAGAGGTTGGCGAGAGGAATCGGGCGGCGGTGCATAGAACTAGGTGCTGGTCAAACCATAGAACTCCATTCTCATCAACTCAAAAATGCTTAACTAGCTCAGTTGCAACTCTTAGTCTCTCTTTGATATGATGAATCCCTTTATCGGTTTTCTGCTTTTCTAGGATTTGATTGACCAATGCATTACGTAACTCAAGGTCATGAAGTATAGTAGGATGCATTAAACTGAATTCATCCTCCGGCAGTAACTTCACAGCATTACAGTGCGACTTCCTACTCAAAGTGTCTGCTACTACGTTAGCCTTTCCTGGGTGATAATGGTTTTGCAAATTGTAGTCCTTGATCAATTCCAACCATCTTCTCTGCCTCTCATGTTCAAGTCTGACTGAGTGAAGATATACTTGAGACTTTTGTGATCCGTGTACATATTATAGACATTACCAGCAAATAATGCCTCCAGATCTTCAGAGCATGTACAACGGCAGCTAGTTCCAAATCATGTGTAGGATAGTTTACTTCATGCTTTCTTAATTGTCGAGATGCATAAGCAATTACTTTGGCTTCCTGCATAAGGACACAGCCTAAGCCCACTTTTGATGCATCACAAAAGACATCAAAGGGCTTCTCGATATCAGGTTGAGCTAAAATAGGAGCAGTGGTCAACAGCTTCCGCAAGGTACGGAAAGCGGTTTCACACTCCTCTGTCCACTCAAACTTCTAGTTCTTCTGCAGCAAGCTGTCATGGGTTTTGGGCAGAAGCCGAAAATCGACGGTAGATCCCATCCGCTAAGCCTAAACTGCAAGCCTAAGAACTCCAAATCTCACCAACTGATGTAGGAGCCTTCCAATCCATTACTTCCTGTACTTTACTGGGTCGACAGAGATTCCCTCTTCTGACAAAATATGACCAAGGAAATGTACTTTCTTCAGCCAAAACTCACACTTGCTAAACTTAGCATAGAGCTTGTGCTTCCTAAGTCTAGTCAAAACAATCCTCAGATGTTCTGCATGGTCTTCGGCATTTTCTGAATAGACCAAAATATCGTCAATGAACACTACCAAAACTTATCCAACTCTGGCATGAACACTGAGTTCATTAAACTCATGAAGTAAGCTGGGGCGTTTGTCAACCCAAAAGACATGTCAAGGTACTCATACAACCCATATCTGGTCGAGAAGGCGGTCTTCAGAATATCCCGTGGCCTAATTCTGATCTGATGGTAACCTGACCTCAAATCAATCTTAGAAAACACCTTGGCCTTGGACAACTGGTCAAATAGAATGTCTATCCGTGGCAACGGATACTTGTTCTTAACGGTTACAACATTGAGCGGACGATAATCCACACACATGCGCAACATTTTGTCCTTCTTCTTGACAAACAAGGCTGGGCATCCCCATTCTGACACACTAGGTTGAATGGACCCTTTTCAAAGAGTTCCTTGATCTGATTTTTAAGTTCAGCTAACTCATTAGGCGGCATACGATATGGTCTTCTAGAAATTGGTGCAGTTCCTGGTACCAACTCAATTGCAAACTCGACTGCTCTCTTGGGCGGCAGCCCTGGTAATTCATCCGAGAAGACATCCAGAAACTCTCGAACAACTGGAACTTGGATAGATCTTCTATAGCAAGAGTGCAAGATAGGTCAACAAAATCGGCACCCCTAGGAAGAGACACGCGAAGTTTGTTACCTGTCCGACCATCGGATAAGGTAAGAGTCCTATTCGTGGTCTAACACCGCGTTCCACATTGTCATCCAACTCATACCTAAGACTATATCCATACTTAGTCCAGGTAAAACTATCAAATTAGCTCCAAATTTATTCCCTCCAATTTTGATGGTTGCATTACAAACCATCTGCCTAGATAACACACTACTTCCCACAGAGCTTACACGAAATTCATAATCCATTTCAGAGATTTCTTGGTTATGTCTTTGTGCAAATGCTTTGCTCATGAAGGAATGCGATGATCTGGTATCAGACAAAACAACTGCAGGATGATGGTTAACGAGGCACATACCGGCAGTCAAAGGTTCTCCAGTGCGAGCTTCCTCAGCGGTCATGTTATGCAAACGTGTAGGATAATTGGTTTGCTGCTTCTTCGGCTTCTTCGGATGAGGGAAATATTTTGCAAAATGCCCCTCTTGATTACAATTGAAGCACGGCCCACGAACTAGAGGCTTGTTCCCAGTTGAGCTGCTCTGACCTGCTCGAGCCTGATTTGCTGCTATCTTGAATGGCTTTGATTACACTGCGATTGTTGTTGACCCTTCTTCTGGGGTGGCCTGAAATGAGCTCCCGGTGCTGGGGGTCGATACTGAGATCACTGAGTTGGTGGCCCCCGAGGTTGAGACGATCCTGACTCCAAGGTTCTCTTACGGGCCTTGCCCACTGCATGCTTACTATTATGGTTTTCCTGGATCAGGCAATCACTGATAAAGTCATTGAAGACTGCACGTGCTGATGTTCCCATTGATTTTCCCATTTTGGTATTCAGCCCTCTCTTGAAACTAGCAATCTTCTTTCCGTCGGTGTCAACAAACTCCGGTGCGTATCATGCGAGAGAGTTGAACATCCGATGATACTCAGTGACTGAATGATTTCCCTGCGTCAGATTCATAAACTCAACAACCTTCATCTGAATGAGTCCGGGCGGAATATAATGCCCTCGAACAGCTTGCGTGAATACTCTCCAAGTGATTGGCACATGGGCAGGAGGTGGTGCGGTGATGACCCCACCAAATTCCCGCTGGCCCTTGTAGTTGATGCGCGACATATTCGGCCTTGAGTTCTTCCGAAAGCCTGAGCAAACGAAACTTCTGCTCCATAGTATGCAGCCACTCTTCTGCCTCCAAAGGCTCGACAGCTTCCTTGAAGATTGGCGGTTTTGTGTCCAGAAAATCCTTGAATGAGCTATATTGATTCGGCTCAGGGCGTTGATTGCTGTGCGCCAAATTCTCCCACAACAAAGCTTCAATATTGCGTTGACTTCCCAAGAATTGAGCAAAAAGTTGCTCAGGAGTGGCAGGTGGTGGAGGCGGTAAATCACGATTATCCCTGTTGCCTTCATTGCTCCCACTACCACCAGCTCCACTACGGGTGATCGTCATCTGCATATGTCGATAGCAATTGAACATTAGGTGATGTCGCAATTTGTAGAGAACAATAAATCATGCCAAACTGGAATCATTTGGAAAACAAGTTCACCAAACAAGTACAGAGGCACAATAGATTTCAATCCACAATGCAGCATCACATAATAATTGTCTCAATGCATGACATATAAAAACGATCATAAACATCCATACATGCCCATACATATGGGACTTTCTAGAGTTTTACCCAAAACATACATGGGTTCCCAGCAGGTCTTACATTCTTCCATACTACAACCAGAGATTGAGCACAACATCTGACAACAAAGATCACGAGGGCTAACTTAACAGTCTATCCTAGACTCGATCAACCCTATCGTTGTCATTAACCTCGAAACGTCCGACGGATCGCTAGACGAGGTGTAGGAATCTGGGTCCTCCTGAGGAAAGATGGGGTTCCTCTCATTCTCCCTGACGATGTATCTCTTCATGCAGGCGATCATTGTAATCCTGGAGATGTTGAAGTTGCAGCTCTAGGTCTCCCACCTGAAGTCTCAGGAACCTGTTCTGCTCAGAGGTTCGTATGCCCTCAAGACATACACCTCGCAGAGACTCCTCAGTCTCGGCCATAATGGTGGACAAGAAAGTATTCATCCCCTGCTGATCACTCAGCTGCTGTGCAGTGTCTTGTTCTCTCTGAAGCGCTTGATCTCTCTCAACTGTCATCTGTGCTAACTCAGAAGTGAGATGGTCTATCTCAGTGGTATGCTCCTGCTGCCTCCTATGATGTGCTGCAATCTGCGCACTGAGAGCATGGTCTATCTGCTCATAGCTGTGCGACAGACATCCGTAAGTAGCTATCAAAGTAGCCATAGCACTTCCGGCAGGTCCGGCATGGTGCTCCCTCTCGGATGAGCTAGCTCCAAGAACCATAGCTCCTGGCTAGCGCCAAACTGACTGATAAGGGTCCGTCATTGGAAAAACACCAGCAGTAGCCTAGGCAACCACTTCAGGATGATCCTCCATTATGTCCCGAAGCACGGTATAGGCAACCCGGTTCGCACCATCCCATGGAGTCCTACCTTGTAGTGCAAACATGCGGCGACACCAGACGTGATCCTGCTCATCGCGGCTAGGCACATCTATCTCCATAGTGTACATGTGTCGATCCTCAGAAATCTGCACACAATGCCAATCATACTGCGGTTCTTGGCCTTCCTGATATCCCACAAAGTGCAGTACTCTCCAGAGCAAGGTTGGCATGCCAAATTCCTCCAAGAATTCCTCTGACCGGTCCATGGTCCCAGCATGTAATTGGGCCTCCTGCCTCCTGTCGACTTGCGAGCAGTTCGCTTGGTACGGGCCATCTGAAAGAAGTGTATCCACATAAGGTTTCTAATTAGTTGAGGATAATTTTTAATTTTAAAGGGGACGGATATCATAACGAAGGAAGTAAGATTAGATGCAAGTGTATAATCATGGTGCATGCGCGTACATATGTCCTCACTTGCTTATCAATCTATTGACTAGACGGTGGCATACAGCGTTCACTCATAGCGTTAACTAATCGCACTAAACGTTCGCAAGTTAGCGTACCTGCAGAAAATTCATTTCAGCCCTGCCCACAATATGAATATCATGCATTGCTGAAATTTAAATCTAGATACTATCTTAGGTGCACACCCGGTATACATGTAAGTAGTATATGCACCCATCCACAGTAATACTCCCACAATTAAATACCTTCACATATACCTATGTGTAACATGTATACATTCCAGTACCAATCTAGCACACCCCTAGACCGCGGTTGTCCGATCATGCTCTCACTCATCATTTACACTACTGAAAGGTCCTAGTTTGGTTTTGGTAATTGAGTGACAACTTTAGGTGGACTAATTATGTTTATGTAAGATACATAGGTGATTAGTCCACAGGTGATCATGTGTGAGCAACATATGCCATAGAGGTGAAATGGCTTGGAAGATGTTGCAAGGCTCACACATGTGATGAAGGAGCTTAATGCACATGAAACATGACATGGAGTCATGTGGCTAAGATGGTGAAGATCAAGGCAAGACTTGGCTTGACGGACCGGTTTGCGAAGGTGAAGGGCAAGTTGGAGGCTTTGAACCCATTGGTACCGAGTGTCGGGAGGCTTAAGCAAGACTTGGCGCCGAAGGACCGAAGCAATGGTGAAGAGCAAGTGAGGTCAAGATAGATGGACCATGGAGGCCATGTGATGATATGAAGTGGATCATATCATTTGATGAAGAGGTTGGTGCATGTGTTGCATCAACATCGAAGGAGATGGAATGGAATGCGCAAGGCAAAGGTATATGTGTAGGGCATTTCATTTCACCCGTCATAGGTGTGTAGAGAAGTTAATGACCGGGTTAAGGATAGATGGTCGTACTATCAAGAGGAGCAAACTTGTTTGCATATCGGTCATCTAGTGCCACTTGAGCGATCTAACTTTGCGATGTTACTAGAATCAAGTGGCACGGTAAGAGCAAGTGAAAATCCTTGAAAAATGATTGTGAAAATGCTAACACACATGCACATGATGGTGTACACTTGGTGGTGTTGGCACATTTGCAAAGGAGAAGTTGTTGGAGTTGATTTGGATCAACACAGAGTAGAAAAGGAAGCTTTCTGGGTGTGGTCGCTAGTACCGACCAAGGGGGGTCGGTACTACCGCCCAAGGTGCTGCGTGCAACCCTCTCTGTGTTGAATCTGAAATGGCCTGGCGGTTGTACCGCCATAGGGCCAGTAGTACCGGGCTCGGTAGTACCGACCAGGGGTCGGTGGTACCGAGGTTTGGGGCAGTTTTGGAGGCGTTCTGTGTAGATCCGAACTTGGCCTATCGTGGTACCGCCATAGGGGCGGTACTACCGACCATTGGTGAGACCGAGGTCTGGAGTTCTGGGAGCTCTCTGTGTAGTCCCAGATTGGCCTGTCGGTAGTACCCGCCATAGGCCGGTACTACCGACTGTCGGTGGTACCGAGGTCAGGAGGGAGTTTGGATGCTCTCTGTGTAGATCCAATCTTGGCCTGTCGGTAGTACCGCCATAGGGCCGGTACCACCGACCGTTGGAAGTTCCGAAGGCGAAGGAGTTCGGGGCTCTCTGTGTAGTCCCCAGTTTGGCCTATCGGTAGTACCGCCATAGGGCCGGTACTACCGACCGTCGGAGGTACCAACCAGGGGGTCGGTAGTTTCTCAGGTCAATGCCGTGTTCACGGCTAGGTCTGACATAGTCGTTACTGTCGTACCGCCCCGGGGGTCGTGAGACGGTAGTATGCCCTAGAGGTAATCATAGAGATGATGATGCTACGATTGTATCCATGATATACTTATATGTTATTGAATATCATTAAAGACAACTTGTATTGATCAGCAGTTATGTGAATTGTTTGTGAAACTCATTTACTGTATGGCTATTCTATACTTGTCCCTGATCGGAGTATGTGTAGTAATGCACATGAATACTAGATCAGCACATTATTAGTTGATGGCTACGTTTCACAAGTCATAGACATAGAGATGTCAAACTAATAATGTGGGCACATGTATGACATGTTAGCTGGACTGACCCGACGTGAGAATTGTCTCTTTTCACAACATGTACGTTATGTCCTTAGACCTGAGATTGTTGTATGTGCTCAAGATGTGAAATGACTTACTTAGGGATTATCAAACGCTACTCCGTAACTGGGTAGTTATAAAGGTAGTCTTCGGGTTTGTCATGAAACATGCTGTGAGATATAAACAATCAAGATGGGAATTGTCCCTCTCGATGTGAGAGAGATATCACTGGATCACTCTGATGATTGGATCAACAAATGCATGGCCGTGCTTAGGTTAAGTGTTAACCTATGAGTGACTATATATCGAGAGACAAGGGAATAACATGTATATGCTATTGTGGTGGTTCGTCTGATTTGATCTTTTCGCACACATAGGAGTTGACACGTCTTGCTAGAGGCCGCTATCAACTATTGGTCGAGTAGGAGTACTCGGGCCATGTCTATGTGTACGTGAACCCATAGGGTCGCACGCTTAAGGGCCAGGAAGCCTAATTCGAGTTGGACCCGAATTAGACAAGGCTTAGGTTTTCTAATTGGGCCTCCATCTCGGGGCTAATTAGGAGACGCCTATAAAAAAGGGGAGGGGCGTGGCCAGATGTAACCCAGTTGTTGGCAATCGTCGTCGCCCCTCACGCCCACGCCCACTCCTTCTGCATCGCGCGGATCTAGCAGTCCGGCGGCGCAACGCTTCTACCCGTACGTGTGGGATTCCTCGGAGGTGCTGCATCTTGGAGACAAGGACGAACCACGGGAGAGGGATTGGTGGACGGACGACCACGCAACTGCACTGCCTGCTGCGACGCGCACAACTACATCGAGTCGCCTCCGCTGCATCTACGCGTCCAGTGGTAATCCCGTAACCTATAACTAGCAGTAGATCCTGGTTTATGAGGTCGAAATTTTGATTTGTCATCTAGCGTAGCAACCTCGTAACCCATTGTGGTGGTATCAGATCGTCGTACTCCTCGTACTGGTTCGGATGTTCGCATATAGAGATATGCACGGTTATAGATGAGTTTTGGATCTTGGTTCATGGTCTTGCTGTGATGGTATTCTGTCGATCTACTCGTATCGGTCGGAATTCCGCCATCCGAGTTTTGAGATACATCTAAATCCAGTCATGGCGAGTTGGAGATCAATTAGATTGATCGAATGACCTTGGTTCATGATCTTGCTACGATGGTATTGCGTCGATCTACTCGTACCGGTCGGAATTCCGCCATCCAAGTTTTGAGATACATGTAAATCCAGTCATGGCGAGTTAGAGATCAATCAGATTGATCGAATTGAACCCTAGGTCAGGCGCCGGACGTATGTGATGCGTGAAGTAGTAGATCGGATCTACTGCCGAACCTCGGATTGCCTGAAAAAGTTGTGTTCGGTAAAACAACCATAACTTTTGATCCGTAACTCGGATTGAGACGTTCCTTAAACGAAAATTGTAGAGAAAAAATTTTACACCCATCCAACACTGCTATGCTGTGTTGCCGCACTCAAAAATGCGAAAAAACGCTTGGAAACAGCAGTAATCCGCGTTTTAAGATTGGACGTTGGAATCGTCTAACTCTGTTTTGCAGGATTATATGACTGGTATAGCCCGTATGTGTATGTGATGCATGTATGTAACTTATTCATGGCTTGCATGTCATGAGGAAATATGGGCAGGAGCCATATTCATATTGTCAACCTTATTTTTGTAAGGGCCTGCGCCGTGCCAATCTGTGATGACTATCCGCGACTGTGTAATTTTAATTGTTAATTCACTGCCTTGCGTTAGTGATAGCTAGTCTTGGCGGAGTCATCGCTGATGGACGGCATTCATGTACCATGGAGATGGCAATCACCATGATGAACAGATTAATGGAGATGGAGATCCCTAGTTTGACAAAGGGCTATACCAAGTCATAAATCTGTGATGATGACGTTATTACTATTATGTTTTACTTTCACGTGATTATGTTCTTGTCTACATATGCGGTAGTGAAAGTAAAACAATCCCTCGGCAATGTTTAAGTGTTATGCCCCCCAAACCTTGCGTTGTCATAAGTCTTGTACATTTAGTGGTGGGTCTATGAAATTAGGGTGCCACTGATTTTCCTCGACTAGACAAGTTCGTATTGGATACTTACTGCAAGAAGGTTTGTTACTTAGACAAGGTCATCCTAATGGTTAGGGACCTTGGAGCATGAGTTGTTGGGTAACACAAGCATAGAGATGCTATCCAACAACAAGAGTCATATGTGATATGATTAGCAAGGAGTTGCTTACCGATCTACCATGTCTTCTAGCGGTGATGCTAAAGCTCACTAGATGACTTGTTAGTTGTGGTCTTGAATCACTAAATTTCAATTGAGGGATATTGATTTTAGTGGGAGAAGATTTTATTTAGAATATGATTTACTCAATCATGGATATTTTGTCTTAGTATTTTGCATTACTTTTGTTGTAGATCAATGTCGACCTCTAAGCAACCATTTACTTTGCGCTCAATACTTGAAAAAGATAAGCTGAATGGAACAAACTATGCGGATTGGATTCGCAATCTGAGAATTGTTCTCAGGGCTGAGAAAAAGGAGAATGTGCTAGACACCCCACTACCTGAAGAGCCTGATGAGAATGCCCCTGCTGCTGAAAGAACCGCTTACAGGAAAGCATTAGATGCTGATCTTGAAGTAAGTTGCTTGATGCTTGCTTGTATGGAACCTGAACTGCAGATGCAGTTTGACAACAACCATGCAGTGCATGATATGATCGTGTCGCTGAATGAGATGTTTGAAACTCAAACTAGGACTGAAAGGTTCAGAGTTGCCAAACCTTTTGTTGAATCCAAACTAGCAGAGGGTGCACCTATTGGACCACACGTGATCAAGATGGTTGGTCACACTCAGAGGTTGGAGAAGCTTGGCTTCCCACTTGACCAAGCGTTGGCAACTGATTTCATCCTTGCATCGCTTCCACCCAGCTATGGAAACTTCATCTCGAACTACCATATGCATGGGGCAGAAAGGGGCTTGAATGAATTGTGTGGTATGCTGAAAACAGCAGAGGCTAACATCAAGAAAGGCGCAGGTGATAGCCATGTGATGGCGGTACAAAATAAGGCTAAGTTCAAACGAAAGGGAAATACTTTCAAGAAGAACAAGGGCAAGGCTAAAGATGAGATCCCTAAGCCAAACCCACCAGCGCCTAAGACCCGTGTACCTCCTGACACATTGTGCTTCCATTGTGGTGGGAAAGGTCACTATAAAAGGAGCTGCAAGCTGTATCTGGAATCCTTGAAGAAGGATGGCGGTGGTAAAGGTACTTCTGCTTATACACTTGTTGTTCATGTTACAGACATTTTCCTCGCTAACTCTTATATCAATTCTTGGGTATTTGATACCGGATCGGTTGCTCATATTTGCAATACGATGCAGGGAATGATAAGAAGTAGAAGCGTGGGAAAAGGTGAAGTTGACTTCCGCGTGGGCAATAATGCAAGAGTTGCTGCGTTGAGCGTCGGGACGATGCAACTTCACCTGCCGTCAGGATTTATTTTAGAATTGAATAATTGTTATTTTGTTCCTAGTTTAATTCGAAACATTGTGTCACCTTCATGTTTGATGAAGGATGGTTATTCATTCGCGAGTAAAGACAATGGTTGTGTGATCTCTTAGAATGATATGTTGTGGATTTTGCATCTATTGAGAATGGATTGTTTATTTTAAATCTTGATGTTGCGCCTGTCTGTAATGTAAGTGCTAAACGGCCTCGGCTTAATAAGTTAAGTCCTACATATATGTGGCACTGTCGTTTGGGTCATATAAGTGAGAATCGCATGAAGAGGCTTCATTCTGATGGGCTTCTAACTTCGTTTGATTTTGAATCATACGAGACATGTGAGGCATGCTTTTTAGGCAAAATGACCAAGACGCCTTTCACAGGTTTTCCTAAGAGGGCGGCTGACTTGTTGGAACTTGTACATACGGATGTATGTGGACCAATGAGCACGACAGCTAGAGGTGGATTTCAATACTTCATAACCTTCACTGATGATTTTAGTAGATACGGGTATGTCTACTTAATGAAACAAAAGTCTGAAACATTTGAAAAGTTCAAAGAATTTCAGAATGAAGTAGAGAACCAACGTGGCAAGAAAATTAAGGCCTTGCGATCTGATCGTGGAGGCGAATATTTGAGTCACGAGTTTAGCAATCATCTAAAGAGTTGCGGAATAGTTCCACAGCTTACACCGCCAGGAATGCCTCAAAGAAATGGCGTGTCCGAGCGACGTAATCAGACTTTGTTGGACATGGTTCGGTCTATGATGAGCCAATGTGACCTACCTTTATCATTTTGGGGATACGCTCTAGAAACAGCCGCTTTCACTTTAAATAGGGTTCCGTCTAAGTCCGTAGTTAAGACACCATATGAGATGTGGATTGGGAAGAGTCCTAGTTTGTCTTTTCTAAAGATTTGGGGTTGTGAAGTTTATGTCAAACAACTTATGTCAGATAAGCTAACACCCAAATCAGACAAGTGCTTCTTCGTGGGATATCCGAAGGAAACTTTGGGTTACTATTTCTACAACCGCTCAGAGGGCAAAGTGTTTGTTGCTTGAAACGTGTTTTCTTAGAGAAAGAGTTTCTCAAAAGAGAGAAGAGTGGACAAGAGGTGTATCTTGAAGAAGTTCAGGATGTGCCAATGGGGAGTGACTCTACGAGTGATGCTAATGTAGCAGAACAGGTTGGGGCACCCATGGTGGTTGAAACACCACCACTACCACGAAGATCAGCTAGACTCCGTGAATTGCGTGGGGATTTGTTATTGTTAGACAATGACAAACCCGCAACATATGCGGAAGCTATGATGGACCCAGATTCCGATAAATGGCAAAGTGCCATGTGATCCGAGATAGATTCCATGAGTGACAATCAAGTTTGGAACTTGGTTGATCCGCCTGTAGGGGTTAGACCCATAGAGTGCAAATGGATCTTTAAAAAGAAAAGGGATATGGACGGAAATGTTCACGTTTATAAAGCTCGACTTGTCGCAAAAGGTTTTCGGCAATTCAAGGAATTGACTACGACGAGACCTTCTCGCTAGTAGCGATGCTTAAATCTATCCAGATCATTCTAGCAATAGCTGCTTATTTCGACTATGAGATATGGCAGATGGATGTTAAAACAGCCTTTCTAAATGGGAATTTAGAAGAGGACGTGTATATGATACAACCCGAAGGTTTTGTAGATCCAAATAATGCTAGAAAAATATGCAAGCTTAATAAATCTATTTATGGATTAAAGCAAGCATCTCGGAGTTGGAACATTCATTTTGACGAAGTAGTCAAAGGGTTTGGTTTTCGTCCAAATGAAGAAGAACCTTGTGTCTACAAGAAGGAAAGTGGGAGCGCTGTGATATTTCTAATCTTGTATGTGGATGACATATTATTGATTGGAAATGACATTCCAATGTTGCAATCTGTAAAGACTTCATTGAATAATAGTTTTTCTATGAAGGATTTAGGAGAAGCAACATATATTCTGGGTATAAAGATCTATAGAGATAGATCAAAGAGGCTAATTGGATTAAGCCAAGAAAGGTACATTGACAAGGTGTTGAAACGGTTCAACATGGAGCAATCCAAGAAAGGATTCTTACCTATGTCACATGGGGTGCGCTTTAGTGATAAACAGTGTCCTCAAAATGATGAGGAGCGAGAGCGCATGAGTAAGGTTCCATATGCTTCGGCCGTTGGTTCCATAATGTACTCCATGATATGTACACGCCCAGATGTCTCATATGCTCTAAGTGTTGCGAGTAGATATCAAGCTAATCCAGGTGAGAGTCATTGGACGCTTGTTAAAACATCCTTTAGTACCTGAGAAGGACTAAAGATGTGTTCCTAATCTATGGAGGTGAGGAGGAGCTTGTTGTAAATGGTTACACTGATGCTGGCTTCCAAACCGACATGGATGATTCACAATCTCAATCAGGTTTTGTGTTCACAATAAATGGTGGTGCTGTCAGTTGGAAAAGTTCCAAGCAGGAGACCGTGACTGATTCTACAGCGGAACGGAGCCGTATATTGCAGCTTCAGAAGCTGCAAAGGAAGGTGTTTGGATGAGGAGGTTCCTCATTGATCTTGGTGTGTTTCCTAATGCGTCTAGCCCATTGAATATGCACTGTGATAACAATGGGGCGATAACGCAGGCTAAGGAGCCAATGAATCACCAGAAAAACAAACATGTACTGCGGAAGTTTCACCTCATTCAAGAGTTCATTGGAAGAGATGAAATAAAGATGTGCAAAATACATACGGATTTGAATGTTGCAGATCCTTTGACAAAGGCTCTTCCACGACCTAAGCATGAGGCGCACATGAGAGCTATAGGTATTAGATATCTTTGAGATTAACTCTAGTGCAAGTGGGAGACTGTTGGTAGTATGCCCTAGAGGTAATCATAGAGATGATGATGCTACGATTGTATCCATGATATACTTATATGTTTATTGAATATCCATTAAAGACAACTTGTATTGATCAGCAGTTATGTGAATTGTTTGTGAAACTCATTTACTTGTATGGCTATCTATACTTATCCCTGATCGGAGTATGTGTAGTAATGCACATGAATACTAGATCAGCACATTATTAGTTGATGGCTACGTTTCACAAGTCATAGACATAGAGATGTCAAACTAATAATGTGGGCACATGTATGACATGTTAGCTGGACTGACCTGACGTGAGAATTTTCTCTTTTCACAACATGTACGTTATGTCCTTAGACCTGAGATTGTTGTATGTGCTCAAGATGTGAAATGACTTACTTAGGGATTATCAAACGCTACTACTCCGTAACTGGGTAGTTATAAAGGTAGTCTTCGGGTTTGTCATGAAACATGTTGTGAGATATAAACAATCAAGATGGGAATTGTCCCTCTCGATGTGAGAGAGATATCACTAGATCACTCTGATGATTGATCAACAAATGCATGGCCGTGCTTAGGTTAAGTGTTAACCTATGAGTGAAATATATATCGAGACAAGGGAATAACATGTATATGCTTTGTGGTGGTTCGTCTGATTTGATCTTTTCGCACACATAGGAGTTGACACGTCTTGCTAGAGGCCGCTACCAACTATTGGTCGAGTAGGAGTACTCGGGCCATGTCTATGTGTACGTGAACCCATAGGGTCGCACGCTTAAGGGCTAGGAAGCCTAATTCAGGTTGGACCCGAATTAGACAAGGCTTAGGGTTTCTAATTGGGCCTCAATCTCGAGGCTGATTAGGAGATGCCTATA
Source organism: Coix lacryma-jobi var. lacryma-jobi (assembly GCA_009763385.1). Classification (NCBI taxonomy): domain Eukaryota; kingdom Viridiplantae; phylum Streptophyta; class Magnoliopsida; order Poales; family Poaceae; genus Coix; species Coix lacryma-jobi. Next base: position 70,321 of record VDCT01000037.1, on the reverse strand, counting down.
AAAGCAAGGGGAGGGGCGCGGCCAGATGTAACCCAGTTGTTGGCAATCGTCGTCGCCCCTCACGCCCACGCCCACTTCTGCATCGCGTGGATCTAGCAGTCCGGCGGCGCAGCGCTTCTTCCCATACGTGTGGATTCCTCGGAGGTGCTGCATCTTGGAGCACAAGGACGAACCACGGGAGAGGGATTGGTGGACGGATGACCACGCAACTGCACTACCTGCTGTGACGCGCACAAGTACATCGAGTCACCTCCGCTGCATCTGCGCGTCCAGTGGTAATCCCATAACCTGTAACTAGCAGTAGATCCTGGTTTATGAGGTCGAAAATTTTGATTTGTCGGCTAGCGTAGCAACCTCTTAACCCATTAGGTCGGTACTACCGACCGAAGCGAAGAATGCCCAGTGAAGGGGCATAATGGCTAGTTGGCCCTTGGGGCTATATATAGTCGTTGAGGTTGGCTTTGGGCCGCCTGCCGGAGCACTCCAAAGCCTTGGTGGCTTGTGTGGATGTGCTTGTGAGCCCTCTAACACACATATGCTTTAGTTCTTATCCGATTGTGTGAGAGAGTGATCCTAGTGCATTGCTTTGAGAGATAGCATTGAGTGGCACTAGGTGTTCGAGTTGCAAGCCGATGGTGCTTATTACTCTTGGAGTTGCCACCTCCTAGACGGTTTGGTGCTCGTCTCCGTCGTGAAGCCCGCGTGAAGATTGTGCGTGGCTCCGGAGAAGCTTTGTGAGGGGCATTGTGCTCGCCCCGTGGGAGATCACGAAGAGCAACTCTAGTGGAAAGAGGCATGAAGAGCGCCAAGTGGTCCGGCCGGATCAAAAGCTAGAGCTCTTGGTGAGCACTCCTTCGTGGAGAGGTTTGGCTTAGTGTCACCACTAGCTAGAGGATCGGCGGCAACCTTGGGCTTGCTTCAACGGGGACTAGCTTGGTGGCAACCAAGTGAACCTCAGGATAAAATCGTTTGTCCCTCGTCTCTTGTTGCTCTTATTGTTCTTGTTTCCGTGTATATTACGCTTGTTTGTGTTCTTCGTGTTCTTCCCCCTTCCTTCACTCTATCTTAGGTTGGGAAGACTCGATCTACCTTTTGGCAAGGAATCAAGATGTGGGGAAGCTACATTCGTCATCTACATCATCTAGGGAAGTGGGGTAATTGCTAGATCTGAGTTTGCATCTCACCCGCTTCGATTTCGTAGCTTCCTGCAGGTGCTCGGTAGTACCGGCTTGAAGAACCGGTAGTACTGGCGTCGGTAGTACCGACCAGACAGGGCGGTAGTACCGACTGCACCGTGTTTGCACTAGCTTGTATGCAATTCTATATCTTGAGCTAGTGTTTAGTTACTTAGTTTGTGTAGCTAAGTTGAGCTCTCTAATTTGGCTTGCGTAGCCTTGTTATTGAGCATTGCTAGTGAGCTTAGGCTTTGTGCTTTGCTTACTAGATTGTGTAGGAGCTCCCCCGTGTTTGAAGTACTAGTTGCATAGGTTTGTGTGGCCTTGCTTCTAGAATTGATTAGGTGAGCTCTAGCGAGCCCGACACCTTATTTGCTTTGATTAGGATCTTTTGTAAGGTGTCTTAGAGTATAGGTAGAGGGGTGTAGTCTTGGCTAGACCGATAGTTTTTAATCCCGCATTTGTTTTGGTTAGCCGCTCTAATTAAGTTTAAGTTTTAAAAAGGACTATTCACCCCCCTCTAGTCCGCCATCTCGACCCTTCAACTACCCATTCCTTAAGGCTACCCGCAATTAAGTACCTTCACTTGTACCCGTGTGCTTACGTGTACAAGCTCCTGAAGGACCGAAAATGCTAAAGCAAGGCGACCAGAGGGGGTGAATGGGAGCCTAAATTTCTTCTCAGAAATTACGGCCTCTGTCCCAACAAAATCAACCCCAAGAGCAAAGCCAACACACGTGATGTCCTCGACCCAGAGTATGGTGTGATGTTCCCTAGGAACACAGTGGGACACCACAAACGATCCCTCTTCCAAATCCACGCAAGTCAACTAGTGACAGGATGGAGTTTGGGAAACCTCAACCTCCCCCGAGCAACGCGAGGGGGATTCAGGTAATCTCGCAAAGCGGGAAGCCGGTTTCTGTAGAGCACAGAGTCGGGAATCCAACGCAAAAAGCGGATCTCAAATCGTAGCTCGAACGCAAAAGATACGGACGAAAACGCGTTCTGTCAGCACTGACCGGACTCACTGGTGCGTCCGGTCGATAGGCACCGGACGCGTCCGGTCAGCTGAACTGCGTTCTGGGAGCTCTCTGTTCACGACCGGACTCACGGTGAACAAGCGTCCGGTCGTTACACTGAGCGTCCGGTCAAGCACCGAGGGGCAATGAACAGTGCCTTCAGCGCGTCCGGTCATGCGAAACCCTAGCGTCCAGTCACACAAAACGCTTTCTGACAGCACTGATCGCAGCACTGCCCGGACTCTAGGTGCGTCCGGTCAGGAACGATCGGACGCGTCCGGTCCACAGAAACTCATTTCGGGAGCTCTCTATGTTGGACCGGACTCTGCGTGGAGGTGCGTCCGGTCAATTCCCAGTCAGCGTCCGGTCACCACGCGCGAACTGGACAGCGCAGGTGTTCAACGACCGGACTCTGGCTCGGTGCGTCCGGTCGCTATGAGGCAGCGTTCGTCACCCCCGACCAGTCCCCTGTTCATCCACCGAAATCCGATCTCCTTCAAATCAAAAGCACTAGGGCTCTAACTTCGTGTGAGGGATCACAAGGATGTTATTGAGCTACTCCTAAGAGATCATGGCTCGAACCTAACTCCAAATCGGTGAATCGAAGAAAACGGTGAGGAACGGGCAAGAACTCGATCCCAAAACTAAATCCGCCCGATCTATGAGTTCATGAGGTATTAGAGAAATTCCTTCGGTAGAAAGAAGACTCTCACGAAGCTACACAAGATGGTTCAAACGGATTTGCGAATCTTCCCTCGAAACAAGAATTCTCGTGAAGAACGAAAGAGGGAAAACGTGGAAACGCGAAGAACAAAATCGCAAGACAAATCAAAGCACGAATTTGATCCTTGGATTCAGAGGAATGAATGATTTATTAAGCACTCGGTGTCGGGCTACAAGCCACTCCAGCAAATCAAAGCTTGGATGGCGAAAGCTCAAGAACAAGAGCCTGTCTCTCCCTAACCCTAGCCTCCTCTCACACAAACAGCAAAATGAGAGTGACACCGCTCCAAGGATGCGGCTGCCCTAGCAGCCCCCCTCATATATATAGGCGCACGTCCGAAGACCAAAACGCCCTTACATTAAGCACTCAACCCAAATACCCCCCAGGGTAAAACCGTCTAGTCCGGTCAATCTTCATCCGACGGCCACGCCCGCACATCCGGTAGCTTCGCCTCGACGCGACCTCCCTGATGCCGCCACGTGCCGTCACCATCGACCGCCACGCTTCTCACCGATAGCTTCGCCGCAACGCAAGTCTCTCGGTGCCGCCACGCGTCGACCGTCCTTTCGGACCAACCCCCGGTTTTGAGGCCCAAACCGGGAAACCGTCCACCCCGAGTTTTGAGGCCCAAACTCGGAAACCCGCATGCCCAGGTTTTGAGGCCCAAACCTGGAAACCGTCCTCCGAGTTCCGAGTTTTGAGGCCAAACTCGGAAACCGGCCACCCCAGGTTTTGAGGCCCAAACCTAGAAACCGTCGATGGTAGCTTTTTGAGGCTCAGCTACCGAACCCGCACCGTAGACGGGATGTGGTTCTCACACCCCGACCACCGGCACCGATGCCGATGCATGTCCAGCCTCCACGCCGGGAACACCTTCGCCTTCTTGAGACACGCTCGCGCCGCTTCTGCCACGCACAGCCCGCCGAGTGCACGCCTCCGGCCTGCCACCACTCGACCTGCCTCCTCCTGCCTCACTCGATGCCGACGCACCATGCACATCCCATCTCTCTCGCTGCCGATGCCAGCCAGCTACCACAGCTGTCCTCTGGCCCTCTGGTCCCTCAGTCCAAGCCTCACGTCCGCCCTTCACCGCTCTGGGTACATCGGCATGGCACGTCCGCCGCAAGGCACGCCCATCCTTCACCACTCCCGGTCCGTCGGCACGGCACGTCTCTACTTGACCTTCACCTCGCCATAGACCACTGTATCCGAGCTCCACACCTGCACATCAACACAGCCAAGAGACACATGTCGACATGCACACCAACAAGAAACACCACACAACCACTCACGCCACCGGTTAGTCATAAACATTAAGCGCATAGCAAGATAATGACTCAACCGGGTAAAAGCCTCAAACCTTCCTTATCAATGTCAATCATTCATCATATATGTTCTCAATCTCCCCCTTGATGAATGCATTGACTAAAAATAAACCACAAAGGAAGGGTTTGAAGGCAAGCCTCATTCAAGTGCCCAAAAGCCAAGCAAAGGCAAACACAAGGCTACTTGAGATGAGGAAGGATCATGAAAACTCCAAATAAAAGCTCTCGGTCCCGAAAGAAATAGGAAAAGCGGGCAAAGCCTCCACACAACCGAAGAGTCAAGATAAACAAGAGTTTCATGAAACCCAAAAGGCACTCGAAAACCAATCTCAAATAAATTGTCAAACAATCATCACAAAAGAGAGACCAAGGTACTTATCCACTTGGTTTTGGGTTTTGGGTCAATTTCTCCCCCTTTTTTTTCTCTCTTTCTCTTTCTCCCCCTTGATGATTGAATTTGACAAAAACTAGGCACAGGAGATGGTTTGAGATACCATAACCGAAAATCTCATTCAAGTGATCAAAAGCCATCGGAGGGCAAAGAACAAAATCACTTGTCATGAGACATAACTTGATCCCCAAAGACATGGGCAACGGCTCAACGCAACCAAGTAAGGGATCAGAGCATTAACTCAACCATGAGCAAAAACTCGATCACATAGAGCAAAAGACTTGGTCCCAAAGACATGGACAACGGCTCGACGCAACCAAGTCAAAATGAGCTAGCCCTCAAGAAGAGGCAGAAAATGGCTCAACAACCACTAGCTCAAGGCTCGATACCAATCGAGGCTGAAACAGTGCATCAGAATGCAACAAATCACAATCAGCCAAGAATTGGTGAAATCAGCTAGCTCCTCAAGACAGAGGCACATAGGCTCGACGCAACTAGCGGAAGGGTCCATACCAATCGAAAAATACCAAGCAAAAACTGCTAGTCCCTCTAGACAGAGGCAAAAACGGCTCAACACGACTAGCAGGCTCGATACCGACTGAGAAGAACCACAAGAGAAGCTCAACACTAAATGGAGCACAAACACTCGGAGCACGCAGAGAAGTAGCAAGACAAAAGCGACACCCCTGAAAGCAAGCCTATACACAAAAGCTATGCAACAAAGCTCATGACACCAATTGCATTCCATACCAAGAGATGGATACCAATTGAGACACATAAAAGAGCTATACCGAGTGAATAAGAACATAAAAGAGTTAAACTCTCCCTCGCCAAACTCAAAACTCTCCCAAAATGCATGACTCTCCCCTTTGTGCCAACACTCAAGCTCCCCCTTGAAAACAGCTTCTCCCCTTGACAAAAGGGAACATGCTGAGGGGTTTTGAGATTTTTCCACAAAAGTTGAAACATACACAAGACAAGTCATCAATCAAAAGCATATGGGGGCAAAGAAAAGCACTGAAAGTGACCACAAAGCGTATCGGAGCTGGGAGAATGTACACTAAGCTAAAAATGCATGAAATGCACAATGCAACAGCTTCAAGTGTATAGCAATCAGAATAAAAAGATGCTCAATAGGTGCTGCCCTGAAGGTGTAGCAACCAATACAAATGCTAGCAAAGGCTCAAACTGATCAAGTGAATACGAAATATGAACAATAAGCATATGAGCAGTTTTAAGCCATTCGAAAAGTTTTCACCACTAAAATAGCACTTAACATGAATAGACAGGAAATCGAGCAAGTGCTAACTCAAGTATAAAAGGTGAACTACCCCTAGCAAAGTTCAATCATCATGCACAAGAATGAAGCATAAACTTGTGTTATTTTAATTTTATCAGAATTGCAGCGGTATTAACACAAGTTCATATTAAAAGCATGTGATTGCGAGAGGTTAAAAGCATGTCATTGCCTAACTTTTCAACGGGCTAAGCCTATGCAACAAAAGCAATCGGACTTAAAGCACCGGTTTCGGTCTTACACTACACGACTCAAGTTTAACTCAAATGTGCAATGAGAAACAGTCTCGATACCAGGATGTGCTGACACATGCAATCCCATCTCGATCTTTTCATTTCACTAGACTTGGATCAAATTTTAAGCACAAGGTAAATATGAACAATCCAAGCAAGTGATGACTCAGTGCAAGAGACATAGCAACCTAGCATACAAAAGATAGCACAAGTGGTCTCAACACATCCTACCCATGCTAGTTGCCAATCTCAATGGTGAACAAATTAAAAGTTTCATAGTTGATTAGTCAAGTTCACCATTTGCAAAAATAGCTTAGCTCATAACATGTATCAAGTGATCAAAAAGCCCTAAGCTACAAGCACCATCATGATAAACAGGGCATACCAAAAAGAGCATAATCTCATTCTCATTGCTCTAAACATGAAGCTCTAAAATGCAAGATGTACATGATGAAATGTATGCAAAGCTAGCCTATTAGGAAAACCCAAACAAAAAGGGTATCAGAGAAGACCAACTAAGATACAACAAGCAAAATGCTTCCCCAACTAAAGGAAACACACACCAGACTCACAAGAGAAGAGCCAAGAAACGCTCAAGCGACAGCCAGCAAAATCCACATCGAAGACCACACAGCAGAAAGGGGTCGAAGACGGAGTGTACCAAAAACCGAACTCAGAAGTGTGTCAAGGTACCTCATGAAGCGCATGACCGCCTGATGGTGTAATGCCCGAGGGGACGCCTGAATCTGCTGAACTCCGGGGCGCCTGCCTCGCTGAAGTCGTCTCCCCCTCGCCTGATGCTGTCGCTCCCACAGGTGCCGCTAGTGCTCGCTGGAGAGCTGCTCGAACGGAACCCCAAGTCGTGGCAGAAGTGGGATCGGGTCCGTGAGCCGAAATGCTCTCTCCAGGCTCCTGTTCTCCTGCACACTCAAAGGCAGAAGAAAACACAAGGCATTGTCTCATCTAGTGTGACCTCAAGGTCTCCACGAAAACGGTTAGTCACATAAAAGCATAAGGTAAGCTCTCAACAAAAAGAGGTCTACCTATGAATGATACCGCAAGGGATCTGAACTCAATCTAGTCAAGACTACCATGCAACAGGATAAAGCACTGTATAGCAGAATGCAACCTAAAAACATGATCAACCCAAACACAGCCTAAACCTCAACACCATGCTACAATGCAAGATAATGATAGCAATAGATCCAAAGCATGTAACATGATAAAATTGTGGAAAGGCTAGTGCTCAAGCTAAACATATCAACAGGACACATATAGCTACACAAACTAGCACCTAAAAAGTGATTCCTAATGAACATCATACTCTACACATGTAAAGCTCATGGAGAAGTATGGTAAAACATGGCATAATGTTCATGGGAATCAAGACTAGCATGAAAAGTGGATAAACCACAAAAGCTGTACACAAAGCTAGCATGACATGATATACAAGATAGCACATGCTAGACCAAAGCAAAACATGATACAAAGAAAATATACATGCAAGAACTATACAAGTGAGCACATGAAGAACCATCTCATACCACAAGACATAAATCATGGATGTACAGGGTATGAGTGTATAGAAAGCTCACCATATAACAAAAGCCTCATTGGAGGCAAATCTAAGCGGGGTGTAGAGAACCATCAACTCTTGATCACATCTAAAAGATCAAGCTCCATCAGGCGCATGTTCTCCACCCCGTGTCCTCATATCTACACAGAAGAGGACAAGGTAACCCGAGTCTTGGATCCTGAAGGGTTAGCAAGCATGTACTTGGGAATCCAGGACTTGGTCACAAATCTCAACTTATCATGTGGGTTAGCAAGATTTAAGTGTTGGTTCAAATGCAACTGTGAACACCCTTGGAAGCATTCCTCAAAAGGACAACTCGAGGAGAAGAACGAGTTGTACCACGGGAAAGGAGGCAAACATCTTCCAAGGTTTTTGTAGAAGAACCAATAGAAGCACATGAAAAGCATGACGTGGACCAAGAGAAGAAGCACTAGAAGCATGTCCACGACCATGACCTATCCCACTAGAAAAGGAGTCATAAAACCCATCAACAAAATGGGCTTCTTACTAGGAGCACAAGTTCATGCCATGAGACGGGCTATGAATCACCACCTTCCTAGAAGAGCGAGCTTGGCGCAAGCGTTTGGCACGCCGATAACAGAAGCTTTCTTGATGCCCATCTTTCTCACAAAAAGAGCAATGGTACAAAGGCCTACTGGAAGGCACACCATTCTCCGACAAGTGAGAAGTCCCTTGGGACTTAGAGCAAGAAGCATCAACCACCAACTTGGTGCCAACGCTAGGAGCACACGTGCCATGGGAAAGGCTACGCAGCTTCCTAAAACCTTAGCTCGAATTCGCCGCTCGTGCTTGACACGGCGAAAACAAAAATCGAGCGAATGTCCCTCCTTCTTGCAAAAGGTGCAATGAAAAACCGTATTGGGAGGACGAGTCCCAAAAATATGAGAAGCACCCTTGTCAAGAGAAGTCCCTTGGACATCACTTGAAGAAACACAAGGTTAGGAGTAGCTATGGAAGAGCTATCCAAAACCTTGACACTAGTGCTATTGTCAAAAGACTCACGCGCAGCACAAGAACTCAACTCCGGTCACAAAGATGCAGACTGGAAAACATCGACATCGGAGTTGGAAGAAATGCGTGATTCAAAAGACTTAGCACAAAGGCTCTTGCACCTTTTGGCTAAAACCTCATTCTCAAACATGAGGCGATCACAAGTACCACAAGGAGTGTTTTTTCAAATTCTCCATCTCCTCTTTTATGCACTCCATATGTGGTACGCAAGAGCTCGACTTCCCTCTCAAGGTTGGCACTCATATTATTGTGCTCAACCAACTTAGCGCTCATATCATCGCGCATTTGCTTCAAACCAAAAACTTCTTTTTTCTAAATCCATGCATGATGTGCAAATGAGATTGGTGGAAGAAACATCACCATCCACATCAAGCAAAGAATCATGATTAGCACAAGAAGTATGGCAAGCATCTTTATTCAAAGAGCACAAGCTACATGGCCTAGCATTTATCTCAATAATTTCAGCCCTAGCATGCTCAAGTTCATCTACACATGTGGTGGAGTCAATTTTAAATTATTAATTTCAGCAAGCAAAGACTCACAAGAATCACATGGTAACAAAGCATTTGACTTAAGCAAGGCTATTTCAGTTTTAGCACAATCAAGGTCCTTACCCAAGTCAATGCAAACTAGACATGGTTTGGAAGCATTGGATGTCAACATGTCATTTTCAGATTTTAAGCTAGCAAGAGAAAAAACTAGCTCATCATTCTTCCTAACCATGTCATTACAAGAGGTGCAAGGCAAAGAGGCACTAGACTTTCAAACTAGCAATCGAGCATTTCAACTTTTCGACCTTCTATGCAAGGTACTACAAAGCGCAACATTCCTAGATCGAGCCTCATAAAGATTTTGCAAGGTCACAAGACTCGAAGCGAGAGTACCTTTCTTGGCCTTGCCAATTGACATAGAAGATCCTCCGGTGAAAGCTCGTCATCTCGTAGAAGGATCAACAGATCGTTCACCTCGCGATCCCTCTCATCAACTGCACTCCTCCTTCTTCCCAAGATGTCATCCTTGGAACATTCATGCTGAAAGACAAGACATACTTGAAGAAGAACTTGGTGCTACTTTGAAAAGCACCGTTAGTGTTAGCCAAAACACAAGCTCAACACCTCGACAAGCAAGTCAGAAACACAACCGCTCTCAAAAGGTCGCCTTCGCGGATCCGGAACCGGTTGAGCTAGAGAGATCCTAACTGGCTCCGATACCAATTGAAGGACCAAAAATGCTAAAGCAGGCGACCAGAGGGGGGGTGAATGGGAGCCTAAAATTTCTTCTTAAATTACGGCCTCTGTCCCAACAAAATCAACCCCAAGAGCAAAGCCGACACACGTGATGTCCTCGACCCAAGAGTATGGTGGATGTTCCCTAGAACACAGCGGGGACACCACAAACGATCCCTCTTCCAAATCCCGCAAGTCAACTAGTGACAGGATGGAGTTTGGGAAACCTCAACTCCCCCGAGCAACGCGAGGGGGATTCAGTAATCTCGCAAAGCGGGAAGCCCGGTTTCTGTAGAGCACAGAGTCGGGAATCCAATGCAAAAAGCGATCTCAAATCGTAGCTCGAACGCAAAAGATACGGACGAAACGCGTTCTGTCAGCACTGACCGGACTCACTGGTGCGTCCGGTCGATAGGCACCGGACGCGTCCGGTCAGCTGAACTGCGTTCTGGGAGCTCTCTGTTCACGACCGGACTCACGGTGAACAAGCGTCCGGTCGTTACAACTGAGCGTCCGGTCAAGCACCGAGGGGGCAATGAACAGTGCCTTCCGCGTCCGGTCATGCGAAACCCTAGCGTCCAGTCACACAAACGCTTTCTGACAGCACTGACCGGACTCTGAGGGTGCGTCCGGGTCAGGAAACGATCGGACGCGTCCGGTCCAAGAAAACTCATTTCGGGAGCTCTCTATGTTTGGACCGACTCTGCGTGGAGGTGCGTCCGGTCAATTCCCAGTCACGTCCGGTCACCGTCACACGCGCGAACTGGACAGCGCAGGTGTTCAACGACCGGACTCTGGCTCGGTGCGTCCGGTCGCTATGAGGCAGCGTTCGGTCACCCCCGACCAGTCCCCCTGTTCATCCACCGAATCGATCCATCTCCTTCAAATCAAAAGCACTAGGGCTCTAACTTCGTGTGAGGGATCACAAGGATGTTAGTGAGCTACTCCTAAGAGATCATGGCTCGAACCTAACTCCAAATCGTTGAATCGAAGAAACGGTGAGGAACGGGCAAGAACTCGATCCCAAAACTAAATCCAACCTCCACCCGATCTATGAGTTCGTGAGGTATTAGAGAAAATTCCTTCGGTAGAAAGAAGACTCTCATGAAGCTACACAAGATGGTTCAAACGGATTTGTGAATCTTCCCTCGAAACAAGAATTCTTGTGAAGAACGAAAAGAGGGGAAACGTGCAAACGGCGAAGAACAAAATCGCAAGACAAATCAAAGCACGAATTTGATCCTTGGATTCAGAGGAATGAATGATTCATTAAGCACTCGTGTCGGGCTACAAGCCACTCCAGCAAATCAAAGCTTGGATGGCGAAAAGCTCAAGAACAAGAGCCCTGTCTCTCCCTAACCCTAGCCTCCTCTCACAAAACAGCAAAATGAGAGTGACACCGCTCCAAGGATGCGGCTGCCCTAGCAGCCCCCCCTCATCTATATAGATGCACGTCCGAAGACCAAAATGCCCTTACATTAAGCACTCAACCCAAATACCCCTAGGGGTAAAACGTCCAGTCCGGTCAATCTTCATCCGACGGCCACGCCCGCACATCCGGTAGCTTCGCCTCGACGTGACCTCCCTGATGCCGCCACGTGCCATCACCATCGACCGCCGCGCCTTCTCACCGATAGCTTCGCCGCAACGCAAGCTCTCGGTGCCGCCACGCGTCGACCGTCCTTTCAGACCAAGCCCCGGTTTTGAGCCCAAACCGGGAAACCGTCCACCCCGAGTTTTTGAGGCCAAACTCAGAAACCCGCATGCCCAGGTTTGAGGCCCAAACCTGGAAACCGTCCTCGCCGAGTTTTGAGGCCCAAACTCAGAAACCGGCCACCCCAGGTTTTGAGGCCCAAACCTGGAAACCTTCGATGGTAGCGTTTTGGAGGCTAGCTACCGAACCCCACCGTAGACGGGATGTGGTTCTCAACGCCTCGACCACCGGCACCGATGCCGATGCATGTCCAGCCTCCATGCTGGGCACAACGCCTTCGCCTTCCTTCTTGACTTGGCCGACGACCTTGTGCCGCACGCAACCCGTGTCCGACCTCCCGCCAAGTGACACGACTCCAGCGCCTTCCTCCCGACTCGGCCGATGCACCGCACATCCCCATGTGCTCTCACTCGCCGATGGCCACGTGCAGCTACCACAGCTGGTCCTCTGGCCTCTGGTCCCTCAGTCCAAAGCCTCACGTCCGCCCTTCACCGCTCTGGGTACATCGGCATGGCACGTCCGCCGCACGGCATGCCCATCCTTCACACGCTCCCGGTCCGTCGGCACGACACATCTCACTTGACCTTCACCTCGCCATAGACCACTGTATCCGAGCTCCACACCTGCACATCAACAGCCCAAGAGACACATGTCGCCACGCACACTACACACAGAACACCACACAACTAACGCCACCGGTTAGTCATAAACATTAAGCGCATAGCAAGATAATGACTCAACCGGGTAAAAGCCTCAAACCTTCCTTATCAATGTCAATCATTCATCATATATGTTCTCAAGCTCTCCAATACCAAACTAGCTCTCCCCTAGACCAACGTATGTTTGGTCATGCTCTCACAACTCGCTCCTTACCTTGGAGTAGAGGCACAATGATCCATACATTACTATTCAACCGAATAGTATCCATACAATTTCCATTTGTCGTATGGACAACAGTATATAATAGTAATAAATATGATGCATAACCCCTCCAAGTTAGTACTTAAATAAGCCACCTAAGATCCTATGGGATAAGGACTTGATCACTGGCACATCTTAGTTTTCCTTTCTTAGGATTTTTGAAATCCTATTATACCTATAAGTTGGCAAATACAATTTCTTATTTAGAAATACTGGTTTTCAAATCCCCTTAACAGTAACAGTAACATGAACCACTGCTCCGATGCCAGCTGTGGCAGAACCGACCAATTTACACCAGATTAAAAGTGAAATCTCTGCTTTCCGCAAGGATTGTCAAGTACTTAAGCTCGTATAAACCCGGTAGTCCAGAAATCTCGAAGGATTTCAAAATCTCATTCACATCAGCCAGATCGTAATCGTTTAGTGAACATGCCCATAAGTTACATCACAGTTCGCAAGTAGATAAAATAACATCAGAGTACGGAATATTATTACAACCATAGTTTTGGAATAGTACGAAGCAACATAGTTTCAAACATACACTTAGTTTGTTTTCTCGATGCAGTGCTCCATCAACCAGATCAAGTCCACAAAAGCATTAGATAAGATAAGTAGTGACCATGCCCCTTGGTCTAATCATCTCCCATAGCAGGGTACAGACAGTTCTCGCAATAGCCATAGAAGCATTGGCCATCTGCAACAAAACAGGGAAATAAAACCTTGAGTATGAGAAGGTACTTAGCTAGACTTACCCGTCATAAACCAAAAATAATGAGACTCCAAGTATCATGTAGGCTATATGTGGGGTTGGCTATGTTTACTCTTTTGCATGAAAGCTCTTTTGTAAGGAATCTTAACTTAGATGTTGGCGGTCACTTTTAATAATTATTTCTACCTTACTAGGTTTGCACCTGATCTATAACAAGCACTTTTCTACTTATTCAAGAAAGAGTGACTATCTCATCAATAGCCTTTCATATTCAATATCATAACCATCTTAGTTCCATAAGTTCTATGGGTGATGATCTACAGTCAATTGCTCACTGTCCAGGAGCGATGGCGATTATAATCGATTCCTACCAGCTGGGGATAAAATGTCTCACACTCGCCCGATCACACCTTGCCAGGTAGCCGTCAGCTGCCACTTAGGAGATCCAAGAACACAACGTGCGGGACGGCCATGGGCCCTTCTACACCGGGGGTTGTCTCAGTGCAGGTCGCTCAAGCTATAGCTGCCCACGGTCATGCCAGGTCGATCAGGCCCTGCCTGCCCTCAGACCATGCCAGGTTGTTCAGAATAGTTGCCCACGGTACAACTGAGGCCCTGGGTGTTAGGCGTCAACATCTTTGTCACCGACTCGAATAACCTTACTCGGCTTCACGGGAGGTACCCACACCTGCTCCGTTAAGTGATTGACGCATTCAATTTACCTGAAGAGACATTCCCGAAACAGGTCCTATGCGACACAGACGGGAGACTACTAGCACACATAACCCATGTCCTGCTGCCCTTGCATCCCGCCCGGTCTCAGATTAATTATCACATGGTTATCTCCATGATAGCACCAGGCTAGTCATGATCAGTATCCACCTATATGCGGGAGATAGGAAATCACCCGACTTCTACCGGTCTAAGCAGGGCTAAGCATATAATTCGAGCCTAGACCTAACAGGGATATCAAGATAATAATTGCGGTGGACAAGGTATAGTAATAATGCATCAAGGGTAGCAATAAATTCCTATAACCTAATGCACAGTCATTAACAGGTTAATTATAAATCATTTGCAAACCATAGGAGTTAAATGCTCTGGGGTTTGTCTTTCTCAAAGTCAGACGGACGGTGGTCACGACACTCGGGCAGTTCCTCGGCGTCGGCTCCTCCGGTCTCTTCAGGCAGAATCTCCTCCTAGCTTGGCTCTTCCTGCTGCGGTGGGTTCTGGGTCTCTTCTGCCGATCCTGTATGATGTATAATACATATGAATAGGATGAATGCACATAGAATGCATACGGGATACAACAGGGTTAACAATCATTCAGGAGATAAGCACATATCATCTACTTCATTTTCTTCAACAAGGTAGTCAACATCATCCAAAGATTTTAAAAGATTTTAACATCAACAACCATTTAGCCTTCCTAATTAATCAGTTAAGATATATAATTATCACAGCATTCCCTGCTTATTTTTTTTATTTTCACCTACTTACTTGCTTAAATAATCCTAGTTAATCATGCTTATAACAGCAACCTACCTTAAACAGTTTTAGAAAAATCTGCAAAAATTACCCTAGATTAACAACATGTAAAAACAACTCACTGTTAAATTTTTAAGCTAATTGGATTTAAATACTGTCCTCCATGAAAAAGACAAATATCATGATGAAAAGGTGCTTTGAACTACACATCCTAACAGAAAGTGTCAAACAATAAATTTCATTTTTTCTTCTGAACTTCTTATTGTAAGAACAGTCTACAAAAATTATCAGGTTCATATTCCTCATATTTTAATTACTAGAATTTATACAAGAAAACAGCATTTATCCATTTTAATTGTTACTGTCAATAAATTCCACAAAGCATCTCCATATTACATTTTTTCCAGAAACTACTCATCTATACAAATCTAAAAATTAGAATCACATTTTTCTGAACTACACAAAATTACTTATGCATTTTCTAAGTTAACAGCAATTTCCTAAATTAATTTAAACTGCATATAAAAGTACCACAAAATATGCATTTAACATTTTTCTTAGGTATCTCTATTTATACTTAACACAACGAAATTTGTTTCATAATATTTGGACTTAAAATGAGCCTTGTATGTTTTTTTGAAGCCATTAATTCATTTCTGCAAAACTAATTAAAAGAAAACCCGGCCTAAACTGCTACGGGTACCCCACTCACACACCAGCAGACACAGGGCAAAACGCTAAATGCACCCAGCTAACCCGAGCGCCAACGTACACGGACTTTTCTCCTTCTCTCTTCCAATCACTGCCAGCGAGGTCCACTGGTCAGGTGGCCCACACGTCGGTGGTCAATTGGACCCACGCGACAGAGGCACAGTGCATCCGCCGACGTTGACCGGCCCTCAGCTTGCCGGCGGTCAGGGTTTCCGGTGTAACCATCTACACCACTAGACTTACCTTCGCGAGGCAGACACGGTCGACTAGGTTTCCCGGCCAAGAGCTCACTGGAGCAAGCTCAACGGCGGCAATGGCGGAACGGCGGCACGGCAACTCGACGGCGAGACCTTGCCTGGCCATCCCGAGGCTTAGCGACGCGAGCACAAGCTCAAGCAAACCCTAAGCAACCTACCAGGGCAACTACCGAGCTCTGTCGACCTCGGCATTGCCCGGCGCCACGCACGACGGCGGTCCACGGCTTACATGGCCGTGGCACTGCTCGGTTCTGGTCGAAACACAGCGAGAGAAGGGTCTCCATCTAACCCTAAGCTACTACGAAGGTCGAGGAGGTGAGAACGAGGCTTGGTTAGAGGTGGTTTGGTCGAAGATGGCCGGACCACGCTTTGGTCATGGCGGCGGCCATGGCGAGAGCCCGAGACTGGCACTCGGCGTTCTGCCGGCTAGAGAGGAGAAGACGGGGAACCAACCCGTGCTGGTGAGAGAGAAGGTTAGGGCAGAGAGGTTGGCGAGAGGAATCGGGCGGCGGTGCATTGAGTAGCGAGCAATCGCTCGCTGGAGTTCGGTGGGCGGCGGCGACGTTGCAAGCTTGGAGAAGATGAGCAGAGGGAGAAGCGAGCGCGTTTGTGAGAGAGTGAATGAGTGTTCAGCTGGCTCGCGCGTGAAGTGGAGAAGGCACTGGTGGGCTCGGCAGCAGGTGCATTGCACCTAGCCATTTCCCATCGGCCTGCTCCGACCGGCGCTACGGCGGCCAGGCATCGGCGGCCACGCGACGACTGGGCATCGGGGTGACAGGGCGAGGTGTCAGCTTTGGCGCAAAACCTCGGGCGACGGCGAGCGGCGGTTTGGGGTAGCGGCGAGGCGGTCTCGCGCGGCGGAGTGGTTTGCCGGCGCGGGCAGGCGGCGCGCGCGGGGAGAAGAAGGAGAAGCTGACAGGTGGGGCCCGCAGTGGTTTAAAATAAAGAAGTTTGGTTCATTTCTTTATTGCCCCATAACTCCCAAACTATGCCAAATTAGGAAAAGGTCCAGAAAGCAAAGTTGCTTAGAATTTTGTAAGGAACATTTTATCTTTAAGGCTCAAGTACAAATTCTGTATAGAAAAAGAATTTTACTTTTAATCAAATTTTCTAATGCAACCAATAATCACTAAATGACTTTTTCTGAAAGTGTTCTCAAGCAAAGTTGTTCCTTTGGACAAACTCTACAACTTTGGTTTAAGGCACTTGGTCAGAAAATTAAAGTATCTAATGGTTATACTAGGGACTTATATAGAGGTTGACACATAAATTCATAAGTGCACATGAAATAATGAGATGCCATGCTCATGCTATGTCAAGTTATGCATTTAGGGTTGCTTAACGCCTAGGGTGTTACAGCCCCTCCTTAAAGAAATCTCGTCCCGAGATTTGAGTTACTAACCATTTTTCATAAAATTGTGGATACACCTCCTTTAGATAGTCGTCCGTCTCCCAAGTGGCATCTCGATCGTCTTGCTCACTCCAGGTTACTTTGTACTACTTAACTATTCTTCCGTGAGTTGCTCTCTCTTTTTTGTCGAGTACTCGTTGCGGCTGTACGGAGTAAGTAAGATCTGATTGCAACTTGATATTTGTTGGTTGCACTTCTTCTTCAGGTACTCGAAGACATTTCTTCAGCTGCGGCACATGGAATACAGGGATATAGCCTTCAAATGTTCTGGCAACTGTAGCTGATAAGCTACCTTTCCCCTCCTTTGCATGATTCTATATGGCCCCACAAATCTTGGTGCTAACTTCCTTTTAACTCCAAAGCGCTTAACGCCTTTCATGGGTGAAACTTTCAAGTAGACGTAGTCACCAACATTGAACTCAAGTGGTCTTCTACGTTTATCGGCATAGCTTTTCTGTCAAGACTGTGCAGCTACAATATGTTGCTGAATGATTCTAACTTGTTTCTGCTTCTTTGATGAAATCAATTCCATAGTATCGGCGTTCTCCTGGTTCAACCCAATTTATCGGTGTTCTGCATCTTCTACCATATAAGGCTTCAAAAGGCGCCATCTGAATACTCTCTTGATAACTATTGTTGTAAGCAAATTCTGCCAAAGGCAACCATTTTCCCAAGAACCTTTTGCTGATACTACACAGGCTCTTAACATATCTTCTAGCACTTGGTTCACTCTTTCAGTCTGTCCTGATGTTTGCGGATGATAGGCTGAACTTCGGATCAATTTCGTGCATAATTCTTTTTGTAGTTTTTCCCAAAATGGTGTAGTGAACTGTGATCCTCGATCTGAAACTATGATCTTTGGTATCCCATGTGAAGGACCGAGAAGCTACCCGAAAGCGACCAGAGGGGGGGGTGAATGGGAGCTTTAAAATTTTTCTTTCGAAAACTCAAAGCCACTGTCCCTAAATCAACCCAAAGACAAACCCTAGAACTTGAGAATATCCACGACCCTAGATGTAGGGTGGATGCTTCCAAGAAGCACAGCGGGACACTACACAACTCTAGAAAGCCAACGCAAAAGACGGAAATCAAATCCGTCAACGAACGAGCGAACTGCGAATGAAACTGCGCTGAAACAGCACTGACCGGACTCTGCCTGCGTCCGGTCTGTGAGCACCGGACGCGTCCGGTCGTGCAGAAACTGTTTTCGGAGCTCTCTGTTTGTGACCGGACTCACTGTCCTGGAGCGTTCGGTCACTAGCAGTGCATCCGGTCAGACAAAACAGGCAAGGGAACAGTACCACGGGCGAGTCCGGTCACACACAAGAGCTAGCGTCCGGTCGCGTGCGTCCGGTCAAGCACAGAAACACTGCTCGAGTTGTTCAACGACCGGACGCTCGACTGGTGCGTCCGGTCAACCCGATGCAGCGTCCGGTCACCCCGCGAAACAGCAGTTCGTCCACCGATTCGCTTCGATCTCACCCAAAACAAATCCTCTAGGGATCAAACTTGGTGAGATGAGTCTCAAGGAGTATGGTGAGCTATCTCTAAAAGATCATGGCTCGAACCTATCTCCAAATCGGTGAATCAAAGAAATTCGGGGGATGAGAGGAAACATGACCCGAACTGAAAAATCGATCGATCTCCTAGACCGAGAGGTTAGAGATTAATTCCTTCGGTGGAAAGAAGTGCCTCACGATCTAGAACAACTTGGTTCAAACGGTTTCGCAAAAGATGAACCGAGCAAAGAGATCAAGCGACGGGAAAATCGTGGAGAAAAAGGATTCCGCGAAGAACACGAACAAAACGCGAATCACAACCACGATCTACAAGTCGAAGCGCAAACACGC
The DNA here is from genome assembly GCA_009763385.1 of Coix lacryma-jobi var. lacryma-jobi. NCBI lineage: Eukaryota > Viridiplantae > Streptophyta > Magnoliopsida > Poales > Poaceae > Coix > Coix lacryma-jobi. The sequence continues at coordinate 51,262 of VDCT01000037.1, read as the reverse complement.
GCTATGACAAGGAGGTTACGGCCTCCTTTCCTCAAAATCAACAGTACACAGAGTTCAAAACTCTCTGCGGATCTCAGCTACAGCAGAGGATGGGAGAGCAGGAAACCCTAAGTGCAGAAAGCAAATGAGATGGCTAAAACTGAGATGGGGGAGGAGGGTGTCTCCCCTGACTACTTATCCTATTCTAGTCTAAGTCTATTTCCTACTCTACCCTCTCTATTCTAATTACAGAGCGAACCAGCTAAACCCTAAGGTTATTCTGGACCAACTCAAGCGGTAGGTAGATCCAATGGCCACGCCCGCACAACTCGTCCGCGTTGCCTCCACGCAACCTTCCGATTGCCGCCACGTGCCGTCCTCGCTCTGCACCCCCGTTTTGTGGCCCAAACCGGGAAACCAGCCTTTTCCAGCAACCCCGGTTTTGAGGCCCAAACCAGGAAACTAGCCCACCAGCCTGAGTTTTGTGGCCCAAACTCAGAAACCCGCAGCGCCCGAGTTTTGAGGCCCAAACTCGGAAACCGGCCCATCGCCCGAGTTTTGTGGCCCAACTCGGAAACCGTCCACCCGGTGGTTTTTCCCTGGCTCAACCACAAACCGGAGCTGTAGAGGGGATGCACCTCCCGTGCACCCCGTCCACCGACACGTGTCCCCAGGTCCTCGACCCGAGCAACACCGTGCCCCGCAAGTCTCCGCTCGTCGCTGTCCCAGGCTGCCGGCCACCACAGCTGATCCTCAGGCACTCCGGTCCCTCAGTCCAGGCCTCACGTCCGCCCTTCACTGCTCGATACATCGGCATGGCACGTCCGCCGCACGGCACGCCCATCCTTCATCGCACCAGTCCGTCGGCACGACACGTCTCAAATTGACCTTCACCTTGCCCTCGATCACTGTCTCCGTGCTCGACACCTGCACAACACAAGCCAAAGAACATGCGATCAAACCCGTTGACAATCACTCATCACTCAGAGACTCGGCATACACCCATGTATCCGCAATCTCCCCCTTGATGAGTGCATTGTCAACTACACACACAAATCATAATGAAAGAAGAAGGTAGGAGGAAGGAGAAGAGAGAACTCAACCAAATGACCCAAAGCATAGCAAAGCCGAAGAAGGTCAAGTGGAAGAAGCGAGAACTTGGTCCCAAAGACATGGGCAACGGCTCGACGCGACCAAGCAAAGCAAAGCTAGCCCTCAAGAAGAGGTAGAACAGGCTCAACACGCTAGCAGAAAACCAATTGAAAATCAGAGCTAAAAATGGCAAAGTGCTAGTCCCTCAGGATAGAGGCACAGAGGCTCAACACAACTAGCACGAAAACCACTCCGAACCAATTGAAAAACAATCGAAAGGTCTTCGAACCAATTGAAATCAAACTCGACGCCAAATGAGGAAAATGTTTGCTAGTCCCTCAAGATAGAGGCAACGGCTCAACACAACTAGCAAACTCCCCCTCGACAGGTGCAAGCAACCAGGACTCCCCCTTAGGTCCAATCAAGAGAAGAGCACAAGGATTTGAAAATTCGCCCCTTAGCAAAAAACTCCCCCTAAGAGACATATGATTTGTCATTTCTCCCCCTTAGTTGAAAATGCACTTATCAAGAACCAGGAACCGAGCAAAGGTCTCCCCCTCAACAAAATCTCCCTTTTCAAAAATGCATATTAAGTCAGAAATGCAAGATAGGGGCTTCAGGCATATAATCAAAAGAGTGCAAAAATGCTCTAATCGGTATAGCTCCAATGGCACAACTAAGCACTCAAATAGCAAAGGCTCAAACTGATCACACATACGAAATATGAAGCATATGAGCAAGTGAGCAGTTTTTAGCCAAAAAGGTAGTCACCATCAAAATAGCACTACACATGTATAGATAGGAATCCAACAAGTGCTAAACATGTATACAAGGTGAACCACCCCTAGCAAAGTTCAATCATCATGCATAGGAATGAAGCATATACTTGTGATTTCAGTTTTATATCGGAGTTTGCAGCGGTGGAATTACACAAGTTCAAATTTAGCATGTGATTGAGAGAGGTTGAAAGCTTGTCATTGCCTAACTTTTCAACCGAGCGAAGCCTATGCCGAAACAATCAGAAGCTTAAAGCTACGGTTTCGGTCATACACTACACGGCTCAAGTTTAACTCAAAGTGCAATGAGAAACAATCTCGATACCGTGAGGTGTTGACAAGCAATCCCATCTCGATCTTTTCAATTCACTAAAACTTGGTTCAAATTTTAAACATGATATGAACAAACTAAGCAAGTGAATGACTCAGAACTAGAGACATAACAACCTAGCATATATGAAAAGGAATGGACTCAACACACCCTACACATGCTAGTTGCATACCTCAATGGTGATCATTTTCAGATTTTATATACATTAGGCAAATTCACCATTGAAATAGCTCAGCTCATAACATGTACTAGTGATCAGAAGGAGCATAAGCTACAAGCATCAACATAAGCATCGGAGCATACTAAACAGAGCATAGTTACATTCTAGTGATTATAAACATGAAGCTCAGAATGTAAATGCGTATGCACAAATGCAAAGAAAAGAAACTCAAAATAAAAGAGTCAGTCTATACAAGATCCAAAAGGTTTCCCCCATCTAAAAGGGGAAACACACACCAAGCTCACCCCTCAACCGATTAAAGGTTGATTCGTCTAAAGGCTTGGTGAAAATATCAGCCAGTTGGTGATGAGTATCGACATGGCGAAGGTCGATATCACCCTTCTCCTGGTGGTCTCGCAAGAAATGAAAGCGCACATCAATGTGTTTGGTTTTCGAGTGAAGCACGGGGTTCTTAGCAACGCTAATAGCACTCATGCTGTCACAAAGCAAAGGCACGCGAGAAAAGCTCAAACCAAAATCACGCAAAGTGGCCATCATCCAGAGTAACTGGGAACAACAGCTAGCCGCAGCAACATACTCAGCCTCCGTGGTAGACTGGGCGACACTAGACTGCTTGCGAGAAGACCACGATACAAGAGAAGATCCAAATAAATTGGCAAGTCCCAGAAGTGGAGTTGCGCTCAATGCGACAACCAGCAAAATCGGCATCGGAATAACCGCAAAGCGAGAGGGTGGAGGAAGCAGAATACCAAATCCCAAACTCAGGAGTGAAATGAAGGTACCTGAAGATGCGCTTCACCGCCTGACGGTGAGAAGTGCGCGGCGACGCATGAAAGCGCGCGCACAGACACACCGCGAACTGGATGTCCGGGCGTGTCGCCGCCAGGTAGAGCAGCGACCCGATCATGCTGCGGTACTCCTTCTGGTCCACTGTTTCTCCCTCCACATCCGCATCCAGGGCAGTCGTCGTCGACATGGGTGTTGGAAGAGGCTTGGCCTCACCCATATCGAACCGCTTCAGCAAGTCCTTCGTGTACTTGCCCTGGTGCACAAACGTCCCTTCTCGGGATTGCTTAATTTGCAATCCGAGAAAGAATGTCAGCTCGCCCATCATGCTCATCTCGAACTCCCTGCTCATAGTATCTGCAAACTTGGCAACCAACGCGTGAGAAGAACCACCGAAAATGATATCATCCACGTAAATTTGGACCAAGAGCGTGTCTTTGCCTTGCCTGAGGAGAAGAGCGTCTTATCTACACATCCCATTTTAAAACCCTTAGCTAGTAAAAAGTTTTCACAATCTATCATACCAGGCTCTAGGGGCTTGTTTCAAACCATACAAAGCTTTGTGGAGTTTAAAAACATGGTTTGGAAATTTGGGATTTTCAAAACCGGGGGTTGTTCTACATATACTTCCTCTTCTATGTAGCCGTTTAAGAAGGCACTCTTGACATCCATTTGAAACAGTTTGAAACCTTTGGATGCAGCAAAAGCCAAGAGTATCCTAATAGCCTCCAAACGAGCTACAGGAGCAAACGTCTCATAGTCTATCCCCTCCTTCTGACTATAACCCTTCGCTACAAGCCTGGCCTTGTTTCTCACAACGTGGCCATCCTCTCCTTGCTTGTTTTTGAAAACCCATTTTGTCCCAATAGGCTTACAGTCAGGTGGAGGTGGAACTAGAACCCAAACCTGATTTCGCTCAAAGTTTTCTAACTCCTCATGCATGGCATTAACCCAATCCGGATCCGTCAATGCGTGTCCAACATCTCGGGGCTCAAAATTAGCAACAAAAGCAGAGTGAGCGAAGTGAGAGATGTGCTGTGACCTGGAGCGAGTGACTCGCTCGCCGATGTCGCCGATCATCTGCTAAGGGGGGTGCTGGCGCTGGATGTGTCGTGGCGCCTCCCGAGAAGATGTGACCCCTCCTCAACAGCAGCTGATTCCACCCCGGGTACAAAAGGCACCGCGCGAGGTGGAGGATCCCACGGCCCCCAGGAAGAGGAGGTGTCGGGGCCGTGAGTCGTCGTCGAGGCCGCTCCTTGCGGCACGGCAGGTGGAGGGGGTGCTGGATCATCCATACCTTCAGCACCCTCTTCCTCATCATCGAAAAGAGGCTCTCCAACCTCATGATCACCTGCACGCTCAAAACGAGAAGAAGGAGAAACAAGAGTCTCGTCGAAGGTGACATCTGATGTCTCCATGACTCGGTTAGTATCAAGGTTAAGTACACGATATGCTCTAGTGTGAGTGCCATAACCCAAAAATACCCCGTCAGAAGAACGAGACTCAAACTTGTCCAGGTTGCCCTTCTTCAATATAAAACAGTGGCAACCGAAGACTCTAAAATAACTCACCTTGGGTTGGCGACCAAAACGCAACTCATAAGAGGTCTTCTTCAAAAAGGCTCTCAGAAAAATGCGATTTGAAATGTAGCATGCAGTGTTCATAGCTTCGGCCCAATAGCGCCTAGGAGTCCTATGCTCATCGAGCATTGTCCTAGCCATCTCAACAAGGGTCCGATTCTTCCTCTCTACAACACCATTTTGGGCGGTGTGTAGGGGGAAGAAAACTGATGCTCCAAACCAAGGCGGTCACAAAACTTCTCAAAATCCGAATTTTTGAATTCGGAACCATTATCTAATAGCTTCGATGAATATCGATCAAAGTTCTAAATCTCGAGAGTCTCTTGAATCGAGAAGAATAATCATCCAGATCTCAAGAACCGGAAGAAGACGCAAAATCAGATCGAGCGAAGGAGAAAGTCTCAGTCTCTCAGTCAAAGAGAAGACCCACGAATATCTCGAAAAGTCGTCAACAAAACCAACCATACCACTTGCCACCAACCGAGCTCACCCGAGCCGGACCAACAAGGTCCATGTGTAAAAGCTCTCCGGGGTGCGAGGTCATGACCTTAGTCACTGGATGGTGGGGAGCGGCAACCATCTTCCCATGTCTGCAAGAATGGCAAACTATATCCTTCTCCATCGAAAGCTTGGGCAATCCTCGGATTAGGCCAAGTGAGCTAAGTCTTGCAAGCAAGTCGAAGCTTAAATGACCGAGCCTCCTATGCCACTTCCAAAGATCGGAGGAAGAAGGACTAGCAAAAGACAGCGAGAAGAACCAAACGACTCCGAGAAATTCACGCGAAAGACTTTCCCAAAGGGCGAAATCAGACATACAAGATCGCCTAAGGATCTAAGATGCGACTAAGGTTCGATTTAAAACGAATCTCATAGTCATCATCAAAAAGTTGCGAAACAGAAAGCAAGTTAAAATGCAGGTTAGAAACAAGAGCAACATCGCGCAACACAAAGTGCTCATTAACCCGCACCGTCCCACGGGATAACACCTTACCTTTACTATTGTCGCCGAAGATTATGTACTCCTTTCCGGTGACCGGGCTAAGGCTGGAGAACCACTTGGCGTTTCCGGTCATGTGCCTCGAACAACCGGAATCCACCAACCAAATGTCCCAACCGTCTTACCTACATCAATAAAAAGACATAGGGTGAGCAAACGGTCCAACACTGGGGTTAGTGAAGTAAGGAGAATACCAGTGTTGGGCCAGCTGCTCAAAAGAACGGTTAGCGAAAAAACCATTCCTAGCCTGTCTATGGGGGTAGCGATCACCACGTACAGGAAAACGTGGTCCGCTAGGGAAGAAGCGCTCACCGCGATACTCAACCTGCGGTGGGGGAAGCGCTCAACAAAGCCTCCGCCACGGGGTCCGTCACCTGCAAAGGCAGACCCCGTCGGGCACGCTCTCTACGAGGCCTAGGCCTAGCAACTTGAGGCACTGTGCCTCTAGGGCTAGCGTCTCTCCTCGGAGCTCTCTGCTGCCTAGGCCTGGGAACTTGAGGTTCTGGACCTCTGGGCCTAGCAGCACGTCTTGGTGCTCTCCTCTGAACATTCGGCGCATGTACATCATGGAAAGGGATGGTACATGTCCGGGTTGTTCATCCCTAGCACGGCGCGCCTCTCTCTTGCGCCTAAAGCAGAACTCGCTCAAGTGACCATCTCTCCCACAGAAGTCACAATGAAACCTCACCGCACGCAAAGGGGGTTGTTGGTACTCATGGCTGTGGGTGTGGATCACTTTGCCCTTCTGTGGCAACTCCTCCTGGATAGGTGGCATTGTATCCAGCTTGTTCTTTAGGTGGTTGGGTTGGAGATGCCACACTTGGTTCTTGGTGGAGCTCTTGGAGGTTCCTCAAATACCCCCATCTTGGTGTTAGGTTTGAGAGGCTCTTTGGGTGGAAGCTTGGTAAGTTGGGAGTAGTGGTGGAGTGGGCTTCTCACTCGGGTTCAAACCACTCGACTCCCCAACCTTCCCAAAAGCAGAAAGATCAACACCCTGAGCAAAACCTACACGGGACCTCCAGCAGCTCGCTTGAATTGGGAGATCATCATCCCGAGCTGCGGCTCACCACAGATACCCATGACAAGATGGTCCGAAGGTATGTGTTTTCCTCCTCGGTTGCATCTTGCCATCTTGACATTCGCAATCTCCATCTCCAAACTACCCTCACACAAAGCGCATTTGGACACACAAGTGCTACCTAAGTTGGCCTCCTCAAGGGACACAATCTTGGCATTCTTCTCTGCTAACTCAGATTGCAAGACAGGACAAGTCTTGCACGCACCCAACAGAGAAGGTCTAGCCTTCAGCTCATCCACCTCTCCTACCAACGCAGCAACTTACCTCTCAAGTGAGAAGGTCAGTCATGTGCGTGGTGCACATCTCACACTCAACCTCCTCCGACACGACCATGGTGGACTTGGCAAACTCAAGGTCCCTCACCGTGTCCTCCCACTTCTGCCTAAACTCCTTGCGCTCTCTAGCGCACGCCTAAGTTTGTCCTGACTAAGGAGCGCGGCAGTAAGCTTCTCGACCTCAGCAGAAAGCTCGTCATGGGTGAGAGATACCTGGGAGGTGTCATCGTCGTCGTCGTCGTTCCGAGGGGTGTGGCTCCAGCTTGCCATCGACATCACCAAGCGCCATGGTGCAGAAGCCTTCGTCGTCGGCGAAGAAGCAGAGACCGTTCAGCTTGTCTCGATCCTCTTCTTCTTCTCGGACTCGTCGTCGCTTGATGAAGCGGAGTCGTCATCCGAGCCGTCGACGTCGCTGAGCGTGGCGAAGAACGCGCGCTGCTCAGCCTGGGCCTTCTCAAGTACTTCTTCTTGATGTACTCCTTGTCAAAGCCCCTCCGCTTGTGCCTCGGGCGAACGTACTTCTCCTTGCGCTTGGAGTCGTACTTGTGCCCATGATCGCCCTTCCCGAATGCTTGTTCTTCTTGGGGCAGTTGGCGATGAAGTGGTCGGGGTCGCCGCACTCATAGCATCCTGAGCGTCCTCCTCCACGGCGACGGTTCATGCGTTGTTGTGGAACCGCGTGAACCGGTTGGCAAGCAAAGCCAACTCCTCGTCTCCCAAAGACTCCAGCTGGTCCTCTGTGACACAAAGAGTGAAGAGAGTGCAAAGCCAGCAGAGGGTTAGCGGAGAGCAAGAAACCAAAGCCATCGGGCGGGCCAGAAGGATTCGCATAAGAAGCCTTCGACATGGCGTCAATCTCACTGGACTTGAGCTTACTAAAGAGCTCGTCGCATGTGAGGGTCTCATAGTTAGGCGATTCGATGATCGCCTGAACCTTGGAATCCCACACCGACCGATCAAGAGTGTGCACAAGCTTCAAGCACGCTCATGATCGTCAAAAGGCAACTGCTCCTTGTTAGCCCTCATCCTGTTGACAATCACGTGAAAGCGAGCGAATAAACTTTCTATGCTCTGCCAGGCTGATGTCGAAAGTTCTCATACTCACGCTTGAACGACTCGTCGAGTCGGGTTTGACTTGAGAGGTGCCCTCATGGAAACGCATGAGGGTGTCCCAGAATCTCCCGAGCCGTAGCGAGGTGAGAAACACGATCAAACTCTCCATGCTCAAACACGAAAAGAGAGCATTACGGGCTCGGCTATTGGCCTCGTGCTCATCGATCTGATGCTGAGTCACACGGGCAGCCAAGACCACGTAATCGGCAGAGTTGCAAATATCCCAGATGGAAGCACCCAAACTCTGCAGATAGGCCGACATGCGTATCTTCCATACGCATAGTTCGTGTAACACCCTGATTTAATTTTTCCCCAATTTAATAAAAGGAATTAGAAATTAAATAGGTTGGCTCGTTTATTAGAGGAGAAAAATAAAATTTAGTTATCGTCTTCATGTTGCATTCATGCCATTGCATATTTTATTGTGGTAAATAAATTTATTAAAACCCGTATAGGGCGAATCGAATTATTCTATTTAGAAAACAATAAAATATTTATGAAAAACTTTATAAAATCAAATCCCAAGTTTTGATTTTCGAAAACTAGGGAAAGTGTTTTGAACTTTGGGAACTCTTTTGATTTCAAAACTGTTTTATTTTGGATTTCAAGAGTTTGAAGAGTTTGAAAAAGAAAAGAAAAAGAAAATGGCAAACTGAGCTCACCTCTCTCTAATCCAGCCCAACCGGCGGCCCACCCCACACCTCGCCCGTGCCCCTCATTCCCATTCCCCCTCTCCGGCCTAGCCGTTTGCTTCTGGCCCAGGCGCCGCTTCCCTCCCCCCTTCGCCTCGTGGGCCGAGGCCCGCCTCAGCGCCAACCGGCCCGCCGAAGCCAGCATCGCGGCCACTTCAGCTCTCCCACCACGCGTTCTCTCTCCCCGCCGCTGACGCATGGGGCCCACGCGTCAGGACCTCCCCCAACCTCCGTCCGCAGAAGGCGGAAGACCGCGCCGCCACCGCCACCCGCCTGCGTGCACCGAGACCCTCTCACCGACCTAGCCCTATAAAGCTATCTCTGAACCCATCCACAGCGCCATAATCCTCCCGACTCCTCCTTCGGCACCGAACCACAGGCCGCCACGCCATCCCGCTCCGTGGATTCGCGCACGCCGCATCATCACTGTTCGAGCTCACCGAGGAGCCCTCTGCAAATCCTCCTCCGCAGACGTCTACCGCACCGACCGAGCCGTTTCCGACGCCGAGGCACCCCTACCCGACTCGCTGTAAGGTCCTCGTCTGACCCATTCTCTCCCTGTGGTCTCTACTGGACCCGAGGCGTTTCCCGAGCAGCGCCGGCTAGCTCCGCGCCCTGGCCATGGCGCCACCGCATGCCATCTAATCCGAGCGCCACCCCAGCCACCCGCACCGCCGTCCAGAGCCCCATCGAGGTCGCTTATCTGGGCGCTACTCTCGGGTCACCTCGCCTCGCCCCACCGCACGCCGCACCCCGCCCCGGCAGGCGCCGAATGTCCCATCCATGGCGCCGCCGTAGTCTGCCTACACCGGCCGCCCCGCACACCTCTTCCCAAACCCTCGGCGCCGTTGGATCCTAGATTAGCGGGTGGAGATTAGAAGCCTATTAATCGAACCGGTATACACCGGTCATGGACCTAGTCCACGGTGCCCTCACTCCCGCGTCCACCACACCGTACACCGCGCGACGAACCAGCACAGCCATGTGGCCACACGGTCGCGCACACCTGACCTGCCATGGCAACTTTGCAGAAAAGCCCCTAACTCTATTGCCAAATCAACCCGCCGTCCAATACTCCTATGCACTGAGTCTATGAAAACTTCCATATTAGCCCCTGTGCTTCTATGAAAATGACGGCCAGTCCGACCGCCTTTTCTTTTCAGTTTTATTTATTTAAAATCCGAAATGAGTTCCAATTATTTACAGAACTGCCATCCAACTTCGAATGCTCATAACTTTTGCGTTTTAACTCCGATTTGACCCGTTCAACTGCGTTAGATTCATAATTCGTTCTCTACGCAGTAGATCTATTAGTTTACTGTTTTCATACTGTTTGTTGTACTGTTATTTATTTCTATGTATTGTGCCATGTATGTTTGATTGGGCCAGAGAGTGCGGAGTTCGAGGACGCTCCAGACCATCCTTGCGACCCAGTTGATTCGCCCAGTCCGAAGGCAAGTGTCCTTGAACATCTTGCACCTACTTTATTTTACTTTTGGTACTAGAGTAGTTAGATCTTGTAGATGCATGCTTGTCATTAATTTGAATCCCATGTTAGGGTTTACTAGAATTTATTTATATTATCCTTGTCGCCTGTTTTGGGATGTTCGGGTAGGTGTCTTGCTAGCCCTGCTGCAGTCATGGTTGGGATGGGAGTTAAAATGTTTATATCTTGATTAATGAACTATGAAACGAATGTGGACATGGTAATTTTGTAGTAACATGGTTATTAGGTAAATCCGGCAGGATGGAACCGTATTGGGGGTTTGTTGCCATGGACTTGGCAGCTCTTATTTGGTTTTTGGTTCGGGGCTCGCGCTAGATTTGTCCTGCCTGATCCCTAGGACCCGGTTCTCGGAGCATGTAACCCGGCTTAACAGCGCAGCCATGAGATGGATGGGCTGGACCTGGCTAATTAATTAGTCTCCTCTGAGTTATGCTACACGGGGTTTGTTTAGTGGCTCAAGAGGGGGGTCCCTGGGGTCGCTGACTTATGTACGGGGATGAAACCTTGGAGTACGTGTAACACAGGTTGGAGGAGCTTTGTAAAGGCCTTGCAGTGCAACCTGCTAAGCACCTTGGCAGTGTTTAGCGTGACGGGATCTGCACGACTCATGGGTAACGATGTGCAACCTCTGCAGAGTGTAAAACTGATATATCAGCCGTGCTCACGGTCACGAGCGGCTTGGACTTCTTTGAGATTAGTTGGTTATTGGTGGTTTTGGGTTCGGGTCATCCGATGGACTTCAGGTGCGGTTGCCTGATGGACTTCAGTGTTGGTTGCTCGGTGAGACTCCGAGTGTGGTTTGCTCGGTGCGACTCCGAGTGTGATACTTTTCTACAGAGTCTGTCTATAACCTAGTAAATAGGTGCATAGGATTAATAGGATTAATAGGGTGTGTCGCTTTAGGCGCTTGAGTCAAACAAAGTCAGCCTACCTTTGTTATTAGCCTCATAAGCATATAATTCCTACACTTGCGGAGTACATTTCGATGTGCTCACCCTTCCTCTTTGTCCCCCCTACCCCACCCAGACGCTGGAGACTACACGTACGAGGAGCAGAGTATCCAGAAGACGGAGGCTACGACCCTGACGACCTGTACTAGGATGGCGCTACCCCGGTCGACCTTCTGTGGAGTGGAGTCCAGATCTTCCGCATCTTCATCAGAGTTTATTTTAGAGTCAGTTTCGTGAGAGTCTGTACTTTTTCTTTCAGACCCGAGGGTCATTTATGTAATAAGGCACGATATATTAATAAAGCATTGTTTTGATATTTACTATGATGTGGATATATGTATGAAAATGATCCTGGCATACATATATTGTGCTCCAATTTTGTTCTTAAAATTGGGGTGTCACAGAGTGGTATCAGATCCGTGTTGACCGTAGGAGGCTACCTAGTCAGTCGTCGAATTTACAAGACTATTTTTTAAAAAAAGCCCCATCTCTTTTCCCACTTCTGTAGTCTCTCTCTGCTGAAATTCAAACTTTGTTTCAAGTAGGTTCCTCCAATAGTAGGATGCCCACCATAATTATTTGATCTCGTAGGTCGTTGAATTACTTGTGCATATGTAAGTTTTGGTTCTTTGTAATGATGTTGGTGTGTTGCGACCGTCAGGTTGCAGCGACATCATTTGTTTAAATATTTTACTAATCGAATTAATTAACCAAATAATGGTTGTTATATATCTATCTATCGCATCTCACTTTTACTCCTGGAAAAGTAACAGATGGTTGACACCAGGAGCAGCGGGTAAAGCACGTGGGGGTAAGTGGGGTAACGGCGGGGTTGGCGGGAGCGGGGAGGTGGCAACAGCCGCCTCATCCACCTCCGCCCCCGTACGACCCGCTCCGATGGCCCAGGTGCAGAACCAGATGATGGCAGAACATGGCCCAGATGATGCAGCACATGGAGCAGATGCGCAGGCTGCTCAGGGTGCTCAGGGTGCAGGAGCTGCACAGCACCCCGACCGGATGACACTCTCAGGAGCTTCATGACGACGCGCCCTCCAGTGTTCCACCACGCCATAGAGCCAATGGATGCAGATGATTGGCTCGAGACGATTACAGGCAGTTGCAGCTTGCCCATGTCGGGGACCTTGATAGGCCCTCTACGCCCGCACCAGCTTCAGGGCCCGCGAAGAACTGGTGGACTGCCTACACCGCAGCTCATGCGGACGCCAACTCGATCACTTGGGAGGATTTCGTAAGGCATTCCGCGACCAGTACGTCCCTTTCGGCGAGATCAGGGTGAAGCGCGGGAGTTCAGGACCTCAGGCAGGGCGCGATGACAGTGCGTGAGTATCTCACGCAGTCAGCCAGCTGTCCCGTTACGCCCCGATGACGTGGACACAGACGACAGAAGCAGGAGTGCTTCAGGAAAGATCGCTGTCATTCTTCAATATTAATAAATTCTTCGTACACCCTTGTTCATTCCTTTTGCTGCCTGATAAATAATAAAATTGTTATCTGCTTCAGGCATGGGCTTAACCCAGGACTCCGCTATGCCCTAGCTTCAAATGAGTTCCTCATTTCAAAAGCTGGTTGACCGTGCCTTCGCGGTGGAGAAGGAACGGAAGGACCTCGATGCAGATCGCAAGAGGAAGATGACGTTCCAGGACAGTCCTCCGGCAGCTTACCCGTCCTCGCTACGCTCCACCTGCCTCAGCTTCCAGGCAGATTCCCCAGCAGCACAGTAGTTACCGCCCGCCCCAGTCCCGGCAGCCCGCTCCTCAGTACCCAGCTCCACCTCAGCAGCAGCAGCAGCAGCCGCCTCGCCAGGCTCAGGCACCTCGCCAGGGTCTTCCAGCTCCGCAGCAGCCCGTCCAGCACAGGGGGCAGGTCAGATGGGTCCCTGCTACAAGTGCAACCAGATGGACACTTCGCCAACAAGTGTCACTGAGGCAGCCGGCTCCACCGCAGTCACGTCCCGCAGGCCAGCCCCAGAGCTACACTCGTGGTCGTGTGAACCACGTGTCAGCGGAGTCTGCTCAGACAGCACCAGATGTTGTGTTGGTACGTTCCTTGTTGACTCTCACCCAGTTACAGTCTTGTTTGATTCTGGAGCATCTCATTCGTCATATCAGCACCCTGCGCATCAAATATAATATGAATAGAGTGTTGATGAAAAGCATCTGCTAGTGATTCTCCTGGAGGAGAACTGATATCGAGGCATGTGTGCCCGAATGTGAGCTTAACCATAAGGGGGTAGTTTTTCCCACCTCTCTTATTGTTCTAGATTCCAAGGCATTGATGTTATATTGGAATGGATGGCTACACAAGTACCAGGGCGTTATTGATTGTGCTCAGAGGATCATCACAGTGAAGCATCCAGATGGCCCGGAGATTGTATATCAGGCACCGACGACGATGATAGAAGAAGCCAGAGCATATGAGGCTGTTCGTGGTACCTGATATCCGAGTTGTCAAGGAGTTCCCTGATGTCTTCCAGAAAGTGCCAGGTATGCACCTGATCGTGAGATTGAGTTCTCTATTGATTTAGTTCCTGGCACTGCACCTATATACAGGCGACCATATAGAATAGATGCCGAAAAGCTAGCTGAGCTGAAGACGCAGATCCAAGAGCAGTTAGAGAAGGGGCATATTCGTCCTAGTACATCCCCGTGGGGAGCCCCTGTGATTTTGTTCCAAGAAGGATGGAGGCCTACGGATGTGCGTTGATTACCGCGCATTGAATGAAGCTACCATCAAGAACAAGTACCCGATTCCTCGCATTGAGATCTGTTTGATCAGTTGAAGGTTTTCATGTGTTCTCGAAGATTGACCTGCAAACAGGTTATAATCAGCTGAAGATTCGTGAAGCTGATATCCGAAGACGGCGTTCGTAACTCGATATGGGCTATATGAGTACACAGTGATGTCCTTCGGCTTGACTAATGCCCCAGCTTTCTTCATGTATCTGATGACAAAGGTCTTCATGGAGTTTTTAGATCTGTTCGTCGTGGTGTTCCTTGATGATATCCTGATATTCTCGAAGAATGAAGAAGAAGACATGAGAAGCATCTGAGGTTAGTGTTTGCAGAAGCTCAGAGAGCATCGGTTGTATGCAAAGCTGAGAATGCGAGTTCTGGTTGAAGGTTGAAGGTTGATTTGGGGCATATCATCTCAGAGGGTGGGTGTATCAGTTGATCCAGGCAAGGTCCAAGATATATTGGACTGGAAGGTACCTGAGAGCGTTACTGAGATACGGAGTTTCCTCGGTATGGCGGGATATTATCGCAGATTTATTGAGGGATTCTCCAAGATCGTGAAGCCGATGACGAGACTGACTGAGAAGGGTGCCAAGTTTATATGGTCCCCTGAATGCCAGACTGGTTCGAGGAGCTGAAAGCGAGATTGACCTCTGTGCTCCTATTTTGTCATGCAGATGTCCAGAAGAACTTCACGGTGTATTGTGATGCTTCGCGTCAGGGTCTGGGATGTGTGTGCTTATGCAGGAAGGTCATGTGATTGCTTATGCCTCGGACAGCTCAGGAAGCATGAGCTGAATTACCCTACTCATGATCTAGAGTTGGCAGCTGTGTTCATGCTCTGAAGATCTGGAGGCATTATTGATGGGCAAGAAGACGGAGATTTACACTGATCATAAGAGCTTGAAGTACATTTTCACCCTGCCAGATCTGAATCTTCGCCAACGGAGATGGCTCGAGTTGATCAAAGACTATGATCTGAGTATCAACTATCATCCAGGCAAGGCGAAATGTTGTTGCAGATACCTTGAGCAGGAAGGTCTACTGTAATGTGTTAGAGATCAAGGAGCAGCAATCCGAGTTGCATGAGGAGTTGTGAAGCTCAATCTGGGTATACTCGGCTGCACTGATGCAGTAGCCATGGAGGTTGATTCGACCTTGGAGCATGATATCGAGCAGGGCAGCTCACTGATGAGTATCTTCTGGAGATCAGACAGTCGATCAAGGAGGACAAAGCCCCAGGGTTCACAGAGGATGATCGGTGTCTTATGGTTCAGAGGCAGAATCTGTGTTCCAGAGTGAAGGCTATCAAGGAGTTGATTCTGAGGGAAGCTCATGATTCAGCCTACTCTCTCCATCCAGGCAGTACCAAGATGTACCAGGATCTGAAGCAGATTATATACTGGTGGTATGGGATGAAGAGGGAATAGCGGAGTATGTGGCTTTGTGTGACACATGTCAGAGGGTCAAGGCCCAACATCAGAGACCTGCTGTTTGTTACAGCCTCTGCAGATTCCGAGTGGAAATGGGAAGAGATCAGCATGGATTTCATCACTGGTTTTGCCCAGACACAGTCTGATATGACTCCATCTGGGTCATAGTTGATCGGTTCACCAAGGTGGCTCACTTCATTCCGGTCAAGGAGACATATCAGGGACCGATGAAGCTGGCAGAGCTGTACATGTCCTGCATTGTATGTTTGCATGGAGTACCTAAGATCATAGTATCTGACAGAGGTACACAGTTCACATCTAGATTCTGGAAGCGGTTGCATGAGTCTATGGACACTCGCCTCAGTTTCAGTTCGGCTTATCATCCTCAGACTGATGGACAGACAGAGAGGGTGAATCAGATTCTGGAGGATATGTTGAGAGCCAGTGCGCTTCAGAATAGCCAGAGTTGGGATGTGAGTCTGCCGTATGCAGAGTTCTCATATAACAACAGCTATCAGGCCAGTCTGAAGATGTCACCTTTCGAGGCACTATATGGCAGGAAGTGCAGAACTCCCCTGTTCTGGAACCAGTTTGGAGAAAGGAAGGTCTTTGGCCCTGAGTCTATAGAAGAAGCTGAAGAACAGGTCAGACAGATCAGAAGCAACCTGAAGACAACTCAGACTAGACAGAAGAGTTATGCAGATGTCAGACGACGGGAGCTGGAATTTCAGATTGGGGACTATGTCTATCTGAAGGTGTCACCTTTCAGAGGTCTTCGGAGGTTAATGTCAAAGGGAAGCTATCCCCGAGGTTCATTGGCCCTTTCAAGGTGATTGACAAGAAAGGTGCAGTTGCTTATCAGCTGGAGTTGCCTGCACGGCTGGCTGGCAGGTGTTCATGATGTGTTCCATGTATCCCAGCTGAAGAAATGCCTAAGAGTTCCAGAGGAGCAGTTGCCACTTGAGGAGCTTGATCTCAGGGATGATTTGACTTTCTCTGAGCCGATCAAGATCCTGGACACGATGGAACGAGGCACTCGCAACAAGAGGATTAAAATCTGCAAGGTGCAATGGAAGCATTACTCCGAAGAAGAAGCCACATGGGAGAGGAAGATGATCTTCGGGCAGATTTTCCTCACCTCTTCGCCGACTCTTCCTAATCTCGAGGACGAGATTCTTCTAAGGGGGTAGGTTTGTAACACCCTGATTTAATTTCCCCCAATTTAATAAAAGGAATTAGAAATTAAATAGGTTGGCTCGTTTATTAGAGGAGAAAAATAAAATTTAGTTATCGTCTTCATGTTGCATTCATGCCATTGCATATTTTATTGTGTGGTAAATAAATTTATTAAACCCGTATAGGGCGAATCGAATTTATTCTATTTAGAAAACAATAAAATATTTATGAAAAACTTTATAAAATCAAATCCCAAGTTTGATTTTCGAAAACTAGGGAAAGTGTTTTGAACTTTGGGAACTGTTTTGATTTCAAAACTGTTTTATTTTGGATTTCAAAGAAGTTGAAGAGTTTGAAAAAGAAAAAGAAAAGAAAATGGCAAACTGAGCTCACCTCTCTCTAATCCAGCCCAACCGGCGGCCCACCCCACACCTTGCCCGTGCCCCTCATTCCCATCCCCCCTCTCCGGCCTAGGCCGTTTGCTTCTGGCCCAGGCGCCGCTTCCCTCCCCTCCCTTCGCCTCGTGGGCCGAGGCCCCGCCTCAGCGCCAACCGGCCGCCGAAGCCAGCATCGCGGCCCACTTCAGCTCTCCACCACGCGTTCTCTCTCCCGCCGCTGACGCATGGGGCCCACGCGTCAGGACCTCCCCCAACCTCCGTCCGCAGAAGGCGGAAGACCGCGCCGCCACCGCCACCGCCTGCGTGCACCGAGACCCTCTCACCGACCTAGCCCTATAAAGCTATCTCTGAACCCATCCACAGCCATAATCCTCCCGACTCCTCCTTCGGCACCGAACCACAGGCCGCCACGCCATCCCGCTCCGTGGATTCGCGCACGCCGCATCATCACTGTTCGAGCTCACCGAGGAGCCCTCTGCAAATCCTCCTCCGCAGACGTCTACCGCACCGACCGAGCCGTTTCCGACGCCGAGGCACCCCTACCCGACTCGCTGTAAGGTCCTCGTCTGACCCATTCTCTCCCTGTGGTCTCTACTGGACCCGAGGCCGTTTCCCGAGCAGCGCCGGCTAGCTCCGCGCCTGGCCATGGCGCCACCGCATGCCATCTAATCCCGAGCGCCACCCCCCGCCACCCCCACCACCGTCCAGAGCCCCATCGAGGTCGCTTATCTGGGCGCTACTCTCGGGTCACCTCGCCTCGCCCACCGCACCCCGCCCGCCCGCCCGGCAGGCGCCGAATGTCCCATCCATGCGCCGCCGTAGTCTGCCTAACACCGGCCGCCGCACACCTCTTCCCAAACCCTCGGCGCCGTTGGATCCTAGATTAGCGGTGGAGATTAGAAGCCTATTAATCGAACCGGTATACACCGGTCATGGACCTAGTCCACGGTGCCCTCACTCCCGCGTCACCACACGCGTACACCGCGCGAACCAGCGCACGCCATGTGGCACACGGTCGCGCACACCTGACCTGCCATGGCAACTTTGCAGAAAAGCCCCCTAACTCTATTGCCAAATCAACCCGCCGTCCAATACTCCTATGCACTGAGTCTATGAAAACTTCCATATTAGCCCCTGTGCTTCTATGAAAATGACGGCCAGTCCGACCGCCTTTTCTTTTCAGTTTTATTTATTTAAAATCCGAAATGAGTTCCAATTATTTACAGAACTGCCATCCAACTTCGAATGCTCATAACTTTTGCGTTTTAACTCTGATTTGACCCGTTCAAGTTGCGTGAGATTCACAATTTCTTTCTCTACGCAGTAGATCTATTAGTTTACTGTTTTATACTGTTTGTTGTACTGTTATTTATTTCTATGTATTGTGCCATGTATGTTGATTGGGCCAGAGAGTGCGGAGTTCGAGGACGCTCCAGACCATCCTTGCGACCCAGTTGATTCGACCCAGTCCGAAGGCAAGTGTCCTTGAACATCTTGCACCTACCTTATTTTACTTTGGTACTAGAGTAGTTAGATCTTGTAGATGCATGCTTGTCATTAATTTGAATCCCATGTTAGGGTTTACTAGAATTTATTTATATTATCCTTGTCGCCTGTTTTGGGATGTTCGGGTAGGTGTCTTGTCTTGCTTAGCCCTGCAGTCATGGTTGGGATGGGAGTTAAAATGTTTATAATCTTGATTAATGAACTATGAAACGAATGTGGACATGGTAATTTTGTAGTAACATGGTTATTAGGTAAATCCGGCAGGATGGAACCGTATTGGTGGTTTGTGCCATGGACTTGGCAGCTCTTATTGGTTTTTGGTTCGGGGCTCGCGCTAGATTTGTCCTGCCTGGATCCCTAGGACCCGGTTCTCAGAGCATGTAACCCGGCTTAACAGCGCAGCCATGAGATCTGGATGGGGCTGGACCTGGCTAATTAATTAGTCTCCTCCGAGTTATGCTACACGGGGTTTGTTTAGTGGCTCAAGAGGGGGTCCCTGGGGTCGCTGACTTATGTACGGGGATGAAACCTTGGAGTACGTGTAACACAGGCTTGGAGGAGCTTTGTAAAGGCCTTGCAGTGCAACCTGCTAAGCACCTTGGCAGTGTTTAGCGTGACGGGATCTGCACGACTCATGGGTAACGATGTGCAACCTCTGCAGAGTGTAAAACTGATATATCAGCCGTGCTCACGGTCACGAGCGGCTTGGACTTCTTTGAGATTAGTTGGTTACTGGTTGGTTTTGGGTTCGGGTCATCGATGGACTTCAGGTGCGGTTGCCTGATGGACTTCAGGTGTTGGTTGCTCGGTGAGACTCCGAGTGTGGTTTGCTCGGTGCGACTCCGAGTGTTGATACTTTTCTACAGAGTCTGTCTATAACCTAGTAAATAGGTGCATAGGATTAATAGGATTAATAGGGTGTGTCGCTTTAGGCGCTTGAGTCAAACAAAGTCAGCCTACCTTTGTTATTAGCCTCATAAGCATATAATTCCTACACTTGCGGAGTACATTTCGATGTGCTCACCCTTCCTCTTTGTCCCCCTGCTACCCCACCCAGACGCTGGAGACTACATGTACGAGGAGCAGGAGTATCCAGAAGACGGAGGCTACGACCCTGACGACCTGTACTAGGATGGCGCTACCCCCGGTCGACCTTCCTGTGGAGTGGAGTCCAGATCTTCCGCATCTTCATCAGAGTTTATTTTAGAGTCAGTTTCGTGAGAGTCTGTACTTTTTCTTCAGACCCGAGGGTCATTTATGTAATAATGCACGATATATTAATAAAGCATTGTTTTGATATTTACTATGATGTGGATATATGTATGAAAATTGATCCTGGCATACATATATTGTGCTCCAATTTTGTTCTTAAAATTGGGGTGTCACAGTTCGTCCCATCGAAAAACGACGGTTTGCCTACGCCGCGATCCATGTCGCCTTCGGTGGATCTGGAACCGGCTAAGGTGGAAGATCCTTAACCCGCTCTGATACCAATTGAAGGACCGAGAAGCTACCCGAAAGCGACCAGAGGGGGGGGTGAATGGGAGCTTTAAAATTTTTCTTTCGAAAACTCAAAGCCACTGTCCCTAAATCAACCCCAAAGACAAACCCTAGAACTTGCGAATATCCACGACCCTAGATGTAGGGTGGATGCTTCCAAGAAGCACAGCGGGACACTACACAACTCTAGAAAGCCAACGCAAAAGATGGAAATCAAATCCGTCAACGAAAGAGCGACTGCGAATGAAACTGCGCTGAAACAGCACTGACCGGACTCTGCCTGCGTCCGGTCTGTGAGCAACGGACGCGTCCGGTCGTGCAGAAACTGTTTTTGGAGCTCTCTGTTTGTGACCGGACTCACTGTCCTGGAGCGTCCGGTCACTAGCAGTGCGTCCGGTCAGACAAAACAGGCAAGGTGAACAGTACCACGGGCGAGTCCGGTCACACACAAGAGCTAGCGTCTGGTCGCGTGCGTCCGGTCAAGCACAGAAACAATGCTCGAGTTGTTCAACGACCGGACGCTCGACTGGTGCGTCCGGTCAACCCGATGCAGCGTCCGGTCACCCCGCGAAACAGCAGTTCGTCCACCGATTCGCCTCGATCTCACCCAAAACAAATCCTCTAGGGATCAAACTTGGTGAGATGAGTCTCAAGGAGTATGGTGAGCTATCTCTAAAAGATCATGGCTCGAACCTATCTCCAAATCGGTGAATCAAAGAAATTCGGGGGATGAGAGGAAACATGACCCGAACTGAAAAATCGATTGATCTCCTAGACCAAGAGGTTAGAGATTAATTCCTTTGGTGGAAAGAAGTGCCTCACGATCTAGAACAACTTGGTTCAAACGGTTTCGCAAAAGATGAACCGAGCAAAGAGATCAAGCGACGGGAAAATCGTGGAGAAAAAGGATTCCGCGAAGAACACGAACAAAACGCGAATCACAACCACGATCTACAAGCCGAAGCGCAAACACGCGCTATGACAAGGAGGTTACGGCCTCCTTCCTCAAAATCAACAGTACACAGAGTTCAAAACTCTCTGCGGATCTCAGCTACAGCAGAGGATGGGAGAGCAGGAAACCCTAAGTGCAGGAAGCAAATGAGATGGCTAAAACTGAGATGGGGGAGGAGGGTGTCTCCCCTGACTACTTATCCTATTCTAGTCTAAGTCTATTTCCTACTCTACCCCTCTCTATTCTAATTACAGAGCGAACCAGCTAAACCCTAAGGTTATTCTGGACCAACTCAAGTGGTAGGTAGATCCAACGGCCACGCCCGCACAACTCGTCCGCGTTGCCTCCACGCAACCTTCTAATTGCCGCCACGTGCCGTCCTCGCTCTGCACCCCCGGTTTTGTGGCCCAAACCGGGAACAAGCCTTTTCCAGCAACCCCGGTTTTGAGGCCCAAACCGGGAAACCAGCCCACCAGCCTGAGTTTTGTGGCCCAAACTCAGAAACCCGCAGCGCCCGAGTTTTGAGGCCCAAACTCGGAAACCGGCCCATCGCCAGAGTTTTGTGGCCAAACTCGGAAACCGTCCACCCGGTGGTTTTCCCTGGCTCAACCACCAACCGGAGCTGTAGAGGGGATGCACCTCCCGTGCACCCCGTCCACCGACACGTGTCCCCAGGTCCTCGACCCGAGCAACACCGTGCCCCGCAAGTCTCCGCTCGTCGCTGTCCCAGGCTGCCGGCCACCATAGCTGATCCTCAGGCACTCCGGTCCCTCAGTCCAAGCCTCACGTCCGCCCTTCACTGCTCGATACATCGGCATGGCACGTCCGCCGCACGGCACGTCCATCCTTCATCGCACCCAGTCCGTCGGCACGGCACGTCTCAACTTGACCTTCACCTTGCCCTCGATCACTGTCTCCGTGCTCGATACCTGCACAACACAAGCCAAAGAACATGCGATCAAACCCGTTGACAATCACTCATCACTCAGAGACTCGGCATACACCCATGTATCCGCACCATGAAGTCGAACAATCTGACTCAAATAGATTTCCGCATAGTTGGTGCTTTATAGTTGGTTTTGACCGGAATGAAATGTGCTGTCTTGGTAAGACGATCCACAATTACCCAAATCGAGTCATTTCCTTTCTGAGTAGTAGGCAAACCGTTGATAAAATCCATGCTTACTTCTTCCCACTTCCACTCGGGTATAGCTAATGGCTGAAGCATTCCGGCTGGCTTCAGGAGAATAGCCTTCACCTGACAACATGTGTCACACCTAGCCACATACGCAACAATTTCCTTCTTCATTTTAGTCCACCAAAATCGGGGACGTAAATCTTGATACATTTTTGCACTTCCAGGATGAATAGATTGCCTAGACAAATTTGCTTCATTCATGATCCGGTTCCTAAGTTCCCTATCCTTAGGTACCACTAGACGCTGGTCAAACCATAGAACTCCATTGTCATCAACTCAAAAATGCTTAACTGGTTCAGTTGCAGCTTTTAGCCTTTCCTTGATATGATGAATACCCTTATCGGTTTTCTGCCTCTCTAGGATTTGGTCAACCAATGCACTACGTAACTCAAGGTCATGAAGTATGGCAGGATGCATTAAACTAAATTCATCTTCTGGTAGTAACTTCACAGCATTACAATGCGACTTCCGACTCAATGTGTCTACTACTACGTTAGCCTTTCCTGGATGATAATGGATTTGCAGATTGTAATCCTTGGTTAATTCCAGCCATCTTCTCTGCCTCATATTCAAGTCCGACTGAGTGTAGATATACTTAAGACTTTTGTGATCCGTGTACATATCACAGACATTACCAAGCAAGTAATGTTGTAACACCTCTGGTGTTAAGCTGGCATGACATCATCATCTCATTATGCATAATCATCTCATGAGCATAGAGCATTCATTTGTTGCTTTTCTTTTATTGCAAAGTATCATTTTATGTGATAAAATGCTTAGTAAAGATTCGATGGATGTTTGTTTGGCATGTTTTTGATGAGTTTAAACCTTTCTAATAGTTTAACTTTGCTAACAAGTCCAAATGAAGCCAGGTTTATATTGATCATTTTGGCTAATTAAGCCTCTAACCTTAAACCAACCCTATAGAGCCTAAAGAACCCTTTTGTTTGACTAACTATGACCATCATGATAGAGGTCTTGCATGGCAGAGGGCCCTAATAAAAAGTGTAGATAATTTAGCATAGAACAAAAAGTGTTTTTGGGTCAACTCATGAAAATGGGTCTAACTATGTGTTTTGGGGGCCACAAGGCAGTATTGGATGGGTTTTGGACTTGGAAATATTTTCTAAGTCCTAACTGACAACCAAGTGACTTTGGCCGATCTTTGGAGCATTTTTCAGGGATGATCCAAGCCGAACCAGTGATTGACCTTTTAACCAAAGTTGTAGATGGTATGTAGCTCTAACCAAAGAAACAAACGTGTGTCGTTTCATCAAGTGGTTAGCGAGATAATCGCGCTATAAAATGGCCTATCAGTCGGCCTGATGGCCACTGAACCCGGCCGTTCATTTGAACGCGCGCGGCATCGTGGCCGACCGCGCGCAGAAGGTGGGCGCCGCGTGGCATGCCGCGGCCGACCAGGCCAGGGATCGAGCATGGCGTGGCGAGATGAAAGCACCGAGCACGCACTTCATTGCCAGACGCGCCTTCTCCCTCTCCGCTCTGCCCTCCCCTTGCTCTCGCCGTGCCCGAGCGGAAAACAGCGCCGCCGCGATGTTCACGGCGTTCGTCATCATTCCGTCGTGCTCGCGCCCAACCAATCTCGCCAATCGCTTCCCCTCAACCTCCCCCACCTCCTTGTCGTAGCCGTGCTCACCAAAAACACCTAGGTAAGCCACGGGACGAGCTGCCGTCGTGGCCGCCATGGCCAGCGAACTCGGTCCACCGTGGCCAACCCACCTCCCGAGCCTATCAACCCGTCCTAGCTAGCGTTCGTGAGTCAGTGAAGGTCCGGGAAGAGAGAAGGAGAGAGTGGAGTCTTAGGTTTAGCCGATTAGCGTGTGTGCGCCTCGGTACGCTGTCGTCCGCCGCCCGCCATGTGCGCCGGCGATGGCATGCTCGTGTCCCTGCTATGTCGACGGCGAATCCGTCGTTCTTTGCGTCGCGCTAGGGTTATGGGAGTCGGAGGAACACGGATGACGAGATGGTATGTCTCGTCGTGGCCGGAGTGGGCCGGCGTAGGAAAGCCGCGCCGCCGTGTCCGCTATTTGCGATGGCGAGCTCCGTCCGTTGCAATGCCGGGCTGGTGTGTGGTACCAATCGACGCGGAAGGAAGAGAGGAGTCCGTCGGTGGTGTTGGTTTTGCCGGAGGGATCGCTGACGGCGAGCTCCGCCGCGGTCAACTCCTCCCCTGCTGTCGGGAGTATGACCAGTGGGGTCAGTTTGACCCTAGGGCCCGGTTGTCAGCCGCAGGGGTGCAGTAGTGTTGTGTACGTGTAGCAGTTAGGGTTTAGTGTTTTTTGTTAAATGTTTTGGAGAAATGTTGATAATGCTTGTTTAATTCATAACTTGAGTTATGTTGATCCAATAAAAGTGAAAGAAATTTGTTTAGGTTTGTTTTGATAAACTCTATGCTTGAAAAATATGAAATGTCCAGTTTGGAATAATTTTATATACTGTTATAATTAATTTATGTTTTGGCTGATATCTTGTTAAATGCATAATAAATTATATGTTGCTCAGAAAAATGTGATTCTTGTTTTGTTAGGTTTGTTAGGTGATGTAGAATCACAGAAAAATAATAGTTGATATTTGACTGTGACAAAATCTGATGATAATATTCTTTTTAATTAAATGTTGTTTTCTTGTACAATTTGTACTAATTAAATATAATTAGTTTGAGCTTAATAATTTTTGTGGACTGCTCTTGTCCTAAGAAGTTCTAAAGAAAATTATGAAATCTGCTGTTTGACACTTTTCAAGATAGGGTGCAGTACAAAGCATCTTTTTCCTGTTATTTGTCTTTTTCATACAGAATTCGGCTTAAGTCCAAATGGCATGAAATTTGTACAAATATTTGGTTTTTAGAGGTGAATCTACAGTAATTTTTGTAGATTTTTCTGGGGCTGTTAGCTATGAGTTGCTGTTATAGGCTTGTTTTTATGGATTAATTTGTTTAATTAAGTCAAAAAGTGCATTTCTTTATGTGGGACCAGCAACGGTGAAATAGTCTTTTCAGTACATTCATATTAACTACTCTTTGCATGAAAAGTATAGCTACTCTCTAGATAGGATGTTACATTCTACCGGAGAAGAGATATGCACATATTCGGTCAAGTTATTTATATGCATCTCTCCCCTGCACTTGTGGCACTCGCTCATTTTCGCATATGCATCATGACAGGTTCGGTAGAGGAGCCGGTCGCAGCAGAGGAAGTGAGGAGCAGCCAGCCCAGGAGCAGGAGCAAGGGCCATCGAGGGAGAAACCGAAGAGGAACTTCTGGGAGGTCCGATCATCTGCCTAGCACCTTCGAGAGAGGGTAAGCCCCGGGCATTCTGATTATACCTATATGTTTTTAAGTGCAACTTTAATATTATTATTATCTTGTTTGTTGCATTAAGTTTTAGGAGTTGTTTGATACTGGGATGCAGTTATATCTACCTTGCCATTATTGGTAAATATCCTTGTTATCCTAATTAGAAGGATACACTAGTACAGAACAGGCCTATTGCCCCGGGCCATTTTGGCCTTTAGCCCCGGACATGGAGCCGGGGCTAAGGAATCGGGACTAAAGCCCCGACCTTTAGCCCCGGTTCCATGGCCGGGGCTAATGGAGGGACCTTTAGCCCCGGTTGGTAACACCAACCGGGACTAAAGAGGCCAGCCACGGGGGCCCGGCTGGAGGCACCTTTAGCCCCGGTTGGTAACACCAACCGGGACTAAGGGGCCTCCAGCCGGGCCACCGTGGCTGGCCTCTTTAGTCCCGGTTGGTGTTACCAACCGGGGCTAAAGATCCATCTGCTTTTTTCTTTTTTCTTTTTCTGTTCTTTTCAATTGGTTATTGTTTTTGGTTTTACAATTACATTAGGTTTTCTAATACGTATTCTTCGCTGCTAATATATTCTATTATATTAGGCCAGTTTCAAATACACGTATTATTCTTCGCTGCTAATAAATATATATAAACACATAAAATTTACAATTACACACAAATGAAATATGAAACTATACATATATATATAATATAGAGCTAGCTATACACACATATGTACATAAAATATACAACATTATCCATCATGCATGCTTAACTTGATATTTACACACAAATATAATACCGTTCCTAACTTAGAGGTCATACAAGTGTTCATCTTGGTTTGGCTTCATTGGTTCGTCTTTATTAAACCAATACTCGGTGCCAGACTTAAGGACATGGTCATTAAGGAAGCCCGCGATGGTCTCTTGAATTGCTTTGAGGCGGACCTTATCCATCACCTGGTTCTTCAACCATGTCTCCTTCAATTTGGATTAAAATAAAAAGAAAGTATTAACATACATAATATTTATGTAATAGCAACAAAAAATAAAATAAATTTATTTACATGTTACGTACTTGCTGACTCTGTAAAGGAGTTCTTTTTTCATACACCGTCAGGAACTCGCAAACATAGTACCCACATAAATTGTTTCCCGGTGACTGCCGTAGAACCCACTGTACAATATGTAAAAAGAGTACTCTCGGTTGAGCGTGCGTCTGCTGAGTGATGCTAATTAAGGTAAAGAGGCAGGGAGGTACTCTACAACTTACATTTAGGACTAGAGGATCAGGAAGTTGCGCTTTCAGATCCGGACGGTGTTTCTGAACAAACCAAGTCCAAACCCTTCACAATAATTGGAACGTTAATTAACTATTGCAGAGTTAAAGAGCTATAGCAAGAATCAATATTTAAAGATCACATTACCCTCGGATAATATTAATCATATCTTGGTAATCTTCTTGTGGTTTTCTCAGAGAGTCATAGATTAGCAAACGACTCTCGTGGAGATCGATCACCATTAGAATCCAGTGAAAACTGCATTTATGTTTATATAGTCAACACATATATATATCTTTATGTCAACCTATAATAAAATGTGCATATGATAACAAAACTCACCTAAAGTTGTAGGGGAATAGTATATATCTTTTGTCCCTTTGGTTTACCAAGAACCTCCGCAAATTACTCTCTGTTTGAGTTTTCCATGCATCCGAGTGAGTATTGCTTGGGTGCTTGAAGACGATATATGGATCGATGAAACCAATCTCCTTGTCATTTTTATGCCTTAGTTGTCTCATCATGTTTCTGCACATGTTTACAAACGCTTGCTAGCAGTGTGAGGATAATTACTTATACATATACATAAGCTAAAGTGAGATTATTAAAGGAAACAATCACTTACAGGCAAAAGCAGCTGACGAGAGATTTGTCGAGAGCGTCCATGTGGCAGAGCTGATGTAACTCATTAAACTGAACATATATGATGTCATCACCACGGAAGTAATCATGGTCTCTAATTCTGACGCAAATGTAGTCATCAGCTTTTCTGCCACACGCCGTAAGGTACCACTGATTTAGCAAGTGCATCTGTGTACCAAGATCCCTCAGGGCCGCTGGGTTGTATAGACTTTGGCCATATACATATGCCCTCTTCCATTTATCAACTTCTGGAGCACTTTTGATGCCTGCTTCTCCGAGTATGTTTTCCACATTCAAACCAGTTTCCTCAAAAATGCGAGCAGTTGCGCAGGATCAACGTCTCCATATGCTCGTTGTATGATTTCCATGTTTGTACCGTATTCATTATCAACAACTAGATCTGGCACTGATTGCTTCTCTTGTTCCCCGAGCTGTGGGACACCCTTTCCTGCTCTCTTCTTTGCCTTCTTGGCCTCCTCAAGTGATTTGCTAAGTGTGCGATCATAGTCTGATTTTGGCGAAGCCTTACGGGCAGCACGTACCTTTTTTTGGTGAGCGTCCACAGTTTGCCTTAGTTTTTCAGGACGAACAAAAAGGTACGGCTTCTCCGGGTTTCGCTTTGCTCGACCACTAGCAATGGCAGCTTCGAAGAACTTGTTACAGTCTTTTTGCACTGCAGCGTCAGTCTCCTCCTCGGTCATGTCATATGCAAGTTTTGTCATCTTGGGAGCTGATTTTCTCACAGGTGCTTTCTTCTTCGGAGGTGGTGGGGCTGACGCCTTTGTTTGTGTGACAGGCCTCTTCTTTGTTGGCGGTGGAGGTGTTGGAACCCGCCGTGGAGATGGGGCAGGTGGCGGTGTCGGAGCCCGCTTTGGAGGAGATGGTTGGGTCGGTGGCGGTGTTGGATCTCGTCGTGGAGGAGATGGGGCCGGTGGCGGCGTTGGATCACGCCGTGGGGGAGATGGGGCCGGTGGCGGTGTTGGATCCCGTCGTGGAGGAGATGGGGCCGGTGGCGGTGATGGATCCCGTCGTATTTGATCTTGATCATCATCGTCCGCAACACTGTGATCATGTGGTGAATGTAGAATTGGACTTAGGTTGGGGGATGTCCTGCTGCGAAAACAACATGGTATGAGTATCCATTTATACTATTAGCTCACCAATACTATTAAGTTTCATTCACTAATTTCATACACACCTAGGGATAGGTTGTTGAGGAGGAGGAGGTGATACGCCAGGAATTATGATATAGCGCTTGCGCCAACATATGAATGTCTTCTCCGCTTCTCCTAATGTATTCTCGCCATCACCTCCTTTAATGTCAAGTTCGACATTCTCGTAACCTTTTACCACCCTGTCCACCGAGACGCTAGCATATCCAGGAGGTATTATTGCTCCATGACTTCTTGGTGTCTTCGTAGGATCGATAGGAGATACAACACCTATAGCCACCATGACTGTGGTATTCCCCTGTGGAATGTGCAGTTCACATGTCGTGAGAGGCTCGGTGATGTCGTCCACAGGAAAGCGCAGTGCTGCGTCTGAGACCTCTGTGGAAGCGCAACTGCTTTTCATTTGCTCAGGGGGGCTGATATTGACTCCCGGCTCTGATGCAGATTGCCTTTGCATTGCTAACTGCACTTGCCTTTTTATTTCCTCGTTCATTCTGCCTTCAAGTGCTTTTTCTCGCTCAACTGCTTCAAGAGCCGCGGCCTGTGACTGAATAACCATTTCTTCTAACCGGCGCATGCGCTGTGCCTCCTCCTCCTTCTTTCTCGCGCGGCTTCTATAGGTCTCTTTGTCCTGAGGGAAGGCATGTACCCATGACAGCTCCCCATAGCCTCTGGTTCTCCCACCATGTTCAAGATTCTCCAGGGCGTATGTCAGCTCGTCCTTGTCTCTGTTCGGCTGCCACCTGCCACTGGCAGCCATTTCTCTAGCATAAACAAATCTTTCTGCTGCTCTTTGGAGTTTTTCGCCATAGTGTACCCTTCCTGTTTGTTGGTCCAGGCTTCCTCCATGACCAAAAAACCAATACTTGGCGCGCTCAGGCCAGTTTATCGATTCTGGTTCAATGCCCTTGGCTTGCAACTCTCGTTCCATTCTTTCCCATTTAGGAATGGCACTCTTATAGCCACCTGATCCCAAGTGATGGTGGTATTGTTTTTGTCGGGCATTCTGCTGGTTCCTTCTGATCCGTGCCTCACTCTCTTCTGATTTCTTGAATTCTACAAACTCATCCCAAAATGGCCTCAACTTGACGTAGGCCTTAGTGTTGAAATCCGGAGTTTGGTCCTTCTTGATAAATTTGTTGTATAAGTTCTTCTTCCAGCCCTGGAATAGTGTTGCCATTTTCTTCATAGCCCAGTCCCGAACTCTGGCCTTCAAATTTATATCTTCTGTTTCAAGTGTGAAATGTGCAAGGACCTCTTGCCAAACCAGTTCCTTATCAAGATCAGAGACAAAACTTATATCAGGAGCACTTGCCTTTTTCTTCCATTCACGAGCACTGATCGGGATCTTATCCCTTACAAGGCACCCACAGTGGGCAACAAATCTTTGTGCATGTTCTCCAAGTACTTGGCCTGTTTCCTCGTTGAATTCTGAGATAATGTACCGGCCCTCCAACGGCTTCTTCGGACCTCGTACGGTCCTACTCTTCCCGGTAGTCGTTGTCGATCCGGAGGGCTACATATGTAGGAACAGTAGATTATAAATACATTTATAAATAATTTAGAATTTCATGTGCACATAGAGATTATTGTAGGTATATACCTCGCCAGTATTTTCTTGCATTATTTCTTCATAATCGGCAAAGTATTGACTGCCGTCATCTACTTCTTGATTATTGTTATCATCACCTGCTAAATTTTGATTAGCGCCGCTGTTGATTAATTCGTACATTTCCTCCTCCATGTTGTCAACTGGGTCGGCCATTTCTGCGAATGACATGGAGGATAATAAACACCATATTTTTGCAACTAACGTGCAGGGGTTCGGGGTTTTGGGTTCGGGTTAGGGTTTACGGTTTGGGGTTGGGGGTTAGGGTTGGGGTTTGGGGTTTAGGTTTGGGGTTCGGGTTTGGGGTTTAGGGTTAGGGGTTTGGGGTTTCGGGTTAGGGTTTAGGGGTTGGGGTTTGGGGTTTAGTGTTTGGGGTTTAGTGTTTAGGGTTTCGTGTTGGGGTTTCGGGTTTGGTGTTTAGGGTTAGGGTTTTGGGTTGAGGGTTTGGGGTTTGGGGTTTAGTGTTTGGGGTTAGGGTTAGGGGTTTGGGTTTCGGGTTTAGGTTTTAGGGTTTGGGTTTAGGGTTTGGGGTTTAGTGTTTGGGGTTTCGTGTTTTGGGTTTCGGGTTTGGTGTTTAGGGTTAGGGTTTGGGGTTGAGGGTTAGTGTTTAGGTTTCGTGTTTGGGGTTTGGGGGATTGGTGTTTAGGGTTAGGGGTTTGGGGTTAGGGTTTGGGGTTTAGGGTTGGGGTCGTGTTGGGGTTTCGGGGTTGGTGTTTAGGGTTAGGGGTTTGGGGTTTAGGGTTTGGGGTTAGGGTTTAGGGTTTTAGGGTTTAGGGTTTAGGGTTTAGTGTTTAGGGTTTAGGGTTTGGGGTTTGGGGTGTAGGTTTTGACAACATTAAAAATAACATATATCCATGAAGACTATATTCGTAAAAATAACACTACCGACATGATCGAAAAGTCATATCCAAGTGATTATTCTATAAACATATCCAAGTGATTATTCCATAAACATATCCAAGTGATTATTTCATAAACATATATATGACCGATATAAATAAATGTTTACATATCTAAACCAAATTATCTAAGTGATTATTCCTCCTCCATCTAACACATGCAAAGGACACACCGTTGATGAGAGGACGACGACGGACGACGGCGAGGATGATGTCGCGGTGAGGACGACAACAGACGACGCCGAAGATCACGTTGCGGTGAGGATCACACGGTGAGGATGACGGCGGACGGCGCGGTCAACGCGACCAATCTCTTTTATCTACATGTGTGTAAACATAATATTTGTTAGGGTAAAAACTATTTTCTATTTTCAATTCATATGGATTTCTATTTTCCTTTTCCTATTACACACACAGTGCACACACACTTTAATTACACACTACACACGCACACGCACAACACTTCACACACAACGCACGCGCGGTGGCACTCCTCACGGCAGCGCGAGGACGGAGGCACACGGCCGGAGCGGCCGCGAGACGACGGCGAGGACGAGACACGACGGCACAAGGGGAGCAACGGCCGGCGGCGAATGGCGAGGATGTCACGACGGGGCACCTTTAGTCGCGGTGAGGATGGCGGCGACGGACTACATGTGTAAAAACACTATTTTGTTAGGGTAAAAAACATTTTCTATACATATTTTCTATAAATATATATTCATTTTTCTATGAACATATATAATTGTCCAAAGGAACACATGATTCATTCTTTTTTTTTTTCTTTTTCTTTTTCTATACACTGCACACACACACACACGGCGAGCAGACCGGCGGCGAGCACCACCACGGCGAGCAGACCGGCCGGCGAGCACACGCACACACAACACACGCACACACCGGCGAGCATCACCACGGCGAGGACGACGGCGCGCGGCGAACGGCGAGCACCACGACGAGGACGACGGCGCCGGCGAGCACCACGGCGAGCAGACCGGCCGGCGAGCACACGCACACACAACACACGCACACTCCGGCGAGCACCACCACGGCGAGGACGACGGCGCGCGGCGAACGGCGAGCACCACGACGAGGACGACGGCGCCGGCGAGCACCACGGCGAGGACGGCAGCGGCGCGCGCGCGGCGAACGGCGAGGACGAGTCGCGCGGCGGCGCGCCCGCGCGAGAGAGGAGACGCGGCGAGGGCCGAAGATCGACGGAGGAGGAGGCGGGCGGCGCGGGAGAGGACGACGGGGAGGCGGACGTCGGCGAGAGAGCTCGAGGAGGACGACGGAGGGAGGAGGCGGCGGCGTGGGAGGCGGCGGCTCGGGCGTCTGACGTCGATCTGAGGAAGGAGGGCACTGTGTCCTATATAGGCGGGGAGGCTTTAGTCCGGGCCGTGGCACCGCCCGGGACTAAAACACCTTTAGTCCCGGGCGTAATCCCACCCGGGACTAAAGGGGGTGACTTTTAGTCCCGGGTGGTATTACGGCCCGGGACTAACACCTTTAGTCCCGGGGCGTAAGCCCACCCGGGACTAAAGGGGGTGACTTTTAGTCCCGGGTGGTGTTACGGCCGGGACTAAAGGTTCCTTCAGTCCCGGGTGGTGCTACGGCCCGGGACTAAAGGGTCTTCTCCCGCCTTTATTTTGGGTTTTCTGTGTTTGGGTTTTGAATTAGGTTTTGGGTATATTAATATGTTGTAATACTTGTTATTTGCATAGTAAATTCAATATTTGGCATAAAATTACTTAAAAATAACATTTGTGTTTCCTTTTACCTTATTGTATAGTAGAAAATTTTGTAACATAAATTCTTTTCTTTTCTTATAATAACAAATATAAATGTAAAGAAAAATTTATATTTTGTTAATGCAAAAATAAAATGTTAAATTTAAATATCTGAAACAACCGGTGCTCGATAGGAAAATATTTTTTGTATTATATGAACGTTAAATTTTGGGTTGTTTATCTTTTATTGTCCAAATAAGTTGGCACGGGTGAGGAAACCAATAAGTTTGTGTTTTTTCGGAGATGGTTTGCTACTTTTTCCGGTTTAACTGAATTACCGCACACTTGCACCCAATAATTATAGGTTCAATTGGGCCTACCAACAAAATATCCAGAATTGAGCCAAACTTTTACCAACTTTTATCTCATTCGACATAGAAAAAATGTAATAATTAAAATAATGATCAGAAAAATCTAACACCACTTGTGGGGCATCAAGTTGGGCTCATATGCTTGCCAAAAATAAATCAAGTCATTTCGACAACGACATCAACGAACCATGACTATGCATAATCATTATTAGCTGTAATATATAATATTAGTTAAAACATCACTATATATATATCAAGCGGGTACACTGGTGATCTTTTTCTTGACGTATGTTCCTTGGTCATGATCATGTCGTAACCATGGAGTCTCCTCAGCATTTAGCAGGATGCTTGGGTCTTTGGTAACACTGAAGGGCGGTATTCGGTCATCCCTTTCATAATCTTCTGACATGTCTGACTTGTCCTCAATTCCCACGATGTTTCTTTTTCCTGAAAGAACTATGTGGCGTTTGGCTCTTTGGTTAATTTATCATCATTTTTCCCTCTCTTGGGTTTTGTAGACATGTCTTTCACGTAGAACACTTGAGTCACATCAGCAGCAAGGACGAATGGTTCACCTTTGTATCCAATATTGTTGAGATCCACTGTTGTCATTCCATACTCCTTGTCAACTGTTACTCCGGCTCCGGTCGCCTTGACCCATTGGCATCGGAACAAAGGGACTTTAAAATCAGGTGCGTAGTCTAGTTCCCAAATCTCCTCTATGCGGCCATAATATGTTTGCCTCTTCCCAGATGGGTCTGTGGCATCTACGCGAACACCACTGTTTTGGTTCGTGCTCCTTTGATCTTGGGCCATGGTGTAAAATGTGTTTCCATTGATCTCATACCCTTTGTACGTGAGGATGTGCCATGACGGTTGCCTAGCCAACAAATATAGTTGCTCATCAATATTGTTATTACCCAGACATTCCTTTCGCAACCAAGTGCTAAAAGTATTCATGTGCTCACGTGTTATCCAAACTTCATTCTTCTCTGGAAATTGGGATCGTAGGAACTCCTTGTGTACATCGATATATGGATCCACCACGGCTGAGTTTTGAAGAACTGTGTAGTGCGCTTTATTGAAATAATCATTCCCCGTACCGATATATGTTTTCTTCCCTAGTGTCCCCTTTCCACATAGCCTCCCCTCGTGCCGCGATTCAGGAACACCAATCGGGTCAAGGTCAGGAATGAAGTCAACACAGAACTCAATGACCTCCTCTGTCCCGTAGCCCTTGGCGATGCTTCCTTCTGGCCGAGCACGTTGGCGAACATATTTTTTCAGTACTCCCATGAACCTCTCAAAGGGGAACATGTTGTGTAGGAACACAGGACCGAGAATATGAATCTCCTTGACCAGGTGAACTAGGAGGTGTGTCATGATATTAAAGAAGGATGGAGGAAACACCAACTCAAAGCTCACAAGACATTGAACCACATCATTCTGTAGAGTAGCCAGTTCTAGTGGATTAATTGCCTTCTGAGAAATTGCATTGAGGAATGCACAGAGCTTCACAGTGGCAAGACGTACATGTGGAGGTAGAATTCCTCTTAAAGCAACCGGAAGCAATTGCGTCATAAGCACGTGGCAGTCATGCGACTTTAAGTTTAGGAATTTCTTCTCTTGCATATTTATTATTCCCTTTATATTGGAGGAGAATCCAGATGGGACCTTGATGCTGTTTAGGCATTCAAACATGATTTCCTTCTCTTCATTGCTAAGAGTGTAGCTAGCAGGTCTTAAGTAATGGCGTCCATCATCTGTCTTCTCTGGATGTAGGTTGTCTCGTTCTTTCATGCGCTGCAACTCTTGTCGTGCTTCAAGTGTATCCTTAGACTTCCCGTACACACCCATGAATCCTAGAAGGTTGACACAAAGATTCTTTGTCAGGTGCATCACGTCGATCGCGTGGCGGACCTCTAGTACATGCCAATAGGGTAGCTCCCAAAATATTGACTTCTTCTTCCACATGGGTGCGTGTCCCATAGCGTCTTTCGGAACAGGTTCACTGCCCGTCCCCTTTCCAAAGACTACTTTCACATCCTTAATCATCTCAAGTACATCTTCCCCAGTTCTGTTGCGAGGCTTGCTCCGGTGGTCTGTCTCACCTTTAAAATGCTTGCCTTTCTTTCTAACCTGGTGATTCATCGAAAGAAATCGACGATGCCCAAGATACACTACCTTTCTACATTTTTTCAAATATACACTATCCATGTCATCAAAACAATGTGTGCATGCATTATATCCCTTGTTTGACTGTCCTGAAAGATTACTTAGAGCAGGCCAATCATTGATTGTTACGAACAACAATGCTCGCAGGTCAAAGTGTTCCTGTTTGTAATCATCCCACACACGTACACCTGATTTACTCCATAAAAGTAGGAGTTCCTCAACTAATGGCCTCAGGTAGACATCGATATCGTTGCCAGGCTGCCTCGGGCCTTGGATGAGCACGGGCATCATAATGAACTTCCGCTTCAAGCATAACCACGGAGGAAGGTTGTACATACATAGAGTAACAGGCCACGTGCTATGACTACTGCTCTGTTCCCCAAAAGGATTCATCCCGTCCGTACTTAAACCAAACCTTAAGTTTCTAGCATCTTTTGCTAATTCTGGGAATTCTCTGTCTATTGCTCTCCACTGGGACCCATCTGCAGGGTGTCTCAACATGTTGTCTACCTTACGGTCTTCTTTGTGCCATCGCACCAACTTTGCATGGTCCTTGTTTCTGAACAGACGTTTCAGGCGTGGTATTATAGGAGCGTACCACATAACCTTGGCCGGGATTTCTTCCGGGGACGTTCTTCACCCTCAACATCGCCAGGGTCATCTCGCCTGATCTTATATCGTGACGCGTTACATACAGGGCATTCGTCCAAATTCTCGTATTCCTTGCCACGGTACAGGATGCAGTCATTAGGACATGCATGTATCTTCTGGATTTCTAAACCCAAAGGACAGACCACTTGTTTTGCTTCGTACGTAGTGGCGGGTAATTCGTTAGGCTTCGGAAGCATCTTTTGTTTTATAATCTTCAATAATTGTCCAAATGCCTTATCAGATACACCATTCTGTGCCTTCCATTGTAGCAACTCAAGTGTTGTGCCTAACTTTTTTTGTCCATCTGCAGCAGACGGATATAGTAATTTCCTGTGATCCTCTAGCATACATTCAAACTTAGCCTTCTCCTTATCACTTTCGAAATCTCTTTGTGCATCACGAATGACATCACCAAGAGCATCATCTTCAGCGACTGTGTCTCCTGCACTTGCCTCTTCTTCACCTTCCTCCATTGCAGTATCACCAAAGTCACCGTATTGAGCAATAATGTCATCGTCAGGGTCCAATTGTTCTTCTTCACCTTCTTCCATCATAACCCCAGTTTCTCCATGCTTCGTCCAACAACTATAGTTTGGCATGAAACCCGACTTGAACAAGTGTGAGTGAAGACTCCTTGAGCTAGAATATTCCTTCGAATTATTACAAAGGGCACATGGGCAGCACATAAAACCATTCCGCTTGTTTGCCTCGGCCACTCTTAAAAAATAATGCACGCCATCAATGAACTCTTTTGAGCGACGATCGACATTGTACATCCAGTGACGTGTCATCGTCTGCATTATATGACATATCACATAATTATATCGATCTCTCATTCTTATAAACAAATAAAATTATAAAATGTCTGACATAAAATTTAGTAAGAATCACTGGTGGCATAAAAGTAGTAGCAGTTGAACTTGTCTAATTAATTAATTATTACATCAAGATAACAGTGCAGCCTAATCCACTTGGCCACAACCAAAGCAACTAACAACACATGCACATTTCTCCCACATCACAGTCCAACAAGATGTTGTCTGCCACTCCAACCGGATAGGAAGGTAAGGTAGGGGTAGGTGCAGTAGGAATTGAGTTGATTCTTGAGTTAAAAGCATCTAGAGCTGCAGAAGCTTCCTCAAAAGACTTGTACTTTTTATGCACAGCTCCCTTAACTTTGAGGACATACTGACTGCACTCGGCCCAGCTGGTGTAAATACCTGGTTTGGTGCCCTCGAAAACAACATACCAACCAGGCATCCTTCTGCGTTTTGTAAACTAAAGTATTATATATTTCTAATTTCTGTAAACAACTAATTTAACTGATCTCTATTTCTCCAAAATAATAAAATATACTAATTAAACGGTCACATTTTGTAAACTAAAGTATTATATATTTCTAATTTCTGTAAACAACTAATTTAACTGATCTCTATTTCTCCAAAATAATAAAATATACTAATTAAAACGGTCACATTTTGTAAACTAAATTATTATATATTTCTAATTTCTGTAAACAAATGATTTAAATGATCTCTATTCCTCAAAAAAAACTAATTAAACTGTCACATTTTCTAAACTAAAGTATTATATATTTCTAATTTTTATGTAAACAAATGATTTAAATGATCTCTATTTCAAAAAAAACTAATTAAACCGGTCACATTTTCTAAACTAAAGTATTATATATTTTGTTTTCTAAACCGGTCACATTTCTCTAAAAGACTAAAATAAACTAATTAAACGGTCATATTTTGTTTTTAGATTAATAATTTGAACTATCAAGTCAATGAACTCAAAATAGCTACAAAAATGAATAACTTAAGCTAGTAACCTTTCAACGAGTCGATGGCGGTGTAGATGTGATGAAATAAATCAATCGCCGGAGATGTGTTAACAAACAAAAATCACCGGAGGAGAAGAGAGCAAACAAGCAAGCAAGAGCAAGCAGTGACTGAATGAAGAAAAATGAAGACAGGAGCTCGGGCACGGCTGGAGGTAGAAGAACATTTCAAATATAGGGAGGGACATTTAGCCCCGGTCCTTATTCCCAGCCGGGGCTAAATGTTGGCATTTAGCCCCGGCTGGGTACACCAACCGGAACAAAACCTTTTAGTCCCGGTTGGTGTTACCAACCGGGGCTAAAGATGCCAACATTTAGCCCCGGCTGCATACACCAACCGGGGCAAAACCTTTAGTCCCGGTTGGTGTTACGGCCCGGGGCTAAAGATGCCAACATTTAGCCCCGGCTGCATACACCAACCGGGGCAAAACCTTTACTCCCGGTTGGTGTTACGGCCCGGGGCTAAAGGCCGGTCTTTAGCCCCGGTTGGTAACACCAACCGGGACTAAAGGCCCCTCTGACAATTGAGCCGTTGGGCTGGGGAGCTTTAGTCCCGGTTGGTGTTACCAACCGGGGCTAAAGGCCTTTCTAGTCCCGGGCGCAAATTTTTCCGTGGCTAATGCTGATTTTGCAAATCGTCCAAAGGCCTGTTCTCTAGTATGTGAGAGTCGTTAGGACACGATACGGTCTCCAAATCATAACTTTGACCACTTATTTCTCTAAAAATATTTATTATAAAGTGGTATATATATATTTATGAAAGTACTTTCAAGACAAATTTATCTATATGATTTTTACATCTCTAAACTCAATAATTTAAAAGTTATTCATAATTTATTTCTCAATGTTGATTGAAACCTTGTTCAAAACGACTTCTATTTTTGATACGGAGGGAGTGCAACTTTGTAGTTGAAAATTTTCTTTTAAATTTATTTGGGCTCCCAAAAACTTAGTTAAATTGGTACAATATATATTAGGATAAAGATAATATATGAACACAAATCGGTGTTGGGTAGAGTGGCTAGAGGGAGGAACAAGTGAGGTTGAGGCACACAATTTTTGTACGCGCCCCCGAAAAATGGGTAGCCGGTACCGGTAGGGCCCTTCTGGGATTTTTAAAATTTTAGCCATGATTTTAGAATTCTAGGAAATAAATTAGTAAGAGCTAGAGTGGCTTGTTTTTTTTCGGTTGCCCTATAAATCGATCTACAGGGACAGTCTGGGAACCGTTCCTTTACAAATCAATGAGTTGTAGTCTTGGTTATACCCTCTAGAACATCTTAAGCCGACCCTACGAAAAACCCTTCTATAGTAGTGAATCTATTGCTACATGGTTAAATGAGCACAACATGACAGGGATTTTTGCATCGAGCGGCCATGCGTACAACAGCCAGCATGGTGTGTCCATTGTACCAGAGATGGCTGCAAGGGAGACACTCATCCCAGGTTCGCAACATGTTGGCCAGGGACTAGAGTGTTGGCTCCTACTACCTTGAGCAATTAGCCAGGGACCAGAAACTAGGATCATGCTTCATCAGCCATCATTATCTCATTAAGGTAGCTAGGATAGATTAAGTTTTGATTGTACAAACACTAGTGGAGAACATCCTTTAGTCCCGGTCGGGAGGGGACCTCTTTGTTGCAGTGTGTGAGATTCAAACTCAGTACCTCTCGCCTCACGCATAAACTCCTTACCAACTCAATTGTATACGACATGTGACACAGTCTGTACACTCTCCCTTTAAATTGATTCATGGGGGACCTTAGTTCCAGGTGGAAGACCTTTAGTCCGGGTTGGTAACACCAACCGGTCCCGGTCCTGGGTGGTAACACAAAAGTCCCTCTGCAAATGTCTGTCGTTGCAAATGGGCTTTAGTCCCGGTTGGAGCCACCAAACGGGACTAAAGAGCTCTTTAGTCTCGGACCCAAATTAATCCGGGACTAAAGCCAAATTTAGATCGAGACGAAACGAAAGGTCTGTTCATACTAGTGCAAAAAAAAACTGCAATAAAAGGAAAGCAAAGTTGCGATGGTGAGAAGATCATAGATGGTTCAGATAAAAAAAAGAGGACACGATATGTTGTCAGACAACTCTCTTCCAACCTTGATATTTTTCTGGTTGTGGTGCTTTATTATCTAAAGTATTGCAAGTTAGCCGGTATGCGCGCTTGTCGTACAGAGTTTAGGATTGGTGATTGGGAACACTTGATTGCCGCAAATGTTTACTTTCTGATCATACAATTATGTTGGTGCGTCAAAGACAAAATGGGCAATTGAATATGGATAGCTTGGTGATGAAGGATTATTTGGTGAAATCGCCCAAGCAGCAGTATTTTTGGGAACTGCATGTTATTTTGAATGTATTTTTTGAAGTATGATGATTCTTTATCATGGATATGCTACTTATTTCTAAATGTATTGCCTTGTGTGGTGGATGTTGATGATAGATTGATGCATCTCTACTTGTGAGGATGTTGAACGATCATCAAAACTTTTTATGAGAGACGATTAAGAATCTATCTTTGAAGAATCTTCCTGTGTGCCTCGAAAAGTAGAATTCATAAATGGTGGACCTCCATGTCGAGTATGTTATTTTTTTCTGACTAGTAAACATTTTATGCTTTTGCTGCCGACGTTCCTAGGAACTCTCTCTCTTCATCTCCAGTGTGTTTGCCGAAGATAAGAAGGGGCAGGGGGCAATCCTTTTCCCACAGTTCTCTAATGCCTTATGGTTGAGCCGAAATAAATTTTCTTGCGAAATCAGATGATTTCAGTCAGGATAGTTTTCCTGCGATGACTTCGGTAATTACCACGACGAGATCGATGTTGTAGTGTTGATTTGATGACATTTATCTGCAAGGGGAGGGGTTGCTTTTGGGATCCACCGACGAGGACAGCGACTCTAAGTCATCGATCTCATCGTCGGTGGATGTGGTGAGGAAATCAAGGTTTCGAGATGATGAATCTGAATCCAATGTCATACCTGACGATGCAACTGCCGATATTATTTCAGTATGTCCAATAATATTTGGGTTGATCATTGGGTTCGGTATAAGAACTGCACTTTGGCTCTACTGTTCGAGGGAAACCATTGTTTTTTTTATGATGGAGGGAAGCTATTGTTGAAGAAGACGGTAGGATGGAAGAATATCTAGGTAGAATATTATGTAGTTTTACTATAGATTTCTTGCACGTGTAAAATAGGGATGTATACTATCAACTACAGGAAAGACAGGCTTCGCCGAGTGCCGGCCAGTTTGCCGAGTGCCAAATTTTGGGCACTCGGCAAACAGCCTCTTTGCCGAGTGCCGGAAATCTGGCACTCGGCGAAGACTGCGCACAAGGCAAAGACTGCTTTGCCGAGTGCCCAACACTCGGCAAAGAAAAGCACTCGGCGAAGTGACCTCTTTGCCGAGTGCCGCACACTCGGCAAACACGAGCACTCGGCAAAGTGTCGCGGACCAGACGCATCCAAGCCCGTTAGATTTGCCGAGTGCTCGCCGTCTGCCACTCGGCGAAGACCCCCTCTTTGCCGAGTGCCAGACACGTGGCACTCGGCAAAGCGTGTGGCCCCGTTGTTTGACACGTGGGCTGTTCGTTGCCGAGTGCCACGTGTCTGGCACTCGGCAAAGAGGGGGTCTTCGCCGAGTGCCAGCCACGTGGCACTCGGCAAAGCACGTGGGCTGTTCTTTGCCGAGTGCCACGTGGCTGGCACTCGGCGAAGATCCCCTCTTTGCCGAGTGTCAGTCCATGTGCCACTCGGCAAAGTTTTTTTTTTGGATTTTGGACACCGAATTTTTTGTGGATCATCCCCACAGTACTATGGCCAACATGTTCAAATTTGACAGTTTTTCAAAACTTTTCGTGGTAGTGTGGGGATGACCCACAAAAAATATAACGAAAAGTTTGAAAAAAACTTTAAATTTCAACATATTGACAGTGGTAGTGTGGGGGATGACCCACAAAAAATTTGGTGTCAAAATTTCAAAAAAAAAAAATAAAACCTTTGCCGAGTGTCAGCGCTGACACTCGGCAAAAGCATATATTTGCCGAGTGTCGTGCCAGCTGGCACTCGGCGAAGAGTGGCCTGCTGGCCGCCTGCGTATGTGCCACGTGGCCCTCTTTGCGAGTGCCAGATCGGCTGGCACTCGGCAAAGAGAGGATCTTCGCCGAGTGCCAGCCGATCTGGCACTCGGCAAAGACTTTCGAAATTAAAAAAAATAAATACAAAACGACCTTTCGGCCAGCCACACGCGCACCCGCACACACACACCACACCGCCGCAGCCGCACCGCTCGCCGCCGCGCCGCCGCTCGCCGCCGCGCCGCCGGCCCCGCCCCGCCGCGCCGCGCCCCCGGCCCCTCCCGGGCGCGCCCCGGCCGCGCGCCCCCGCCCCGGCCGCGCCCCGGCCGTGCGCCCCTCGCCCCGGCCGCGCCGGCCCCACCCGCCGCCGCCGCGCCCCGGCCCCGCCCCGCCGCGCCCCGGCCTCCGCTCCCCCCGCCCGGGCCGTGCCCTCGGCCCGGGCCCGCCGTGCCGAGGAGAGGAGGAGAGGAGGAGGAGAGGAGAGGAGGAGGTGGAGGAGGAGAGGAGGAAGAGGAGGAGAGGAAGAAGAGGAGGAGTGGAGAAGAGGAGGAGGACAAGGAGGAGAATAGTGGCCTCGTCGTCAAGCCGCTTCGGTCGTCCCCGTAGCCGTCGCCGAAGCTCGTTCTTGCTATTCTCGTCACGAAGGTATCCTATGTAGTTAGTAAATAGTTAGTAGTTGTAGTTAGTAGTTAGTAGTAGTTAGTAGTTAGTAGTAGTTAGTAGTGTTAGTGTTAGTGTTAGTGTTAGTGTTAGTAGTAGTGTTAGTGTTAGTAGTAGTGTTAGTGTTAGTAGTAAAGTATATGGCTCATCTTGGTACTATTGTGATTGTTGGTCTTCGTGACTATGTCTGCTATACATGTGGTTGTTGGCCTTCGTGCCGACGTTTTCTGTAGGTTTTGGGAACCTCGCCGTGCAGGGGAGGTGCTGCCGAAATTTTTGGTCGAGACTAACCATATGCTTTTTTTTGGCAGGAGGAGGACCCGGCGGAGGGACTCGGCGACCCGATCGTCTTCGTCGGCGTTGCGGGTCTGCCTGCACCGCGTCGTGTCGCCACTGCCCCGACTCACCACTGCCCCGCTAACCTGACCTCACCGACACCTTAGGTATAACCCTCTATCCGTATCCTTAGGTATCTGATCTTTGGTCGCGTAACCTAGTTAGACGT
Source organism: Coix lacryma-jobi var. lacryma-jobi (assembly GCA_009763385.1). Taxonomy (NCBI): domain Eukaryota; kingdom Viridiplantae; phylum Streptophyta; class Magnoliopsida; order Poales; family Poaceae; genus Coix; species Coix lacryma-jobi. The sequence goes on along the minus strand of VDCT01000037.1, from coordinate 8,076 downwards.
CTCCCGTTCGAAAGAGATACAGTCTTAGATATTCAGTCCTTTGCATATCTGCGACCGTATCTCTTCGAATTGTCCACGTATTTTGGACAGCCCGCGGATGCGTAGATGAGCTAGTTTCCATGTTCTGCTCCTGTCAGAGTCAGAGTTTCGGCACCACCTCCTCGTTGTTCTTCGGATACACACTCTCCCTGTCAGGACGTGTATCGGGAGAACATCGAGGAGGTGCTGCCGAAATTCTGTCTCGGGTAGGAGTAGAACATGGAAACTAACCCATCTGCGCATCCTCGGGTGGGATTAGGACCTATCCTTCTCCTATTAGATGGTAGGAATGCCGTGTAGATGCAATTGCTGGTTTTATTATTCGCTTACATATGTATATGCCAGAGGATGGATAACCGTGACTGGATGTACACGGGCCACGCAAGTAAGAGCACAGAATGGGTTACTAAGACCAATGCTTTAATAGAGCATGCGTTTGGTCCGGCTGCTAAAGGGTCGAGTCGGATGCCGTGTCCCTGCAGCAAATGTGGGAACAAGAAAAGAAAATATAAGAATAACGTGGGGGTAGATCTTTACAAGTACGGATTCGTTGAAAAACTATACTTGTTGGGTCCACCATGGTGAAGCCGATCGGATTAGAGAGGAGGTGGTGAGACAACGTCTCGAGGAGTATGATGGAGATGCCGGGGTAGCAGACATGATGGGAGACTTTCAAGAGGCTCAATTCGGTGAAGGATTGGAGGAGCCAGAGGACACCGCAAAGGCGTTCTACGAATGATGTCTTCGGCACAGAAGCCCCTTCATGAAAAGACAATGGTTTCACAACTGGATGCCATTGGACGCCTAATGGGGTTCAAGTCCCAGTATAGCTTGAGTCGAGACGCCCTTGATGGCATGTTGGCAATTTTGGGCACCCTGTTGCCGGAGGGTCACATTCTGCCGAAGAACACGTACGAGTCACAGAAACTTCTTCGTGCACTTAAGATGCCGTATGAGCAGATCCATGCTTGTCCAAAAGGGTGCATCCTAGGAGGGAGCCGACTCCCGACCCGACTCCCGACCCGGCGCAGACCTCCTCGGACCACGCCCAGGGGGACGCCACAGGGACGACCAGGAGGATGTCGGACGACGACACCACTTCCTCGGAGCGTCGCCAGGGGGACCAGGGGGACGAGAACGTAGGTGCCTCAGGAGGGGGTTCCACTTCCTCTGCTTCGAGCAGAGTGTACTTGCGCGGCCCCTCGCAGCTCCCGCAGCAGCGGATCGCACCTAGCCGCCGCCCGGTGATTCGACCTTACAGCGACAAGTAAGTTACCATTAATGTTTTCACTACTTGTTCACATGACATGTTCAAAATTGAACTTCCGACTAACACTTGTTCTTAATGACCCATGCAGGAACTGGGAACTTGTGGCAGGGGGCAAGACACGCCATATCAATGGCACGTTAAGTCTTCTGATTCGGAAGAACTATCCTGGCTTGGTCACCTACGCCGGGGTTAGGTCACCGCCCTGGACGTGGGACCACTTCGGTGCTGCTGTGGACCCCAGGTACACCACCGTTGCAGCGCGGATTAGGGCCGAGAGTTGGGTGAGTCTTGCTCGCACAACATTTCTCAATGATACGTATTTGTCGGACGTTCTTCAAATAATGAAAGGGTACTTTCGTGCAGGAGTACTTTGCGTGCGAGGCAGGGAGAGAGGCCGAGGCGTTGCACGTGCAGGACAGGGTCTGCAGGTCCCGGCTAGCGGATATGTACACGAGGCGCGGATCCAGTGCATCATCAACTACAACGCCGACGTGTTGGGGACGGCGGTGAAGAAGACGGATGCTAGGCAGATGATGCTCACCAGGGAGACCGACCTCACTAGGGAGCAGTACATCTAGGTACGTACAAAACAGTAATACTGATTGGTCCATCCATCACTTAGCGGCTCTTCTAACATATTAAATACTTATTGTCTTGCAGTTCTGTCCTGGTTGGTGCGCCAATCACCTAGACTGCTGGGTGGCCATTGTGGACAAGTGGAAATCGGACGAGTGGTACGAGAGGCACAGTGCCCGCCGAGACTGCCGCCTGCAGATGCCTAGGGTGCCACACCACCAAGGCAACCTTAGCCTCGCTGCGTACGCCGACAGATGGGTATGCTCTACTGATTTTTTTATTCTAACACTCAATTACTCATTACTTGTAATCATCTGTGTTTTCATCGCAGTCCCAGTCGCATGGTGGTGAGGAGTGCCTCCCTTTCAAGGCGCGTACCACTTGTCGCACCAGGGCAAGGCGACTGCAGCGAGCACCCAGTACAACCCAAACGCCGGGCCCGAGGCGTTCACCAACATGAACGCCTACACCAAGGTCACCGAGTACACCACTGCGGCTCGCGAGCGCCATGGGGAGGACTTCGATCCGGCCACCCAGCCCCTAGATACAGACCTGGTGATGAGGCTGGGAGGAGGGAAGCAGCACGGCGGTACTGGATAGCCAACAGCGCAGTTGACTCGTCCTCTGTTCCCAACCTCGCTGAGATTCGAGCTGCCAGCACGAGCTCCTCCGTCCCCATACGACCTCGGCAGCCAACCTCACAGCAGATGATGGCAGCACTTCAGGTAAGTACTTGTTCTATTCGTCGTTCATTGCTTTTATACATATACCTTGTCTTTGCATTGTTTAAACCTTACGGGACGAATTTTGCAGGCCCAGATGCAGGCCCAGGCGGACCAGATGCAGAGGTTGCAGGCCATGCACGAGGCTGAGGCGGCGGCCCATCGTCGCGACTTACTGGCCGTCCAGCAGCGGGAGGCGCAGAGGACGCAGGACATAGCTCACTTCTTTGGGAGCCTGAACATCCCGGGTGTTGTCGTGCCTCCCTCGCTGCTCACTCCTTTTGTGCCTCCTGTTACTCCTACGACAGAGACTCCAGTGAGTATATATGGTTGTTTATATTTCTTTAACTTTTACGGCTGTCCTCCAGGTGCTAACGAATTTGCTTCTCCTTTGTGCACTCACAGTCGGAGGGTTCGGCACCGACTCCTCAACCTGGCCTTCCTCCGCACACTCTGCAGATCACTGGTGGCCCTCCTCCGCCCTATGGGTGGCCAGGTTACCCTCCTCCGCAGTCAGGGTACACCGGGTGGCCATCTGGACCTCCGCCGCCTGGGTGGCAAGGTTGGCAAGGTGGTCCTTCGGGCGGGTCGTGGGACGCGGGGCAAGGTGGGAGTTCTTCACAATCTGAGCACCAAGGTGAGCAGTGATGGCCGACTTAGATTTGTGATGGACTTGTGAGATGGATGTGATGGACTTGTGAGAGCATGTGATGGACTTGTGAACTTGTGGACTTGTGAGCTTGTGATGCATGGAGACTGAACATGTGATATTTGTTTGAAATGGATATGTATGTTATGGATGTGTGATATATATGCATGTGATATTTGTCTGAAATGGAATATGAATGTGTGATATGTTCTCTGTGTAGGGAAATGAAAACAGGAAAAAAAAATTCCTTTTTCCCAGCTTTGCCGAGTGCCACACTCGGCAAAGAGGTCATGGCACTCGGCAAAGCTGGGCAAATTTTTGCTCAGCTCGGCCTCTTCGCCGAGTGCCTTGACCTGACACTGCGACCCTACGGAAGAGCCCTCTGTTGCCGAGTGCGCGGCTACGTGGCACTCGGCGGCAAGAGCTCTTCGCTTCGAGTGGCTGCGGCTTACGGGGCACTGGCAAAGAGCTCGAGTTCGCCGTGCCGGCCTACGTGGCACTCGGTGAAGGGGCCCTCTTCGCCGAGTGCCGGACACGTGGCGCTCTGCAAAGGGGCCCTCTTCGCCGAGTGCCACGTAGCCCGGCACTCGGCAAAGAGGTCGTCAAGTGACGGCTCCCGTTTGCTTCGCCGAGTGCTGATCTGGCACTCGGCGAAGCCTTCGCCGAGTGCCCGATATTTGGCACTCGGCAAAGAAATCGTGCAAAGAAAAGAGGGGCTTATATTACATCTTGGCATACACTACAGGGAACGTCGGCTTTGCCGAGTGCTGGCTGCACTCGGCGAAGGCCCTCTCGCACTCGGCGAAGGCTTCGCCGAGTGCCGCACTCGGCGAAAGGCACTCGGCGAAGAAATTGTCGGCAACAAACAGTGTGAAATGATCCTAGCTAGCATTCCTCTCTTTCGCATATTATTTCCACCCAACAAACAAGGTGCTTTCTCTTAGGAACGTTTAGGAGAACTTGGTTTCATTCAATGAGGCCAGACCTTTGAGACCTACACTGGCATCACTGCTGAGACGTGCCATACATATGTCTACAATAACACATTTTGATTAAACAATGATAAATGTATTAAGGCTACAGAAATGCGATTAGTATTTCTTACCGCAGCGTGCGCATGGGACGCAATAGGTGCTAATAAGCAATCACGAAACTGATTCTCGGCTTTGTTCGATTTATCAGCCGTGCTTCGGATTTTTCTTTTAACACTAGTACACAAAATGTTTTCAGCGACGTCACTCATTTTTAACAGAGGCGGTTCAAATAGTACACCGCCTCTAACCATTTTGTTGGGCACTGCAACTTATCAACCGCCCCTGAAAAAAGATCTTTAGAGGCGGTTCACTCAAGAAAACCGTCTCTGAAAATGGTCCCATTTTCAGGGGCGGTTTCCGTAAGTGAACCGCCTCTAAAGATCATTTTTCAGGTGCGGTCGTCCTTGGTGAACCGACACTGAAAATCCTTGTTTTCAAAAACGGTTTCTTAAGAGATCCGCCCCCAGTAAATGAGTTATCACTACTACAGAACAGGCCTTTGGACGATCTATCAACTGAGCTTTAGTCTCGCCAAAAATTTGCACCTGGGACAAAAGACTTTTAGTCCCGGTTGGTATTGTTCACCTTTAGTCTTGGTTGGTTTTACCAACCCGGACTAAAGGTCCCAAACCTTTAGTCCCGGTTGGTAATACCAACCGGGATTAAATAAGGGTGACCTTTACCAACCGGGACTAAAGGTTGTTTTAGTCTCAGTTGGTGTTACCAACTGGGACTAAAGGTCCTTCACGAGTGAATTTAAAAGGAAAACGTCCAGAACTATATCACGCGAGTTGTGTAGCTCAGTTGGTAAACGTGTCTGAGACGAGATGTGCTGAGTTCGAATCTCACACAACACACATTTATATTTTCTCGTAGAACCTTTAGCCCCGGTTGGAAGCACCCGGAACTAAAGGCCCGGGACCTTTAGTCCCGGATTCTTAGTCCCGATCGGGATACCCGGGCCTTTAGTCCCGGATTCTTAGTCCCGGTCGGGATACCCGGGGCTAAAGACTTGTTTCAACCGGGGCTAAAAGCTCATTCTGTAGTAGTGTATCAAAGGCGGTTTCTTTAGTCAACCGCCCCGGATAAAAAACGTGCTCCAAGGCCCTTTCTTTTTCCTCGCGACAAAAGCAGTTGATACACTGTTGTTCATTCAGCTCACTTGGAGGCAAGAAATAGCGAGAATAGAGGGGAGGAGGAGGTTTTGCCCTTTCAACCTTCAAATGAGTTGGGATTGTCGGGTGAGTTTCTGTAAACCGTAAACCCTTTTCGATTTTGCAGAAATATTTATTTGACTTTATGCAGTACACCGAGATCTATAGAAAAGACATGGTATGGATGTCGTTTTTTATATAGAAGCAATTTGGGCACTAATTTTTGTTTAGCTTCACACACCACACACACACACACACACACACACACAATATATATATATATATATATATATAATATATATATATATGATAAATATGGATCGGTCATGGATGTACACAAAACGAAGATTCGAAGCTTCCTACATACTCCCTCCGTCCCTAAATAAGTGTCGTTCTCGCTTCCCGAGAAAAAGTTGCCGGCAATTATATATTAAAATATATAATATTTATGCTAAGTAATTAGTATCATCGGAAAGATCTTTACATCTAGTTTTTTTAACAAAATTGTTTGGAGATATAAATATTGCACATATTTTCTACAAATTGAGTCAAACACGTGGCACGCACACCAACGGCGACACTTATTTAGGGACGGATGGAGTACAAGATGTGAATGGTTTCATTGAAGTCGCTAAAAGACATGCTATGATTAAGCAGACAAAGGATATATATGCCCTTCTTGTGACTGTAGAAACCGCGTATAGTGTGTCGGGATCCAAATAGAATAAAATAAGATCGCACTTGATAACAAGTGGGTTTCATGGAGAACTACGAGATTTGGGATCATCATGGTGATTGAAGTATAGATGCAAGAGCTACAAATGCACCAGAAGTAAGGGGAGATGACGACGATGTCATGATGCATGATGCAAGAGAAGACTTTGATGATGGTGGTGGAGATGAAGGTTGTGGTGATGGAGAAGGATATGGTGGAGAGGATGATGGTGAAGAAGGAGAAGAAGATGATGACTTCCTAGAAGAGGTGCTATATGCAATGTGAACAAGAGAATTGCTGATTAAAGGGCTAAATAACTTGGAGACAGTAGACAGTAAAGAAGGTAGGGAAAGAGCGTTGAAATCATCCCGCCGTTAATAAGTCCAAGATGCCAAGGGAGAATCATCGCACTGTTTTTGAGACAGAGGAAAGTGGGCTTTGTCCTGGTAAACGCCACCATTATTGGAGGTTCTCGGTGAGGTCACACTCACCAGGGGTGCTTTTTTGTTAACCGTGCTTATTAGCCACTCCTTTCACACCGTCAATTATATAATTATTGCGCTAGCTATAGCTTGATCCGATGGACAAAAAAAAAGCATAAAAGATTCGGTGGAGATCTACCCGCAGAGCTGAGGTGAGCTGATCGAGACGACACAGTGACACACTGTGATTGTGGCGACAAGATGCGCATCCCCACCCCTCGATCAGTCATCACCATCAACCACACCACCCTTAACGTCGTGCTCGTGCAGCACGCAGGCCGGACGCAGCACACAGTCGCGCGCTTGTTGTTGTTTGGCTGGTCATTTCTATGACTAATTTTAACTATTTTAATAGTATTCTGTGAAAGAAAATAATCTAAAATACTGCTGCTAAGCCGGCTGACAAAGGACAAAAGAATGGGGCAGACGACGAAGACGATGGCGCGGTCCCCGGCGACGTCGTGTGGTTGTGGACGCGATAGGGCCCTTTGCTTGTCCGGGCAGGGAGAAAAGACATGCATAGCTGCCGGCCTGGCATAGGGACTCACCACCCACCCACCTCTCTGTCGGACTCGGACACAGCCATCACACAGTGGCCGAGAGATAAGATGAAACGTACATACAGGTCGATCGGATTCACCACCCTTTTAAGAGACCCTTTTGCGGTGTATTATATTGATTAACATGTCCAAATTAAAGCTTGAATAAACACATACTTGATCACTCCATCCCAAATTACAAAGTTATTTCATGTTTTTGAGAGTCAAAGCATCTTACGGATTTATATAGTAAAATAATAATATTTGTGGTAGCAAATACTCCCTCCATCCCAAATTATAAGGCATTCCAAGAATTTTGGAGAGTCAAAGTTTTTCAACTTTGACCAAAATTATAGAGAGAAATATAAAGATTTATAACATCAAATTTGTATATTATGAAAATATAACTAATGAAGATATAATTACACTTAGTTGGTATCATAAATATTATTATCTTATTATATAAATTTGGTCAAAGTTGAAAAACTTTGACTCTCCAAGATTCTTGGAATGTCTTATAATTTGGGATGGAGGGAGTAGCAAATAAGGCCATTCTGGGCGGGAGTTTCTTGTCCTAGTTTTGAGCACGTCCAAACAGTGTTGAAGAATTCTACCCTAATGTTACTCTCTCTCTCTCTCTCTCTCTCTATATATATATATATATATATATATATATATATATATATATATATATATATATATATATATATACTCCCATGAACCTTTCATGGTCTCTCTTTTCATCAATACGTATAGAGTCATGTCAGCGTATTTATTGTTCTATGAAACTCTAATTCAGATTGGCCTAAGTGCTATTAGGATCTTCACTAATTATATTTTCATAGTATATCTGTTTGATGTCATCAATCTTTGTAATTCTCTCTATAGGTTTTGTA